>OY756403.1:16503080-16968690 GCA_963576865.1 Anania hortulata | reverse complement strand
ATTACCGTACTCATAACGAGCGTTCGTAAATCAACCGAACACCCAAAGGCCATTGTCTCGATCGAGATGGGATTGTAAATCGATACTCATTGTGAACATCGATTCTAACAATTATCGATTCTTGGGATGCCGATTGTGACTAATGTGATAAATGATGCATTGTTGTTGACAGAAGATGAGGCTCCGTGAAAAAATTGGAGCAGATTGGACATCGGGAATGACAGGCCTGTCACCTACGAATGTAATTAAACATTGCTCGACTACCTAGTTCGTTACAAGATTTTTGCGTTGTTTTTCATATCTATTTGGGAAGATTTATTCTTGGATTCTGCAAACTGGACCAGTGCATGGTTCTGGGTTAACCCACATCCAAATTTAGGCCCAGGGCCGTCTGCGGTCTCCGTTGTACCCGTCCAGATATAACGCTGCAATGCCTGGCTCTCCTGAATGTTTTACGCGACAGCACTTTATAGGAGCGGTCAGGTGCCAACGATCACATAAATTTAGACCTTAATTTTGAATAGGCAGGATCCACAATTGATGTTTTGTTTTCAGACAAAGGTGATCTTGGTCTGTGACCCAGAATGTGCGGGGAGTCTGCCAAATAATCGACAATGCGGTGTCATCGTCTCGCCAGCGGGAATATTTCGCAATAAATCTAATTCGAGTGTCGCTCGTGTTATCGTGCGGAAAAATGTGGGTCTGAATTTCGCTTAAATATGCATAGTCCTGCATGTTTTAACGGCAAATGAATAATGAAGCGAAGAGCGTGAAATTGATGTCTTCTAAACGTTAATTATACAGTGCAGTGGACGTATTTTATGGTGTAAACATTAATTATTACAATAATGAGAATTTCTTTTTTAGAGCAGATTATGAAGAATTATGATTAGCATAATTAAAACCTGCTGCGTAAAAGTTTCTAAGTGTGTATTCTGAACTATTAACCTAGATATGATTGTATTTCTCGTACAATCTATCTTTCAGAAGCCCTTTGACATTTAGGTGTTTAGTTACTCGGTTACTCTTGCCAAAACAACTCGCTCAGTTATCAACGTGGGTATTATCCAATCGAGTTCGAAATTCAAGCCCGCATGTTCAAATTAATGTGTGTCCGTTTAAGAAAACAATTGACACAACGTTCGGGCTGGTTCGTTCACCCGTTCGTGAATCATCGGCTGGTTTCGGGTTGGCAGCAGGCCTAATCGCGGGTACCTCGTTCGCATATATCTCGCGCCGTCATCGCGGCCCATTCTTCAGCTGGTTGGGAGCGTTCGCTGACTGACGGGGTGGTGGTCCGCCTGACAAATTGACGGCTCGGCGGCAATCGGCAAGCCCATTCACTCTTCGGAAGAGTTCGTCAACTGTGTGAAATTGACACGTCGGCATATCGGTCTCTCTGTTCACTCTTTTCGTCAGCGAGAAGGTGGTGAAGTGACGAAACGTCAACTTTTGCTCAGAACATGGTGTGAAATTAGACAATTTTATGAGATAAATTTTGATATTTTTTCAGTTTTTATTAAGATCAAGAATATCCCGATTTCACACTACGATTAACTTTTTATTTGATATGATATATCCAGATTGTCTAACCTTCCAGAAATGCAATTGCGACAGCGAAAATACGTGTAGTCAGTTTTTACGATAACACTATCAATAATTCATGATAATTGAATTAAAAATTACCCTGATTTATTGTAATGTCATTACTACACATAATAATGCAATATCATGAATGGGTTTGTTACAATTCTTGAAGAATTCTCAATCTTAGTACCTAAGGTGACAAGAAAATCCTTCATAAGCGTATGTAATCCGATTATACTAACATGTAACTTAATGCAGAAAATGGCGTCTAAGTTGTTCGAATGAACCTTGAGCACAAATAAGTGTGTGCCTTTTTTGGTACCAAGTAGGTAGTAAGTTATTGTCCGGGTTTATTTCTTTATGTGCGCATGCGTCTATAAAGTGTGGCCACTTGATGGTGATTGAGTTTTACATGTCTAAATGCTTTTATGTATGAGTGTCACTTTAATTTAATTTTTAAATATTTATTATACACTGCATTGTCATTGGTTTTGCAGCCGCTGTCACACATTCTCTTGCTTAGATACAACAACATTTTCAATTGTACTAACATTGAAAAATCACTTCTGTAAACAAATCTTAACAGCTGATTGGTCATTTTGTATTCGGAAATTAGATTTTTTTGATTTCCAAAACCAATGAAAATTTACCGTGTATTGTTTGTGTGTTTGATTGTTATGGTGATTTAAGATTGTAACATCTTTACTAGTCCTCATAAGATATGGAAAAGTCGAGTCTAATGTCAATCTTGGCCCTTGAGTTCATTGGTCTCTTCTCAATCGCATATCGCAACATACCTGCCTCTCCTCTACCTCCTACCTCCTATCTACCTCTGACTAAAATGCGCGAAAAGTATAATATTTTTTTAATTATTACTCATTAACTTAATAGACGTTATAGTAGAATCCTCAAGACCTATCTGTTCCAGAGGTACCTACAATGTCAACGATCCATATCCTCCTAACTTATGGCAAAACTTTTATTTAACCAAACCTATCTGAATTTGCTTACCCGTTATACCACGATTAAATCCACAAGTCATTATTTATTTTATAATTCGTAGTAAATTTGATGATTAGTAGGTGCGATAAAATACCACAACAAATTTTATTACTATTTTCCAAAGACATCTCTCTCATTATTATAAACTTCATCTTTAATAAATAAGACGCAGTACACAAAAGCAGGCTTCGTTAACGAGAGTAACCCAAGCCTGCACCGATCCTTCATTAGGCTGCACGAGCCGATATGCCTTAGCTATAAAATTTGATATCACACAGATAAAAAAAACTCAAAAAAGAAAATACAAAGCTTTCAGCAAATAGGATTGTCTTTCATAGGCTGCATAGACCGATATTCCTTAGCCATAAAATGTGTTTGTTTTCTAGGCTTGTGACGAAAGCTTAAAGATTCTATGCTTGACAGCGATTTATTTTGGCTAAGAGAAAAATATATTTGTGTACAGGCGTTTAGCTTTGTTTAGAGAATGGTAAGTTTATCAGAATTTCCACCACAATGACAATATTGTCTCAGCTCGGGGCACAATGTAAAGGGTGGCGCTGGCGTCGCTAACGAGAGAAACCCGAGCCCGCACCGATCCGTTCATTAGGCTGCACGGGCCGATATGCCTTTGCCAGATAAAATTTGACACCACCAGGATGTATACGCATTATAGAACCCGACAAGAAATGTATGACCCTCTGCCATATTGCCTCAATAATTAATAATTGCAAAAAAAAACTTTTATGACAACACCATACAATAATAATAATACTATTGTAACCATGGTCTCAAAATTTCGCTGTATGGCAACTGTCACATTGCCTTTCTCTTTGTGGATAAACATTACTACTAGTCTACTGCAGCCATGCCTGTTTTTATTTGTCAATGACACTACACTTTTGTATATTACATGAAGTTTTGACAGAAATGTAGTGTGTTCATTAAGTCGAAGACTAACTTTGTTGTAGATAAGATAGCTTTTAGCAACCCTCTGACTGGAATTATAATACATATATATATACATATTGCGTTTTTGCTCGGGAAATGAATTGATTTTCAGATTACAGATTTTTTTAATTCTTTTTGAAATTGCGACGTTGTGGTTTTTATGAGGTACCAAATTCTCTTGTCAATATATGTGACAGTGTGTACGGGCTTTAAATAGGCTGTAGAGATAGCACAACAAAGTCAAGCATAACATAAATAATTTGTTGTTACAAATTTAATAATATGTGTTTCTAACATAATTGACTCTACAGTTGGGATGTTGACACCATTCATAATAATTCCGAGACACTTCTTTTTTAAATAACACCTAATTTAATTAATTTGTTCAGTCATAATTTTTAATTGTTTCTTGAAATAGATTTTTAATTGCTTTAAATCTAATAAATAGATAGTCAGTTGAGTTTGGTAAACAGTGACGTCACTGTCTGATATTGCCATACAAATTCTAAGGAAGAGGTACGTTTTGACAGCTCATAAAAAGTATGTCATCAATTGATTGGTAGTGCTAGGTACAAAAAGATAAAACTTTATTCAAAACTAAAACAATTTGGTGAAAATGCTATTTTTATCAATTTTAATCCCACTTATAAGTAATGTATAATTTACGACGTTCAGAATACGTATTACTGTGACAAAATGCCGTGCCGTGTGGGGACGGCTGTAAAGAATACACTTCCCTACCGCCAACAGGAGGCGTATCGTAAGAGGCGACAATTCCTGTAGCACGAGACGGGCAACAGCGTCTGCGTGCGAAATCTTATAAAAATCTGCGTTAACCCGCCTGCCAAGTGTGCCGAGTATTGGCAATCCCCCCCAATGAAAGTCATCGAGGAAGGCATATGTTCAGCAGTGGACGTCCTAGAGGACTAGCCATAGATGTCTGGAACGATAATGGTGATGATGATTACTGTGACAAAACAAGGTCCAAAATACGTTATACGAGCACAACGAGTACTATTATACTTTATTAGATATTTTTTTATTATTAACTTATCAATTTGTCTGCTGACCGTACCGATCAGTATTAAGCAATACGATTTTATGTCGTCCCCTGCTTCGTGCCGATTCGGGAGCGTCAGCAAAAAGCGGCCGACGTGAACACTGTCATTAGGACACGTCAGGATAGTTTTTGTCAGCTGACAACTCATAAAGGAGGCTCTGTTTAGGCACTTAAGGCGTGTTCACACGGCGCGTGGCACGCATTTGACGTATTTTAAACGAGATTTCATCACTATGATGTCAGCATGTTGCAGTCCTCTGCTGGATGTCAGCCTTCCGCAAAGAGCACTTTTCATCCAGCTACTGCCAGCCATCTTCCTAAGGTCGTCGGCCCATCGAACTGGAAGGCGACGTACTCTACCTTTGCCATGGCGACGTAGTGTAGGAGGTTGCATCAGTTGTGCGACAGATATGATTGGCCCACAGCCACTTTAGTATGCTACATTTTTAGACTATGTCCATTACTTTGGTCTTCTTATTAAAACGAGATTTAAGAGGTAGTAAACCTTAGCATCTCTTTCGGGCATTAACGGCGCTGTGAACGCGTATTCCTGAAACGGACGTTATCTAAGCCGATTCTAAAATATGCAGTGTGAATACGCCCTTAAGAAGAACGCAAGTTTTCTTATGTGCAGGTTCCGTAGACCAAAAAAATATTTAACTCGGTACCTATTAAGAAGTATTTGGATGGTTAACAACAGTAGTTCAATATAATAAATAAGTAAATGCTTTTAACAGCCGTACCAATAATTATATAGCCCTTTAATAATAAGCAGAGCTTTACTATTGACGACTTCCGTAGCTGAGAGGCGAGCATACCGGACTTGGTGTCGCTGTCTCTGAAGTCCCGGGTCCGATTCCCGGTCGATCAATGTAGAAAAATAACTTTTCTATATTTTCTCGGGTCCGTGTGTTGCGGTACCGTCGTTGTTTCTGATTTCTATAATACAAGTGCTTTGGCTACTTACAAGATATAGGATCAGAACAATGTATATGATGTTGCCCAATATTTATTTATTGTTTATTATATTATTAATTATTACTATTGTATATTGAAATTTTTCATTACAGAATTTTTAAACAATGGTTCATATAAGACACTAGCTGTGCCCGCGGCTTCGCCCATGTAGAATAGGGCATGTCATCCCCTATTTAACTCCCTTAGGAGGTGGATTGAAAAGTAGTACCCTATATCCTTTCCTAGGTTTCAAGCTTATTTTGTACAAATTTCATCAAAATCGGTTCAGTTTTCGCGACAAAAAGTAGCCTACGTCCTTTTTCAACGTCCAATCTATCTCTTTACCAAAAATCAAAATTGGTTCATCGGCTTAGGCGTAAAAACGAAGCAGAGTACCTTATGTTCTTTCAAGCTTCTTTATACAAATTCTATCAAAATCGGTCTAGTTTTCGCGACAAAAGTAGCCTGTGTCGTTTTCCAAGGTCCAATCTATCTCTGTACCAAAAATCATCAAAATTAGTTCAGCGGCTTACAGAAACTGTAACTGACAGAGTTACGTTTGCATTTATAATATTAATATGGATGACATTGTCTAGCAGCCCTTACAATTAACAGTAATGAACGCCGTAATTTTTTTTGTAAATTCAAGACTTACGTATGGATATTTTATAGCAACGTTTAATACAAAATTCCCAGTAATTATAAGAAACAAATATTTCCTTCAGAGAGAAAATGCTAATATTATAGGGTTACGAAGTACAATTTACTATAACGCCAGCCTCGCACGAACGCAGGTGCGCCTAAAGTTGCGTGTGCGGTGGGCTTAACTAGGGTTGTCACAAATAACATACAGACAAATATACTAAGACGTAGAAGACTTCTAAGAGGCATCAAAAATAAACATATTTTTTTCTGACATAGTAGATATTGTTAGATAAAAACCAGTGTAAAACTCTATGATAGCTATTTCATCGTGTCAGCCTATTGCAGTCCACTGCTGGACATAAGCCTCCAAAGAGTGCCAAAGAGCACGATCTCCTTCCTTTTTTATCCATCCACTGCCAACTATCTTCCTAAAGCTATTTATTGTAATAATTATCATTCTATGGAAATATATTACAGAAATTATTATTTTGTAAACACTCCACAGGTAAATTAAGTAGTATTCTTTTTTTTTTCAATTACTAACAAAATTGATAGCAACTTTCTTATTAATTATCCTTGTGGAAACCCTAAACCATTGACCGCGTAACTCCGCTGCGCGGGCGCACGCGTGAACTATCACATGATCGAATTGCTATCATCCTTTTCATAGCTAGCTGTGGCTCGAACATTATTCGAGCATTTTGCTGTCATATCGACAATTTCACTTTCTCCGATAAAATTTCAAGTAATAAAAACAACATTGTTTTGGAGATTAAATGTTAAGATATGCAAACGTTATTGAAAGTGTCGTCGCTTAAATTTTTATTGGTTTTGGTAATGTTTAGTGAGTTTTTAGTGATATTACTCATTAACACTTATTATTTAGTATACCGATTTTGCTGGAAATGCAGAGCGATGAAAAAATTTACGTATAACATTGCTTTCCCATCGCTTCAGTTAGAGTCTACCTCCTATCGGCTGGTGATATGTGGAAAAGGCGTTTAAAGTCTTTCATCTCTTTGTAAGTGTGTGAGAGGCAGTAAGTAAGTTAAAGTGGGCTTAGGAATTGTATATATGCCCAGAACAGCACAAATATACAAAATAAATTAGTATTGTCGAAAGCAAGGGTCATTTTGTTTGGTAAGGAACCATGGTCGTCAAAGACATCTCTTCAGATTATTAAATGATAAAAACTTTCCGTCTTAAAGCGATTATTCTGTTATGGAGGTATTTCCAAGACCCTTATTTCCTCATTCCCAAAAACTCTGCCATGACACCATAGAATTTTCATGATTCAATCAATTTAGCTCTAAAAAACTTCACACATTCCGTTTGGACAGTCCCCAACCAATTAGAAGGGCAATAATTAAAAGCGCGATTATTTCGAGCGGCGAGCGCAAAAAGCTATCAGGCCTTCGGGTTTCGCTCGTCGTATTTTCAAAATCGTCGCGCGGTCATCTTTTAGCTTGGATTCTTGGCTCTTTGCTGGTTTAAAACGACCCACTTTCATTTTATTCACAGTGTAAAATTGCCCCTATTTCGTTTAACGTAAGTTTGAATATCGGTTGGGGTTTTCCTTTGAAAGATGGACGATAGTATGCAGAATGAAGCCGCGTCGCCGTCTGAATTATTCGCGAGATAGTTTCGGAGATATTGCGGTTGTGCGGTCGAACAAAACTAATTGAAATGAAGCAAATTGAGCTTTCGAATGCGTTTCGATCTCGCACCGCGCCGTGTTCATATTTCTCTGTTGCGTTTTGTTTAATCGGCGAAAAGGATCGGCAAATGGCGGTTTAAAGTTTTAAATATGTTAAATGAACTTATTGGTTGCTTTATAGTGTTTTGGAATATATTTTGTATGTCAGTTACTTTTCTGGAACCATTTTACTTCGACGTCATAGTAAATATATTAAGTAACAGAAAGGAATATTAGCTGTTACATGTATCTTATTCTAGGTTGATGCTACTTACATTTTGAATCTCATCAAAATTAGTTGTGTTTCTTATTTACTAAGATGAGAGACATTACTTACAAGTTAAAGATCTAATACATTGTTATTTTAGTCATCATTAGCTCTTTGAGCTTATAAATTATAGAAGAATTGTAGGTATTATACTTTACCAAATTATACTTTTAAGTGTATGCTATTTTAAAAATACGCGTCCACACTTGTTGGTATGAGACGTTGAAACGAAAAATTGTTATACCTACCTGAAACCTAAATGGAGCACCGTTTTATATTTAAATATCGTTCCATAATCGACTTTGTTACGAACGTCATAGTTGTCATAACTGCATGCGTTTATATACAGTAGCAATGGCGCGTGTTCCAAATTTGAAATTGTAATAACGGCCAGTAATATTTGAAATTTAATAAATGGAAACCACTGGCGGACGCCACTTATACTTTTTAATTTTATATCTCGATTGACCTTCGATTCAGCCAGGATGAATACGTCGGGACTTTTTTCGCTGTTCTGTCGGTCCGATCCTTTTTGTCGACTGAAAATTTACTTGCATAATTTGTGGCATAACGGTTGCATGTTGTATTCATAAAGTTTTTTTAAGAGTATTGAAGTTAGTGAGTGCTAAGTGAGCACACGTGCGCAGACCCGGGTTCGTTTCCCGGTTAATTTTAGACCGGCGGGTGGAGGGGCGTAGGGAATTAGTAGCGAAGCACCTTTTTATAGAAGCGGCGTCGGCCACACTATCTCGTAAACATACTCCGGTATAGCTAAATGATGTATCGTTAACGAGACACTTTCGGATTTGGAACACGGTTTTGTTTTTACTTTGTTGGAGAGGATATGGTACGGACCGATTCTTGAATCAGGGCGCCCTTTTTGGAGCTGTATTTAAAATATTTGTGGTATAACTAAGTAAACTATTGGAGACAGAGAATTTATGAAAGACCACTGAGAGAGACTATCAGATTCTATCAGACTACAAACAGATGATTTAAGTAACTAGAAACTAGAGAATAGACAGGATTCAAGGCTAATAAAAATCTTAAAGACGTTTCTGTTACCTCTAAAGGTGAATTCAGACCAGACCATTACCAATAAAACAAAAAACCCTAGAGCAGGACAGGGGGATTGCTGATTGGTGCGTGAGTGAATGTGAGGCAAGTAGCAAACCTTACTGTCATATTGTCAGAGTGAGAGAGTGTAAGACAATCATGTAGCCGTAACTGACCTTACTGTCAGATTGTAGGAGTGAGAGAGTGTAAGCGAATAGCCAACCTTACTGTCTTAATATAATAAGACCTCATACAAAAAAAAACTAAACTTCAAGCCTCTAGGTAATCTGCGAATCATAAAAACATCCGTTTCCCAGATTGAAATAGACCTAACTTTACGACGCCACTTAGCATAGACGTCACCTCCTTGACCATAGACATTGTTCTTCAAAAATTAACTCCTGGGAACCACCGACCTGCGCGCGCGCATCGCATAAAAATGGCAGTTTAGCGCGAATCCACGGCGAGCAGTCGCGGCCAGCTGCACCGATGAATACAAAACACCATTATAAGTGCAGAATATTAGCATTTTGAATTACAAGAGCAGGGTGCGCGGTCGGCGGCGGCGAGAAGCGATTGAAGGAATTAACCAACAGAATTGGATTAACTGAAACTGTCACTTACCATAGACTAAACAAAATATGATTTAGTTCTATTGTCGCAAGACAATAAATAACAAAATTATCAAAATTCTAGTCTATGGTAAGCGACACTTTTTATTGGCTAGACTCGAACAGTGGCACACTATCGAAAGCTTATTTTTTTATGTCATCGACAGTTTAAGTAGTGCTTAATTAATTGAACCCTCAAGCTGGCTCCGGATTTGCTGGAGCGACCTCTTGAACCCGATTTGGCCACATTGGAATACCGACCATTGCTTCTGCTGCTGCGGATAAAAAAGAATAGCCGAGGATCGGGCTTAGTGGCGAGCATTAAAGAAAATTTTATGGACTGGTCTTAGTGACAAAATAGCTTTATAAAATTTAAAAACAGTTTTAACAGAGCGCTGCGTCCACACGTTTTTGACTAATAAGGTTTGTCTTCCAAAGTTCGCAAAAGTAACTGGCTTCAGTTGAACAAAAGACCGGTATCGTCAGCTCACTCTTGACTACTTTTTATCTAATAGACATTTAAAAATAATGGGCACGCCTTCATTAGATTGTTAAGCGATAATGACTATGAGGGTTACATACTATGTCACACTTCCATGATGGCTCGAACATCTGACAGCTATGCTGGTCTATTTAACAGTATAATTTAAGCTGTGGTCTGTTGTCAGCGTTTTACCCGCTTGATGTCAAACCCCACCCTAAGTGTGGGTACTAATAAATGTAGCACTGAGAAAAGCACATCTGTAAGATGGTAACAGATTATAAACTGTACCATTGTGGTTGTAACTTATCGCTGTCATGTAGCCACAGCCTCACAAACTGCATTCGGATTCAAAGAGGCATTCTCGAGATGATATCTAAAAGAAGTCTTGTCGTCAAAATAAAAAGTTAATTTTGGCTCTCAACGCACCGCTCTGTCAAGCCACGTCAACAAATTCAAAGTCGCATTCTCAAAGATTGACATCTAAAAAAGTGTAAGGTAGGCGTAGCTTTTACTAACAAGTAGTTAATTATATCACGTCAAGCAACGTCTTCACAAGACGTTATAGTCAAAACCCTCTTCCAGTGACATATTAACAGAAATATTGTTTCACCCAGCGCTTTATACCGTTCCTGTTACGCTTGACCATCCAAGATCCTAGATGCAGCAAGTTAAGGTTTGATAACATTTGTAGCAATTTATTTATTTATTTATTTTGGATAACAACTACACACCCTGTATTAGCTGAATTTGCTTGCTTCTTTCTTAAGTTTCTTCATAATATTATTTGTCACCTCTATGTATATCGGACATCTGAGTAGAGATCTTACCGCTCTCAGTCAATCCACGGCCTTACAGTAGTCGAATTCAAAGTCGCGTTCATGAGATTGCCATCTAAAAGAGAAGCGCATTGGGTAGGCGTAGTGTTTACTAATTTAGCTCGTAACGCGCCGCTGTCAGTCCGGCCACGGACGTATACAGTAGTCGAATTTAAAAGCGTATACAAGATGGTATCTCATGACTATTAGAGAGGCGTGGTTATAGCTTATTGAAAGAATCGCGTATGTTCGCATTTGCATACAACATACTTCATAATTTTATGCATAAGTGTTGTAGGTATTTTATTTACATTTTCATTTTATACAGAGGTTTAGGGCCAGTTTCACCACTTGCTGATAAGTTCCGGATAACCTATCTAGCACTTGTTTTGACAGATAACCCATACAATTAGCTGGCAAATGCCAGATGGATCTGGAACTTATCAACAGGTAGTGAAACTGGCTCTAAACCTCTTATTTTTAAACAGTAAGAGGACATTAATAGATATTATCATATTGTTTAAAATGCTTGCAAAATAATAATTCTTAACAATCAAATACTTAAATAAAATATATTCTAAAAAATGTATCGTTTGCCTATGTAAATTTGTATTTATGTGCAAGTTGAGCATTTCCACACTACCATTTTAAAAATCAATCTCTTTGTTTATTACTTTTAGAAGAGGGAATGACAAGAGAGAGTGACCTTAGAAGTACCTAAATGAACCATGTGAACAAAAAGATGTAGGTCATGATGTATCAAGAGTAGAGTTGTTAAGTGTCCGTCACGTTATAAATGTCTGACCAATATGACCGAGCAAATTAGATATTTTCTCAATGTGACCGGACATATTGTACATTTATTATCACTAACGTCACAATCAATTCTATTGACAAACTAAGAAAAAAAAATTGGTCACAAATAAGTGTATTTTTATAAGAAATACAGGCTTTAGTAGTGATGATCTATAACGAAATGAAATTTCTAAAATTAATTTCTCTTTCTGCACGAACAAGCTAAAAAGCGTCGTATAATTACGCGCGAGATTTTTTTTTTTGAGTTCAATCCAGATTCAATTACATTTTTTATTGTATGTTTTATTGTCAAATACTTAACATTTAAGACTTACATTTGATTAATTCTTATTTTTTGAAATTTAGACTAAAAAAATTATGTGACCATCGTGACAATAAATGTCCAATGTGACCAAGCATTTATCATAAATGACGGACGCTTATAGCTTATATATGACCGTCAATTTACAACTCTAATCAAGAGGTCAAGCAGATGTTATGGGATAAAGAAGAATGAATAGAACTCTACCAATAAGAGCATTTGAAATGTGGACATAAAGCCGTATGTTGCGAGTTTTGTCAAGAAGCGAAAGACTACTTATCCCGGCTATGTCGTATGACATGATAGATTGCAGGTGATTAAATTCGAATGGACACGATCACCGGGAAAATACATGTCGGTCGCAGAATGAAGTCGTGGCTCTGCGATCTCCGAGAATAACAAGTTCAGCCCAGTTATTCCACATCGCCAACAATAAGGACAAGTTTCAGGATCTGGTAACCAGCCTTCAGTGATGATTAGAGAGGCACTTTAAGAAGAAGAAGAGGACTAGCATAGTTCATAAGTTGATGTTGATAATCACGTTTATAAAATACGCAAGCGAACCCGGGGCGGCCGCTAGTTATACAGGGTTATTTGTAAAACGTCAACAACCTCCTAGGAGCTGATCTGGTGCTCAAATACAACAACTTTTTCTAATGGAAACAACATTGAAATCGCAAAAAAAAATTACTTCCCCATACTAAGCCGCCACCAGCTGACATCAGTTTGAATGGAGAAGTGAAATTTCTTTTTTAGATTTCATTGTTAGTCCCATAGAAAAAGTTGTTATATTTGTGCACCAGAATCAGCCCCCAGGAGTTTATTAATGTTTTACAAATAACCCTGTATTAAACAATCTACACAGTGTTTTAACACTTGATCCAATGAATAATAGATTGGTCAGTAAATACATCAACTTTTACCCATTCACTGATTTTTATGGTCGTTCACCAGGATTGATATGTGCGCACTTGACACCTTGTCAAATTAGCATATTACATTATTCTCAGCTAAACTGCTCGAAGCTGGCTAGTTGTTTACTGTGAGAAGGCGCTAAATGTTTGTTGGACGCATTTTTATAACGCTGTAAAATGATCAAAGATATAATTTTACGGTTGTAATAGAGTTCTTTATTAGGGATAGTTCAAGGTACTTTGTGTTAATGAGTTTTGTAGAAGTTAGCAAGAACTTCGCAAAAATTTATGTTCAACATAAAAATATTGTTTTATTTCCAGCACTCCATTCCAGCACTAATTACTATACGCAGTCGTTTACTGTCCAGTCCATTCGCCTCTGGAATTCCTTACCATTAACAATCAGAAAATCCGAATCGATTGCGATTTTTAAAAATCGGCTTAAAGCACACTCTTTCTTCTTGACACAAACTGCCTTTATATTTTAGAATATTACTGGTCACTGTTGGTCTCGACATCTCCTCGCATATATCAAGTAGTATTAAATATGTTTAGTTTATGTATGTAAGAATTTAAGGAACTTTACAACACCTTCCCCTTTCTCTAATGGTTGTCCTTTACCTAAAGGTTGTCTGGAAGAGATCGCTATTAGCGATAAGACCGCCTAAATTGTACATCTTTCTATAAAAATCATGTGTATTTTACTTGTATGGTGTGCAATAAAGAATATCTATCTATTTATCCATTTTTAATAATTTCCGTTTTTTTTTTAAATTGAAAAAGGAATAGATTATTTTAATCTATGGTATTCTATTCACAAAAAGAGGGAAAAAGAACGCGGCCACCATCCACCTGATAAAAAGAGGTGCTACTAGCACTCCATAGACATTACATCAAAAAGAGATTGTGTCAATACTTAGCCGACCTGCTATTTTTTTACATTAGAAATATTAAACGAAACGTTGATTTAAACCATAGATTTTGAGCGTAGCGTATTCTAATTCTATGATTTAAACTCTACATTCGCAAAAGACTGGCGTTTGTCAACAGTGAATTGAAGCAGGAACCTCACGGTTCCCATAGTGTTTATGCATGCACGTAGCGACAGACAGACAGACTCTGCGGAACCTCTAGGAATCTATGCGGCTAAAAATACTATACATAATGTATTTGGTGTAAGGCTACGCGGGGTACGATTGTGGAAGCACTCGATTTTGATACATTGTGCAATATCGATCGAGCGAGATTTTGATATCAGTATTTTTTTGCCTTATGTAAATAGTATTAGTACTTATGTAGTAGTCATAGTATTTAATTGTTTTTTAGTGCTTTTTTCAATCTATTAAAAAGTGCAGAAGTTGGTTGGAGAGTCCTGAATGTTTACGATGCAGTCTTAGTGTTTCTAACAGTTCAATGTAAGCATCAGAAAATTCTTAAGAACCAACCTTAAATCAAGTCTTATCACGGGCAATCCATTAACATTCGACATGGAACAAACCGGAGATATGAATCAGTATTTAAGTTGGTATCTTGATGACGCTATCATAGTAAGTACAGGAGGTATTCTAGCAGTATCAATCATAGTACCACAGTCAAAACACGTAGATAGATAGATAGAAGAAGCTTTATTACACCAAACCAAAAATACACGAGAATTACAATAATAATAAATGATTTTCACAATAACACTCATTCTCTAGCCCCAAACTAAAGCTTGTACTATGGCGACTAGATAACGGATAAACATACTTAAATACTTTTATAAACATTCATGACTTAGGTACAAATGCTCGTGCTCATCACACAAACATTTACCCTAGCGGGATCGAACCCGCAACCGCTGGCTTTGTAGTCCAGAGATCGAACGACTACACCAGACGGTCGTCATGGTACATCCGTAATATGAGCTATCTTATAAGGTATCAAATTAAACATTCTTATAATTTTTTTAAAAACTATTTTTGAACTAATTTCAATCAGTGTATTTTGAAACAAATCTCTACCGATGCCGTAATAGGAATCGAACCGGCGCTCATGCGGCTCACGGCAGATTGCGATCGCTCTCACGCGCCGAGCATGACAACTCAAACACATAAGAAAACCAACACTCCACTTCCTTACCCCCTCGACATAAGGCTCAAAATCGTGCGCTTCCCGAGTTGACCACAAAACATAGGTTACATTGAATCTGGCGAACACGTGTTTTTAGCATAAAGATCGCAAGGAGTTTGCTATCTTTGAGATATGAAACTAGAATATAATCTTTAGGCTTTCATGTTGCATTGTAAGTATAGATTACTATACTATTTATTTATTATGATCTATACAATGATGTATATTGTCTAGATTGAGCATACTGCAAGCAGTATGATTAAAAAAAAGGGGCCAACATTGGTCGAAAATTAGGTAGGTACTCAGCGATGGTAATTTCCTTTTTTATTTGTCTTATCTTTCTCTACAGTTTCTTTAAACTTTAATAGCACAAATCGCCATTTCCAACACCTCAATATTGCCTAGCGGCATGTACGTCTCCAGTGAACACTGTTCCATCAGATGGAAGACATCCTGGGAAGAAATTTAATGCCCAGGGTTTGGAACAATTATTGCAGCGTTCGCTGCCTCGACTATCCATCTACTTGGTCGAATAATTTATATTATTTTATTATGCTTGTATTTATAACGAAATTGCTTCTTAAAGTTCTAATGTAATATTTCTATTAGGGAACTGTTATATTTAATCTATTGCAGAAGCGAGTAAATTGGCCGGCTTAATGCTGTATAGCATTTTCTACCAGTCAAACTTAAAGTAGGGCTGATGATGTAGTTTGCTGCGGAGTAAAAGAAACTCTTTCAACTCCACTCTGTTACAATTTAACTTTTATCTAAAGGTTTGCAAACCATAGCTTATTGGGATAAGATCGCCAAAGTTGTAAGCTAATTTATATATATTTACTGTAGTTACCTATATATTTTTTCGGTCGGTCGGTCGGTTACATTCAAAGATGATCAATGTCATGAACTCATAATTATATTTATTATTTAATTAAACTCTTTTAGCTCAATGGTTTATATCTATTCAAAAAATACGGGTGGGTATTGGGTGTTTGGGTGTCTAAGTAGCTAACTATCATAGCTAATAATTTTAATTTTATAGTTCAATAACCTATAAAAGACGTTTTATTTGTATGAAATAAAAATCTAATGAGCTAACAGAAATCAGAAACAACGACGGTACCACAACATCCAGACCCGAGACAATATATAAAAGTTATTTTTCTACCTTGACCGACCAGGAATCGAACCCGGAACCTCAGACATAGCGACACCAAGTCCGGTATGCTCGCTTCGGCTACGGAGGTCGTTAAATTTTAAAAAATCATGAATTATTGTCAGAAATAATCGATAATGGACCCATTCAAAAAAAAAATTGTCAGCCAATTTCAAGAATTTCAAAGTTTCTATCGATTGGTCAAAGCCAAAAATTAAGATGATGATTACTTACGAAGGAGATGCATAAAATACATTTTTATCGACGTAGTTTATAAGCCTGTTTTCGTATATATAAAATAGAGAAAATACAAATTTTAAACGATGCTTATAAAGATAAAACTTCAAAGATTCTTGTTATGTCTTTCAATTATTTTTATATACATTTTATAAGTAGTAGAGAGCTGTCAAAAAATTGGAAAAAACGAGTTATAATGGGAGTAAGGCCCTCAAGAGTTCCACTGTCGACTTCTTAGCCCCATCATCAGATCAGCGCGATTGTATCAAATTATTTTATCGTCATCCGAATGTCACATACTTTTAAACTTCCAAAGTTTCAAATCAATACTATACTTAAAATAAGGTTAAAAACTAGATGAGAGAAGATGTTATTATACAGTCGGTTATTTTATCAGTTAGTTCTATAGTTACAAGTCAGTAAAAAGTGGCACAGCACACAGCTGATTTACATACATACATACATATATATATATATTGGACAATATCACATACATTGCTCTGATCCTATGATAAGTAGCGTAAGCACTCGTGTTACAGAAATCAGATTAGAAATAACGATGGTACTACAACACCCAGACCCGAGACAATATAGAAAAAATATTTTTCTACATTGACCGACCGGGAATCGAACCCGGAACCTCAGAGATAGCGACAACAAGTCCGGTATGCTCGCCTCTCGTCCGTCATAGGAGATTTAGTTGTATTTAACCTCATAATGTAAGTGAAAGCGGTAAGTGTAAACACATGGAATATACCTGTCTGTAATAATAACGGCCTAAAAAGGTAACAGCAGTAATGTTTTACCACTAGAACATAATCCATAAAATAAAATGACAAGAGTGAGGCCGAAGCGGCAATAAAACAATTCGGGCCAGTTTAATTAACTTAGAACAAAATCATTAAAAAAGTACCAAAAAAACTACGTTAGTCTGGTCAACGGAGCGTTCAGAGACCTATTTATTTATAACAAAAATACTCTTTACATTTTCAATTATTATTGCAAGCAGTGAAGAAACATAGTATAAAGAGATGCAGTTAGCTTAAAGTCATTGTCTATGTCTAAGAACGCTTGCCCACTGCAGCCGTCAACTAGGCAGGAACGAGATAACGTCGGCGACATACATTACGTGCGTTGAAGACAGCTATGCCACATAATAATATTAATTAAGGGTATCCGAACTAAAGCTTCATGCAATGCGCGCTACGCAACACAAACATAGACATTAGCCATCGTTACGCTACGGAACTACTTTCTTATCAACCCTAGACTAACTGTCGGTTATTGTAAACAGCTAACAAATCTCTAGACTCTCTAGAATTGACATATCTTAAATACGAAATACCCGTCAAGTGTAATGATCCCACTGTCTTAATTTACACTGTGACAGAACCCTCAAGCCAGTTTGTTTCTTATAATTTTCTGTTTTTTATATAATACTTTTGACGTTTTTATTGCCCATAAATTCATATTTTTAGCATAAGTAATTAGACTCTTTACCTTCTGTTCATTCATAAAGTAAAGAATAACCAGCAAATTTGTTAAAAATCACACAACATATTCCCGTTAGTCTAAATGAGTTTTTTATTAAAATGTCGTTTTTGTTTTGAGTTCATAGTTTTACGACGTGAAGTTAATGATGAGCACGTGTAAAGTTTATTAATTTGTACCTACATCAATTAATTTTTGAAGTACATTCTCCTAATTTCCCATAAAATGCTACTTTATCATAGAAGAAAGCTCAAATGAGGTGAACAAGTTACATTAACTGCCTACAAACTATTTACTCTCAGAATAGATTTTAAATTTTCACACACTTGGCAGTGTGTGCAATGCCTGAAGAGCAAGGTATTCGACCAGTGCGTCCTACCAGTGATGACCTGCGGAGTCGAAACGTGGAACATGACAGTAAAACTGGCCCACCGACTTCACGTCACTCAGTGAGCTATGGAAAGGTGCTTGGGATTTCGTTAAGCGATAAAATCCGAAACGAGGTTATCCGGCGGCAGACTAAAGTAATTGACATAGTCTTAAAATGTAGCAAGCTGAAGTGGCAGTGGGCCAGCAACATCTGTCGCAGAACCGATGAAAGGTGGAGCAAACGGATTCTCGAGTAGAGACCACGTCTTAGTAAACGTAGTGTAGAACGCCCCCCAGCTCGATGGACTGACGATCTTAGTAAAATGGTCGGCAGTGGATGGTTAAAAGGTGGAGATCATGCTCTTTGACGCTCTTTAGGGGAAGCTTACGTCCAGAAGTGGACTGCAATAAGCTGATATGATGATGATGATGATGATGATGAAAAAACAAACAACCAAATTTTTGAAGTTTTAAAATATCAACAAATAATTTACTTTTTCACGTGTTAAGTCAAACAAACTACTTATTGACGTTTTAAAGGATCATAAATATTTATTTTAATTTAACCGTACAAACTAAAAGAGAAGTGTACAAAAGGTCGAACTAGGGTCATGTGGCATTTCTTCCAGTTGACCATTACGCTAAACAGGAATGTTTTGTCGGCGGTGTGATAAAAGCATGGAGCACATACCCTATAGAGTAGAAATGTCATATGATTTGTTCGACAAATCTTTCCGCCATTTTTTTATCTGTATCTGTGCTGTTTTTGTATGGGCGAGCGTTGACAGGAGTTGTCATTTCATACTAAATGTAAGTGAAAAATCACTTACTAGTTTCGGGAAAACATAGTTTGTATTGCTGCTCTATAGGGTATGTACTCGATGTATAAAAGAAAAACTAAAATAAACAGTTTACAAAAAAAGTTTACTTTGCTGGCACGAACAAAAAAAAAACTCTTTTTAATACTAAATCCTAAATCAGTTAATAAGATTTGTATTGGTACTCGATTTTCAAAGTCTTCAAACTACTTCACAAATCGAAACAATAGTTATACAGTCTCAACAAACATTACTATCAAGCACATTCGGTCAACAAAGCAGGCAACTTTAAATCGGGCCCGCACGAGACTTGAATCGCTAAACGCACGAATGATTAACTAAAGCAAGAAGCCTTTATCTTAATGTAATAAGATTTAGAATCAACACAGAAGGTCCAACACAAAATCGCCATTCACCGGATTGAAATATCTTGCATTTAATCTAGCCTGTTTTTCAACGATTACAAATTACTATGGGGCATTATAGGCACAGAAGTGCGTTCGACATTTAATTGTTACGTTTTTTACACCCTCCGTGGTTCTCACATCCGTGGCGTTTTTATAGCTTCATCAGGAACCATGGGAGGTTATTGTGACAGATTTCTTGTCTGTTAGCAAGTTTTTTGAGTTGAAAATGTCGCGAAATGCCGCTCAACTTTTTAAAATGCGCGAAGAGCGTCGGTGGATCTTTCGGACGCGATATTTCTTCTGTAAATTACTTGGTCCGACACGGCAGAAATACTAATTTCTTACAAGAGCTCTTAATGCTTATAAATGTCAATATACTTCAAATAGGTGTTTTTTTTCAACCTGCAGCCAATCTGGAAGTCAATAGGGAGCCCTATAATCAGCACTGGATGTCCTATGGCTGAAATGATTATGATGATGAAGAGTTTATTGCCTTAAGTTTTATTTGAATGCTATGAATGAAGTTTAGTTCAGTAACTAATTTTTTTTTAAACATTTGTGACTGGTCTGCTTTCCTGATATTTAGTCTTCACTAATATACTGGATCTTTTTGCTTACGTGAATTGAATGTACCTCAATTATTTTAATGGCGTTTCAATTAACTTCGCCTTTCAGTTTGTTTAGGTCTAATTTTGGTAGTATCTTTTCAGCTCGTTGCTTTTTAAAAAAATAGCATCATCAATGGCTTCATTCACAGTATATTTTGTTCAGTTATCAGTGATATTAGGCAACATATCTTATGTATATAATTTGAGTCAATCCTTATCTTATTCGTGACTTCAAACAGACCAGTCTCCCCAAAAGACCCCATTCCTCTTCTCCCACTACCCTGACGAGTCCCAGGCGAATAAATTTCCTTCTAATTAGATAACCCGCATTCCTCAAAGACGGTGTCGCCATCTGTCGCGCGTCACCGGTACATGCGCGCGCGCCTAAATTTGGAACCCTAATTAATTGGGAATGAGAAACGGGGCTTAGTTCGGAGCTGCGGGAAATGGTAGACTAGCTTTAACTAAGGTTTTAAATAACAGTTGCAATATCATCGAAGTACTTTTGATAAACTGAGAATTTTAAAAAAAATGGAATTCTAAATGTTTAAGTTTTTGAACTAAGAAACCAAAGTTATGGTAGATTCGAAACTATTCAATGGTTCTGTTGATAAAGTTAATTGCAATGGTAAAAAAGTTTTAAAAAACTAGAGATGATACGACAAAATAAAAACTACATGATATTTATATGGTGTCTGTTTACTTGCCTTTAGCATTACTGGCGTTGTAAGACTTTAACACTGTGTTATGTGTGTAGCAAGGCCAGGTTTTCCCGCTTGCAATAATTTAAGATTCAATGAATATAAATAGCCAATTCACCGATCTTACCCAAGGCGTTAAAACACAATCATGTTTGGTTGTTTGTGGTCAAGTAAAAGTAATTATGAACAGTTATTAATCTTAACGAGAGAAAACAGTTTTCATTATACTTGTAGATATATATATTAATGAAACTAGTGAAAGAATCGATTGATTGCCTCCTCGTTACCAACATTTATAATCACTCGCTCATAAATATGAATTAATTGTAACACATTTTTTTTATTGCCGAGTAACATTAAATTAATTGTTCGAAATACAGCACAATTAATAACGGATCTGGTGCATCGACCTTTCCTTTTCCAAACATCATTTGTGTTAACACACCAGAACCGCTGATGTATACAGACGTCTTCGTCGAACGACGACCGATGATATACTGTGGTCAAAAGTGACAACTCTAAAACAACAGAGATGCACATACTACTATAACTGAAGCGAGAGCGGGATAAAACATTGCGCGGATAGTATAAAAACCCAAGCCGTTGATTTTATAATTTATTTGTTACACATTTGTCGTTCCGTGAAGATGAAGGGAGATACATGAGCTTTTTGTAGGCGACTAGTGGGATATGCGCATCAGATGTGATTTGAGTCGTAATTTATAGTGTTTGTACAAGCGGCGTCGCATGCGCAAGACGCCATAAACAAGTACTTTAATAGACTCAATTACGAGAAATGGATAAGTGAATAACGTCGTAAAGAACCTATCGTACGCTAATGGGTTTGAATTTGGAACTATATTTGAATTGAGAAATATTAGACGAATTTGTGATAGTGTTTTTTTTCTGCGCGGTGCGTTCGGAAATCAATCATGCGCGTATTAAACTCGGGCGTCGCGCGCCAACTGGCTGTCTACGTCGACGCGGTCGCCATATTTCAAATGCGTTTGAGATATAGACCACGTTTTATCAATGCATCGTCGCGCTGATTTTGATGATTTATACTTAATTATTCCTCTTGTTAATGTCCTTTTCACGGTACATTCCCATACGTCTCGGGATCATTAATTTTTACAATTTGTGTGCGAGATAATTCGTGGCAAATTTTTGAGGTTACTCCAACGTGATATATCAGATAATGTTATAAATTTAGTCTAGTAATTGGAAATGTAGGTGGCGTTTCATTATAGCAAAAACAACGTCACATTTCAAACCAAAAGTTGAACGTCCTGAGTATCCATTCGAGCCGATTCTGACAGTTTACGCTGTGAACCCAACTTGGGATAAAATATAGCTCATGTTCAGACGGATACCGTAGCAGGGAAGCGGCGGGGGAGGGGAAGACGTCCGCAAATAGCGACCATCTCCACCGAGCAAAACAATGCCGGTATGATATTATTGTACAGAGCACTGAACGGGACGAGCTTGTGATTATCAATTTTGAACCAACATTGATACTGCTATTTTAGAAACGAGTCATAAACTTAACATAAGTGATAATTCCGTATTGAATACGAACGTGGATGTCGCAGATCTAGATGAAATGACGTTGCAGTGTGTTTTCGAAACAAAAACAGAATGGAACATCGAGTCGCGTAATTCGTAATGAGACAAAGAGCCGCGGCTTGCTCGCCAAGTAGATATAATAACAGCTAAACACAGGGCAGACGGACGAGCGACAGCCGGAGACGGACTATAAATAAATAATGCGCCAACATTTTATTATTATCATAGCGGGCACGTGCGGGGACATTCCTGCCGACTGCCAGCTTATAGCGCTGAAATAAACTTCAGGCGAGCACAACAATCGGATTTTGATCTTATTGGTCGATCAATGGCCGACACCCACCAATTTATCACGCGAAATGAGCCGCATTCTTTATTGGTAGCGATTAAATTATGAAATTCATTAAACTCTGTGCAAGGACTTATTGTTTTTTTTTTTTGTTTTTATGCCATTGATACTTCTATTTATCATGGATAAATAAAATAATTGTTCATTTGATTCTTTTTTTCTCAGTTATGTACTACAACAACATAATTTCAATTTGTTAATCTGATCGTTGTTTCATTTGTTCATTGAAATATCATCTTATCTTTTTTTTCCATTCAGACGTTTTCCATTAATTTGTTTTCATGTCACTTTCTGAAAATTACTGTATTCTTTTATAACAATTACCCAGCGAGTGTTCAAATCAAATATTTCATCTCTAACAACATTAATCTTTGTCTCAAAGCAGTGTTCGCTGTTACCTCTCCTTCGAATAATACCGCGTCCGCTGCCAACTCCAAGTAAATATTTATATAAATAGAAGTCCGTACGGCATCCGTGCCACGTTGACCACGCAGGTGGAAATGTGGCTTCATTTCGACCCACTGTTTACTAAAAGATATTTCTGCTGAAACATGGAGTTATGTCTGGGAAATGGCGGCGGTGATATGTGACAGAAAGTGCACTTTCTCATTGGGGAATGATTTGGTTTATGCTATTTCATATGTGTTAGAGAAATTTAGTTCAGTGAACTTTAATAAAAATTATGAATGACGCTGACTTCTGTCAGATGAAGATATTTTATAAAATTACTTACAGGCGATATGATGGTACCCTGGGTGAACCCACGAGTTGCTTCAATTAAAACAATAAAACAAAAACTAGAATGACATTTACATTTTCCTGTAGCTAACTACATACATTATTAGCCTAGCTTATGAATAAGTACCGCTTAGATTCTCAGAATACTATTAGAAAATCATTTTATAACATAATCAAGCCCGATGTGGCGGCCATGACACTTTTCTGCAAACGTGACAAATTAACGAGATCCGTGAATGACTAACGACGCGAGATTTTATGTCGATACACAGAGCTTCGACATAAGAGGAATAAAGTGCAATAGGTTCGTACATATGGCATGAGGGTCATGCACACTAGGGTATTACTTAAGATATTGACTGTTGAACGGTCGCACGAGACCGCGTTTCAACAAAACTTCCACTGTGTCTCGTTTTGCTGAGCTAAGGGGTCAATGTGACGGTTTTGAACATCTTGAAAATCTCAGGCATCCTCGCCTGTAGGCGGTACCTCCCGCCAAACCACTTTGCGCGGACTTGCCACTTCTTTCTTATTTCTACCGCCAAAAAGATTTTCCGTGTTTCGTTAGATCTTATGAATCTAAGGTAAACAACGAATGTGCAATACTTTTCAGTAGAAGACCGTAAACGTGTTTAATTCAGGCTTATTTGCAGAAATAATTTGTTTTATTGGTTTATTTATAGAAAAATGTATAATTTAGTCGTTATTACTGTTAAATGGTGTCTTCTCCTGGACAACCTAAGCATGTCAATTGAAGATTGTTTATGTTTATGTAAAATGATTATGAACATGTTCCTTGAGGTAGGTCATCTGCTCGTGTATTCAACTTTACTTATAAAATTTCAATTACTTCTTAGCTTAGTTGGAATCAAGCGTACTGTCTCTATCTCTATTATGACTTCGATAAAGTTGCACTTTACAGGCAATTAACCGAGAACAGGCCCTTTACAATCCTACTGACTGTAAAAGGTTTTATAATGCTCATACTGCTGGCAAACATTGATTTATATGGTTGCCGTTGCCACCAAATCAAGTCATTGGCGACCTGTGTGTATGACGGAAAGCCAGCAAAAGTATCTCATAGAGATTGTTTGTCAAAAGCACATTCAAATATTTTCACACATAACTATTTCAAATATTATATACTGCCAGTAAGTAATGCTAATTAGAAAAATAACACATTTGATTTCGAAATTCGAATGCTGTTCGTTTGGTAACGTCCGCGCGTTCTATTTGCGAATGCGGCCCGTTAGAGGTAGTCGCCTCATTGATTATTATTTTAACGCACAATTAAAATTTGATGGCCCCTTCTACTTCGTTCATCTTCTACTTGCCTCGTATTAGTTGGTACCTTTACGTTTATGAACGGACGTCGATGATTTTGGCACATACGAATACGAATCTTACTGCTTAGAGATACAGACCAATATCCAAGAGTTGATGGCGTCTGTATGATCTTTTTTGAAACCGACTGCTCCATATGAGTGTCGAGACTAAGCGTCAATAAAAATAGTCGTAAAATATTATTGCCAACGCAAAATGCACCTTACATCGCACTGTTAAAGCTCACTGTCTACAGCTTAACTTTCGTTACAATACCGTAGTGAGGAACGTGTGAAATAAAAATCATGCGTATGCACACATTCGTTAAGAATTGACACTTATTAAGGGGGATAATTTTTTTAATTGGTATGACGACATCACTTTATTTAGTGCTGTTAGTTGACCACTTAAATATTGCATGACTGTGTTTGATTTAGAATTCCCTTAGATTGGCTCGTTAACCAATCTCATATTGTATCTGAATGGAAATTTAATAAGCGTTGCCATATTTCTTAAATGATAACATGAGCTACTTTTACTATTACGATGTACATAAAACAGGTCATAAACCATAAAGCGTTACCCTAATTAATGTCTCGGTCAGGCTACCGCGGTAACAAACAATAAAAGTATTAATTAATTCTTTTAGTCATACAACTCGGAACCTGCTTCATAAAAAGTTATCTCGTCTAGGGGAGCGTACTAGTAACTGGCCTCCTTCGATTAAATGATTAAAAACGTTAGTGTTATGAAAAGGCATCTTCTATCACTTTAATATATTATATTTTTTAAATTTTGGAAGCGTTTCGTTTCGCGAAAAATTTCGAATTCGAATGATTAACATCATTCGAATTCGAAATTTTCAATAATACATTTAGCATGGACTAAATATTTATTTATATCCTAAGTTATTGCCATATTGTGTTTCAATCAATGCATCTAATTATTATTTTAGGACAAAATTTTTATCGCTTTTATGTAATTTAATTTACATAATATTAATTGTACTGATTGCATAAATGCATAATTTAGATGACGTTAAAAAAATATATAACAATTTGAATTGCTTGAGTTGCAAGTAACCAGTTACTAGTCAGTTTACCCTATGATTTTACGAGGAGATTCTTGGTGGACCGCGACCGTTCCAAATTCAAATTGCTGGATTCGGATTTGGAATAATGGCGATCGCCGCCGCGCGCGTGACCAATCGCTAATTTGAAAATGTGTTCCAAAGATGCGCTTTACGGAAGCCGATCACAGTCCGTAATTAAACTTTTAAAATTTAATTCGAATTTTTGATTTTGAACGCGCCATTTCCACTCCCGGTGTTACTGTGTCGGCGTTTATGGCGGTTTTTTTTTTTATTATTACGAGAGAAAGTTTGATAATTCACAGACAGAAGCATAACGGTTGTAACCGCTCACATTGATAACTTTGTACGATTTTGATTGGTTTCTTGTGAGTAATTGCTCAAGATCTATCTCGATTTATGTTTTAACATCTACATTGCTGATAACTGTTCTCATCTTCGTCTTAATTGTAAGGTTTTAATTAAATTTTAGTACCGTGAGAACAAACAATCACTGACTTCGATGTCTGGGCGCTAGAGAAGGACAGACGAGCAGCAAGTGAACTAATCAATGAATGAGCGAATGAATAAACTACGTCAATCAATATTTGCATTATCATAACAAATTCAATAGGGTCAGAAAGAGTTTTACATGGTTATTATGGTCATAAATAAAGATTTGAAATATTTTACACCACCATCAAATCTTTGTCAAAGTAAATATGTGTATTTCGTATGACTAAGATGAAAAGGATATAGGTATATTCACTTTTAACGATTTTACTTAACCGCCAACTTGCGGTTCCAAATTTCTGTAATTCTGTGGTCTCTTAAATACTTATCTCTTTGCAAGACAAAACTTAATTAATCCACACAATTAAAAATTAATTTATAAATAATAACAAAAAAAAATTGTGATTCTAATTTTACAGACATTGAAAACGAATCTCCAAATTTCAATCTCAATGTTTCGCATCCTACTACTTTAACATGTCTTCTTTGATTGATATCTTTCCAAAAATTATCACCCCAAGATGTAATAACCAGTATTACAGACAATACAACAACTGCATATCCCTCTCGGATCCCTCGAGCCCTCGGAGGTCACACTCCGGAAACATCGCTGGTTTTCCTACAAATGGCTCCGCGGGGTTCCCGGCCCTCCATGAGGTCCACACATACATAAATGTACGGACTTCTTTGTACGATTTCCTGGATTGTAAATTGAAGCGCTTTGTCCTCCTACGTAAGAAATCTTGAGGTTTTTTTGTTGAGATTGGCCATTTATGAATGTTAGTTAATTTGTGATCCTTGTTTGGCTTGGGTAATATTCATGATCCTATTTAAAGTGATTAATAGTTTATTATTATCATAATTATGATTTGCCTTTAAGCAGTTCACCAGAATATATTCATATTTATTTATTTGCATCAAACGCCCTATAAATATTATTGATGTCCTCTATTGGCATAAGTATTATCCCTAATTCTCTATATTATTGATTTTTTATTCTCTACTAATGATAACTGCCTCCTAAAGCTGTAGTTCTACAATAAGCTTAACTGAATTTTAGCATTCCAAGCATTAGACTAATGACCTTAAATACCATAGTGGTGACCCCGAACTTTTTTTTATTATATCTTGTTTCTGGGCAGTTAAAGACTTAGAACTGTTTAGTCAATCTTTTTCGAATAGCCATATTTTTTTTAGAATTATTTTCTTATTGGTATATTAAACTGTTTAGCTCAAACCACTCACATGTGGCTACACACGGGTTAAAGAAAATATAGTATTTCGATGATTGTATTTTTCTTAATATAGATAAAGTAAATTTTTACAAAGCGTCCAGCAAGGATATCTGGGTCCATAAGAAGGGTCCTGCGAGGTTGTGTGTGGGCGCCCTGTAATGGCCGACAGATGGTTGATGACATCAGAGCGGTTTTCTCCAAATTGAATAATCTTAGCGGTTTTTGAAAATGATATCATTACTTACAACATCAGGTTAGTGGCTAATTTGATGATTATACGTTGTTTGAAAGATCGTGAAATCGTGATAGATCATTTAAGTAGTTTGAATGAGCAACATTGCATTTGAAGGGTACAAAAATACAAGCTACTATGTCACTGTCACAGAGACAAGGAACGGAAAAAGTAATTAAAGATATTGTAACCTGTTCATATAAATGTAATGTAGTAGGTAGGAGCAGATATTGATAACGGACGATGTATGGATTTAAAACAAGTGCTCTCGCGGTTCGTTAAGTAAGTATCTCTGATTGACTAAATCAATATTAGGTATATTTCGTTGTCCACGGCAAAGAAATACAAACATAAATTATGTTCGAGAATATTTTTTTGGTATTTCTCTTTTTAAAGTTAATTTCGTTGTAATTTGGCAAGCATCAGCAAATACCCCCTACGAGTCCACAAATGTCTCAACCTACAACACATTTCTTTGTTATCAGGGAAATAATCATTTTTCCAGTTGGGATGAAGATATCGGCACCCCGCCGCCTCGCCGGAGCGCTGTATCAAAGCCCAGCAGGTAGCACCTATTATTTCTATTCAGCGGAAAAAAGATTAAAACAACCTCCTTTGTAATCTATAGGCACAGGTGGAAAAAGAAAATTAAAAAGAAACGCGAATTCGTTCGAAATTCGAATTTATGCCTTGTTGGACCGCGCCTTTGTTTTTTAATTTTTATGCAGACAACGCGTTTAAGGCATGAAGATGTTATTCTTATAAAGGGAATAATTACGGTGAGCGGCAATGACAATAAATTACACGGCGTTTTACGACTAATTTATTAATAGAAATTTCGCGAGCCTTAGGACTGTCGTAAATAAGTTACCGCGATGCAACCAATGGATGGCAGTAAAATCCGTCTTTACGTGCAGATTGGCCGGCGAGCGGCCAATGGCGCGCGTTCCAGATTTGAAAGCGGCGGTTTACGAGCGGCAGGCGGCGTCTTTTTACTGTTTTGGCGCCAAAATTGACAGGTTTAGGTCCGAGTTTTGGTAATTTTAGCTGCAGTTGATATTTTGTCGGGAAAGCACTTTGGGCTATTTCAATTTGTCGAAGACTGGTTTTGCTCAACATTTTAGTGCCTGTCAGTGATACCATGATATCTAGTGTCTTCTAAATTGACATCAATATTAGGATAACTTAATTCCCTTCGCTGTGATTGGTGTTTATTCCATTCTAGTACCAAATCATTAATAGGTAATAAATAAATAAATAAATAAATAAATTGTTTCCACAATCACACCAATTAGCTAGCCCCAAACTAAGCAAAGCTTGAACTATGGTGACTAGATAACGGATAAACATACTTAAATACATTTATAAACATACATGACTTAGGTACATATGCTCGTGCTCATCACACAAACATTTGCCCCTTAATTAATATATATTTGAAGTTAATGTGGCTCTTTAAATAACTAAAAAGAAATAGCTTACTGTCAAATATAGCTTAAAAAGCATGTAAAACATTGCGAAAAGATAACGCAAAGTCCAATTTTGTCTCTTTACTCACTGAGGAGCAAAGAGAGAGTGGTATTACTATCGCACGCAACATGATAAGCCGACGTTGCGTTGCCCTCAGAATAAGCAGTCTCCATATCTAGAAGTAGGTATAACTTCTTGGCGCAAGACGCCCAATTAGTTCTACGTGACGTTCCCGAGACGTCAGACCTAGACGCCAGGTCTGACGTCTCGGGTCCGATTTTCTACATTCCAGGGGTCAATATAGAAAACGAACTATTCTATGTTGTCTCGGGTCTGGGTGTTGTGGTACCGTCATTGCTTCTAATTTCTATAATTCATTCATTCACTTACTAACACAAGTGTTTTAGCTACTTACTTACCTTAGGATTAAAGCAATGTATGTGGTGTTGTCCAATAGGTATTTATTTATTTATTTATCTCTTGTCCTTACATCCAAAACACACAAACGCTGTTATCTTCTTCCTAGTGTTTTGACCCTGTCATAGTTGGGACACGCTTGACCATAATTTTAGTTGACTAGTTAAATTTCAGACTGCATAAAGTGGGTAATTCGTTCATGGGAAAATGTATTCGCTTTTCTAACAAATTACCACAGTCCATTGCTGAACTGCTTATGTATGAATTTAAATTGCATGTCAAAATGATTTTAATGAAAATTTTTATTACACTGTAAATGAATATTTTAATGATAAAAATGTATGGAATTAAATACTGCCATGCTCGCACAGGTTCATTTTATCTTATAATGTAAACGCACTATTTAAAAAGAGGCTGACAATAGTGACTGAATTTCTTGCGCTGCTTCTTCTCGGCACACTAGCCCACAATACTAGCCCACAATATTGTCCCGAAGCAGTGGTAGGGTAAAACAAATATATTAGGTCGTGTAAAAGAGCTTAACTTAGGCATATTTACAGAAATAAATTGGTTTCATTGGTTTTATCATTTGAAGGCGTTGCCATGAGACCTTCGGCGGCGCCCTAAGACTAGGGAAGTAGTCCATTTGAACCATGTCCACATCAAGACTTAACACTAGGAATTCTGTTGTCAATAGATATTACAACGTATAACTTCGAATTCACAAAACCTCTAAGGGGCTGATTCTAGCTCCCAAATACTGCAACATCTTCTATGGAACCAACATCGAAATATAAACAAATATCCCCCTTCAAATAATACTATATGACAAGACCGATAAGTCAATATGGGATATTTCCCTATTAAAAAATGTTGTTGTATTTGATCACCAGAATCAACCCCTAAAAGATTCTCCGTATTTGGAGTTACAAGTCGTGTATAAACCGGAAGATGGCATCTATCAAAACTAATGCAGTACTTTTATAGCTCTTATTGTTTTTGCTAGATTTAACACATGCCGTCTCCAACAAAACAATTGATTTACAGTTGTTTCAATCGTTTATTACATTGAGTTATGTATTCATATAAGTGTTCTTACTTTAATTGCTTTCCTAGGTTAAGTATAATCGCTTCCCGCCAATCGCTGGACATTTGATTGGTCGCCTAATTAACCAGTTTAGATGATTACTGTCGGCAAACATTATGTACGTCCACAATAACCAAAGTTGACTTTCACTTAAGATCTATATTCATATGCCCGTCTTTACTTAAATCATGAAACGAAAGAGTGGATTTAGGAACTTGACATAACGTACCTAGTTCATTTAAATTGTTAACTAATATCGTACGTTACGTACGTAGTTACGTTTAAAACTCAATTTTACTTCAGAGCATTATTTAAAGTTCGACTATGAAATTATAAAGATCAATCAATTCATGGTCGATCTCGTCCCTAAATATATAAAAAAAAATATTAAAAAATGCTTTTTATTTACAATAAAACTTATGGGTGCATGGACTGAACATTATATGGAAAGATTACCATTATTGATAGTATTTCATAACTGAGACTTGAAATTTTTGCCAAATTCTCACATGTTATTCTTAAAAGCCCTTGAGAATGCAGTTGTATCCTATTTAAAATCTTATCTTCATAGTTGCGACCGCCTTATTACTACGGGTCTTGCGAGACGTATTTTAAAAGCGACTTAATTGGTAAGATTTATGGAACAATCCAGACGTTTGCTATTATACTATACCTATGTCTAGGCAGAGAGAGGGCTAGGATTTACTGTGGTATAAAGCTGTCGGACAGACAGACAGACACTAATGAACATGCGCAAACGCATACTTTTGTTCTGCGAGTTACAAGAGAAAGGGCTCGTTTGATTCTTGTTGAACCAATACTATAATGCATGATATTTGTGACGCCTCTTGTGAATAGGAAATTAACGCCTCTCTTGATTGATGATAAAAACTAGTAGGTAAGTATAAATACCTAGTAGGTACCAAAATTCTATTTTAGTCAATTATGTATCATCAATTCTCTGAAGGTATTACTTGGGACTCGGGAGGAGATCGCCTTAATTGGAGCTCTTTGACTTGTTGATAGCAGAATTTGACAAGATCTTTGTATCCACCAATTTGATTAAATTCAGTGGCGTTTTGTATTTATAAAAAATATGCAGTCACTATAATATATACCAAATAAGTTTATTTTAATTTAAAAATAGCTATTCAAATAATTATTTATTTTCTACTCATTTTATTTGTACTTGTTTAATTTTGTCTACAATGCAATTTAAAGTTTTGGTATAAATTAAAAGAAGATGGCGCTCTACCAGGTAATGGTGATTAGTGTTTCATATCAAAGATTGCGTTTCGTAACATATTTGGTGCACTAAAACTCCTTTATCAAGTTCTAATAACTGTACATGTCGCTTCATCCATCCAGCTTAGCCACCAAATCTTCCTTAATCTTATTCATTAATACCAGTCATAACCAGTGAGGAATTCCTCCCCATAGACAGCGTAGACAACCCCGCCCATAGACCATAGACATTGTCAGCGTCACATGCGTCGTGACGAATCCGTGACGGATTGCGCGACCCCAAAATCCCGGCTTTGTCCCCTTTTATTATATCTTATTTCTGTTATTGCCAGTATACATGTTTTATTCATACGCCGTCGTTCATATGCTACGCTTGTTACCAATTTCTAACATTTTTCCTTATTACTGGCAACACAAGCTGTATAAATACATAAAAATAAGAAACAGGCTGTAAAATGAGTCGGTATTGAAATCAAGATAATAATAAGAGATGAAATAATATTACCAAAGTTGTATAACTGTCTGTACTCGTTATTATAAATTACTTAATTTTAAAACCTTTCTACTATAAAACTCTCGAAACAACATATTTGGTAGAATTCCGGAATCGAACCAGGTATTCTAAAAGCTGTTTAAAAAACTTGAACCTGCCTACGCTTATACAAGCCACAAAGAAAAATAAAGCTTGTAAAAACAATTGAAACCTCAAAGTGAGTTATTAAGGAATAAACACACTTTTTTCGTACTAGTTAAGCCGCCAATTATAGTAACCCCAATCCCACACAGCCATTTATCCTAACCGACATCCTTCAAACGTCAATGGCAGACGATAAAATATAAATAAAATATCAGATTGTCGCGAGACGCCTGTTTTACAGGGCGCAATAGATTAGAGCACGGGGCGCCGTAAAGAAACAATTTTCCGGCTTCCCCGCCAGGGGGCGCTGGGACCGGCTTATAGAATACGCCGGCATGATAAAAACCCCACATTATTCCCAAAATCCCCCTTCAGGCCTATTCGACAACGGTGATTTCATAGAAAAAAAACCACCATATAATTTCAAACAGAACATTTTATTATTTAATCCGTTCAGAAAATTAAATTATAAAATTAATCACATTGACTTGACATACAGGATGGACGTACACCAAATAGCATATTAATATACATTTACGAGTTAGATTTAAGAAATTAAGTCTCCAAACACATTTCTACCGCGACGTACTCTAGAACCTAACTTAGATGATCAACTACACAAATTTTAATGTTAAAACTCATATACAGACAAAAATAACTAATTTTAGTTTATAGTTTAATAAACTTAAATGTCCTCGGCGAACAGAAGCGTGGCTCAGCGGACATAATGGCTCATTTTTAACAAAATGGGAAATAATAATATATAACACAAACAAAACAATTCAGTCTCAACGCCCAAAATATCCCTTAAAAATTATCAAACAAACGAACTGAGAGGAATCGCGGACAAGCCTGGCGGTCTAGCTCCAGGGTTCAAACGTTAACATCATGCAATGTACAAAAATACAGCAATAAACGTAATTATCTTATTTATCTAAGTTACTGCGTTATATAGAGGAGAAAGGGGAATCGTGGAACACAATCAACGCCACCACTAAATATCTGTGAAGCAACTAGACCTATAGTAACGCACATACATATATTTATAGAGTCCGTGGACATTTACACCTAGCGTATACTTGCATACGTATTTTTGTTTTCACTAACTAAATCGTATTTTTCGTGCTTCTATCCTTTAGTAAACGCAATATCGGAATATCAACTATTTACGTATATTAAGATGTATTTACTAGCCAAAACAATAACATTCTAGCATCTACCACCGTAAATCAATTACAATAATTTAAAATTCTTAAGTAAACCTTATTATCTCACTTAGGCAAGTTAAAGTTGTATTTTTACGTATACTTCGTTTTCGAATAGTTTTTTTTTTTTCAAGTAAATCTAATTAGTTAGTTTTATTTAATCTAAGCTCGGAACGCGTAGCTAAGTATGGCGTTGGATTGGGTTTGCCTGACAGCGGCTCCAGTTAAAATTACTCTAACATTATTAGTATACACATATTACAATCAACGTTATACGTATGTTTTTTCAATCGTATACATAAATTCCGGTGCAAAACAAATTAGAATATCGGCGCTAATATTCATGCGTGTAAGTGGTTGGTACCACTGCACCCAATTTCACCCCTTCACTGTTTAAAATTTAATGTTCGAATAGTATCGACAGTGCAAGAGGTTGGCCAATTGCAAAAACGAAGATTTGTAAGGGAAGGCGCCGCCGCGAGAGGGATGCCCTCGCGGTTGCGTTACAAAAAAGCTTTAGGAGGAAATTGGGACTAAATTGCGAGCACCCCCTTTGTGTACTTCGTTTTTGCAATGGCCAGACTAAGAGCAGGGGTGGACGAGGTAGCTCGTGGTTGAGTTGGGTGCAAGCTGGGGATCGCGCCTTTGTATGAGATGGGTTTTGGTGTAGGGGGTACTCACGACGTCGGGGGTGCTGGCTCCGTCGTGGCTGGAGTCGGGGGCGGAGCGAGGCTCGCCGTTAGCGTCGGGCGGCCGCGCTGACTCCCGCTCGTCGATCACGAGGTCGATGGGCATCTTGCCCTTCAGACAGCTGATGTAGCGGTGGCAGAAGTTGTCGCACAGCTCGTGTACCTGCGCAATACCAGCTGTTGTAGTTTCTGCTGCTTGTAAACGAAGCTTACTTTTGAAACTCTGTTTTCTTTATTGGCTCTACTTTGAGTTAAAACTTCCCCACTCCAATCTTCCACTATCGAAAGTCATTACTGTTCTTGTCATTCCACTTCTATTCTATTATCATTAACAGCTTTTGAAATATTATGATTGTGTTAGAAGCTGATCTTGCTTAGCCCCGGTCTACTCTCTAAGCTCATTAAAACTATTATTACCATTATTCTTATTCCAAAATAATTTATTACTAATCATCATACTGTATGACTGAAAGCTCTATTGTAAGTAAGTTAAATTCAAAAGCTGTTGCCACTATGATATTTTTTCTATGAAAGACTATAGAAAAATATACTACATTTACTTTATTTTATTTATTTACATTGTCTAATAAAAGAACTACCTTCTGATTACGAATTATACTTTAGTGTGGCCTTGGAGTAGAGTGATTCATTGACATGGTTTTAAAATTAAATAATTTTTTATTCGACATTTCCTTTACAGATTTAAACACACCATCAAAATTGTAAACGTGAATTTAACAAAACACTTTAGTACAAACACCGAAACAGTTCTAACACTTGTCGCTCGAACCGAACAAAATGTTCGTAAAAAAGGATTCAATAAAGAGTCCACAACACCTAACTGTCAGGCTGAGCCCGCATCACAAACAAAGGGAATACATCGGACGCAACTGGCACTTCAAAAAACTCAAAATGAATCGTAAAAACGGCATGAAACTCACATTTTTTACGTTTCATCCGATAAAATACGGCCCCCGGCGGCCTGTATTAATTTTGTGCATCGGCCTTATAAATTTTCATAGGCATAATTAGCTTAGAAATTAACATAAGGCAATAAAAAGACTAACGAAATTTTTAGACTGAATTTACATGGTGAAAAGTAATAAACTGGCAGGTGGAGGGTACAAAGAAAAAAAATCTAACGCTCCGATTTGAAAATAGAACAGCGGAAGCGGAAACGCCGTTGACAGCTAATTATGTCTTAGATACTAATTCGTAATCGACAGCTTTTTGGTCGCACGCGCCGAATACTATAGTTTGTTTACCATAATTTGAATTTTACAACCGACCGTTGAAATTCATATTTATGACTGTGAATTTTATTGACACTAGCGCGTAAACGCCACCGCTTGGCGGTTTCCGAGCATTGCTGTCAATGTCAGATCATGATTGAGAGTGCTTTTATAAGCTCACGAATGACAGAATAAACATACGCGCTGGAATAAAACTCGTTCTAATCCGCTGTGACGCCGATACTATTTTCGATTTTAGTGACAGCCGCTAAGATTTGACATCGTAACTCTTGGGGATTCAAATTTGGAACTGTCTCCGCACTTAATCGGTAAGAACGTAATCTTGATACGACAACTTAAACCTTGAAAACTTAGGGCGAAGAGTTATTATCGTTTGAAAAACATCCCTTTTATACAACGTTGTTTAGTTAAAATGTAATGCCTTTAATGAGATATTACGGCATTCCGAGTCGGGTTTGGGGCGATTATCGTTCCGAACATCAAACTCTTTCCAGAAATTTAAATTTGGAATGAGCGACTCACGGATTGAGATATGGAGTGTTTCTGAACGAATACTTTTTATTTAAACATGGAATGAAATGTGATATAATGGCGGTCCGTTGACGTATAGACGTTCCCTATTTGAATGGCTGTCATTCTTTTGGATTTCGAGTTCGGTCGTGATTTAAAAATAGAACGAACAGAGAGTTCGATTTATTTTTTGTTTATGTTTTAGATTAGAGCTAGTTCTATATTCACATGCTACAGTGTTTCGCAGGTCCTCCGTAACTTCCAAATCAATTTGAAATTGAATTTAGGTACTTTAGAAAACCGTTCTAAATCTAAACTTTTAAAATAGTGATGAACCTCAACTCACGGTCAAAACATGTTTATTAACAGAGGTAATAAAAAGTCAATAGCACAATCGGTTTATTAATACGGGTCATAATGTTTTGAAAGTTTTTAGTCAGTACTGAGGCTGCCAATGCGTAGGCGGCTGTCGCAAGTGGGATTCGCAACTAAAAGGGTTTTTCTCATCACCACTCCAAGTAACGGCCGTGGGTGTGACTAGGTACGTAAATTAGTACGTTTATTTTGCACTAAACGGATCTAATCAATCTTGCTTGCAGCCAAGAAGCCGATATTTCTACCTCAATATGAATTTAAATATTGAAAACTTTAATTAAAAGTGAAGTTTACTTTGACAGTTTTTAATTGCATAAGTATGCAAATTCTTACCATTTCAGATTAAGACATACATATTACTTTATAATTTATACGTATCGACGTTTGGCCGACATTTCTGATCAGCGGACAGGGCCGGATTCTTTCCTTCCCTTTTTTATTTTCATTTGAATAAAAAATCAACCGGTCGGGCCCACATTCAAATGAGAACTCGATTGGTTCTCACCTCACTCGAACTCAGTAATTTTATTTATAAAACCGCCTATTTCTGCAAGCCAGTTCTAATTAAAACTTAATTAGAAGTGTTAGTTTTTCAAACTCGTGTCGCATAACGAAATATACTAATTCAATATTCCAGTTGTATAAAGGTTATAAAACGGGTGTCATAAACGCGGGTCCCAAGTTCGAGCCCCGGCCCGTAAACCAACAAATCTGACCTACATCGTAAATCACTTAGCCACGTTGTTACAGATAACGTTTACGAGTTAGAAACAAAATATGAAAAAAAAAACACATAACACGAGTCAGCTTTTGGATTTGTTGCTTTTTAATAACGGCTTTTTATAATGGCTACCGACGTTGCGTACACAAAGGCAGAAACAACGCAATTTATAATTACACGTTCCGATTTGTGAAACTGAACAGAAATGAGACCATTGAGCCTGAGGATTTTCGAATCAGGAATCCGAATGTTACTGGCCATATTCGGTTTTGGTTATATATCGCATAAGAATTTTTAAAAAAGAAAAGAATTTAAAGTTACCTTCTACTTTTAATATCCAAGTTTTTGAAAAAGGAACAAAGTTAGCTATACAATATAAAACACCTACATTACCACAGGAATCCAATCCATAATTAGGGAATCGGTGACCATATAAAAAACCTGCTGGTCGACCAATCACAGAGCCGATCGAAAGGACTTATGATACGGGAGTGAAGTAATGCGTTCGCCCGCCAGCCATATTTAAAGTATTAAAAGCATAAATCAAAAATTATATTGGGTATTTTAATGTAAATACGGTCGGCTAGGATACCAACATAGTTAATAATATTGAGTGTTCCTTTAACTATAGCAGTCATTATTTTAGAGAGACTTTAGAAATAAATGCTTTGGAAAGAACTCCCTTGAAGATTTAAAAAGTTTTTTTTTAAGGCAGCAATTATAGTAAAAAGGCGAAAAAACAGCACTTAACGAGATCTCATTGAGCTCGACTGGTGGTATTTTTTATTTTTAATTATTATAAAGTAGAAAAAACATCACCTGTGAATAGTGTGTAGTGAAGCGGAAATGGTTCGGAGTAACGGTGTTTTTAACCGCTCTTATTCGACAAAAACCGTAGACAAGATAGGAACGGACGCGTATAGGATGTGAGCAAAAAATGTTTTCGATTTTCGATATGTGGACAGGTAGATGGATCTAGAAAACGAAATATTGAAGTCGCTAAACGTTTAACTAACTTTAGTGTAGTCAATGTCGGAGTTTCATGATGGTTTTTTTACTTTTATTAAAGTAGATAGTGTGGATTTTATTGTGTGACAGTTTAATGCAATGATCAACCACTATTACAAAATGAGGCGTTGTTAGAACAAGATTTTGGTTAATTTAAAACCGTTTGTAATTGACAGAATGAAAAAGAAAATTTACGAACTTTACTATGGGAAAGGAAAATCAAGCGACGCCTCCGGCGCCCGTTAGTCCATTATAAATCATTAGCCAACAAATTAAAACCGTCTTGAATTCGTGCGTTTGATTGTAATAATATAATAATATCATTACGGGACGGCCTGAGGCCGATGTTTCGAACTTCGAAGGCGTCATTTTCCTTTTTTTAAACTGCCTTTATCTCGCCCTCCGGCCAGCGATTCGTACACTGGTATCGCATTTCACTCTATCTCGTTACCGCTTTTTGTAATACCCTCCTACTTTTTTACTGGTACTCACCGAATTTACCGGTTACTAACACACTAGCGATCGACGCCCGGATATTTTTATGGAATTTGCTGCGAGACAGCTAAGGTATCTCGTTTCTCGAGATCATTCGTCTCGATATAGACGTTAGTCAAACTAGTTTCGTTGAAACGTGACCATAATATTGACAAGTTAAATTAATTCTTCGATCGACACGGCCGGCTCGTAAAAAACATCGGAGATTTGAATTTTATGCTGCTAATTAATACGACTGCGCGCAAATTGTGCGATTTGACGGCGAACGGCAAAAAGCGTCGTCCCGGAGAGTCCCGTTACGCAGAGCGTCCGATCGCGCATAATGGCGCGAATCGCCACAAGAAACCGGACCGGTCGCGACTCCCAAATGGGAGATAAACGAAAAACAAACATTCGAAAATCGAACGCGTTCCCATTCACGGCGAAACACCTGATCGCGTTCAAATCCGAAATAGTTTTCGAAATTTAAAATTCGAACGTGTGGTGTCGCCCGCGACCGGTCCGCGCATCGATATCTCGGTTCCGAATCGAGCCCTCCGATAAATCGGGACTTTGTTGTGATATTTACTGAACCAGTTTGAGTCCGAATGTATTCCACTTTGTTCGAGTAACATAAATGAGGTACTTAAACTAGTACTTACTTTTTCTAATTCTAATAGGTGAAACCGTAGTACTTGTATCGCTTGCACCATCTGTAAAGAAAGGGTATGTGTTAATGAGGCATATAATTAGATGAAAGGGCCGAGCATAATGGCAGTATGAGGTATAGTCGCGTATGTTGGGCTAGCATACTCGATAAAGGCAAGTGAGCAACAATAGGCTGGGCAAAGTACATCGAATCCCTGCCGAGCGTAGGGATGTGCGAGCGCGTTCAATTCAATGTATCGATATTTCGCAAGTTGTCGTCGTGACGTAGCTGAATGCTGGATTGATGAGCTCAACAATGAAGTATTTGATATCGGACCGAACCGGCCGATCACGCGTGGTAACATTCCTTCATACGCGATGCTATCGCGTAACATTGTTTGATTTTGTTTGGAGATGTAATCGGGAGTTTTTTCAAATCGATACGTATCTAAAAGCGTCTTGATGCCGTTTTAATAGCGCAATGATTTGTTTCTGATTGCTCGGGGACGCGGCTCGCATTCGTTTCCGACTTATCCTATTTCGGCTGTGATTGATGATTTACAAGTGCATCTTCAGTCAAATTCGAAAATAATGCCGACTGTAGCACCGTACGGCTAATATGTTCTCTGATGGATTATGCGTTTTGTAATTTTCACCGTCATTTGCTTCAGACAGTACAATGTTAGATCTCCATACAAATTATTTCGTAATATTTACTGTAACAATGATTCTGAATTCTGTTAACGGATAAATACTTTCAATGAGATAGTATTAGATTTGATATTTTGTGTCGAAACTACAACATTGGCCGTACCTGTATTGTTTGACCGATAATATTTGTCAATCCTAAGGTACGGGATGGGGTTAGCTCGATTAAGATCAGTCGAACTCAAACTGCCAACGAGAGCGGTCGTTGTAATCGTCAACTTATACCAACCTACCATAAAGAGACTCCTTGACCGATTTTAAACATAAAATTTGACACTTTTTTAAAATCAATTGATAACCTGAGACAGGTACATTAATGATGCAAAGTATAACGTGTCTACTAAATGCAATTTTTCTTCTTGCTATGTGCTGTGAGTGCTGCAACCACTAGTGAGCAAACGCAACAGTACCAAAAAGTCACAAAACATAAAAAAGCTACTTTAAATGACAAAGTCCACAAACTAAATCATTAATGGCATCCCAAACTACCATTCAAGGAGTGTTATATCAATTACGAGCAGTAGCGCCATCTCCTGTGTGCGCCGGCGCAGGCCGTTGACACAGCAGATAAAGTATGTTTGTAGAGGAACACTTGCCACCAGGCTCTGTTTGAGCAGGGAATATAAAACTCTTATAGGTCGACGACAAATTTAATACAAATATAGAGCAGAACGCAGGAGAACTTTTAAAAGAGTTTTGTGATTGTTTAGTTGGTCTGGCTAATTTAGTTTTGAACAATACAAATAAAAAATTTAGATTAGCATAGTTATAATTGTAATAAACAGAAACTCCTTTTATTATGAAAGATCATTATTTTCAAATATGATAAAATAAAAGATTAATGTGAAACTTAAATTTATTATCTTTTTTTTGGCCTTGTACTCCTTTTTCTTGCATCCTAATTCCTACGGCAATTGCGAAATTATTAATTTTACCTTATTCGATAGTATCTGAACCTAACAAATATAATGCAATTTAATTCAGAAAACCACTTGGCTATCAAAGCCAGTGCATTTAAATCTTGTGACTAATAGTAACTATCAAAAACTAATGACTGCAGTCTGTTTGCCGACTACCGCTGCCTGCGACACTGTTTGAGGAGTTTAACACTCAAAAGGCTGTGACAATCCAAACACAGATGCGACTCATGCGACGTGCGCAAACAAACCCGGGGCGCACGCCGTAACCAATCCGGGACGGGTCAATAATACCCACTGTTACCACAAAACCATCGCTTGTTTACATTTGATACTCTTAGGGCACATTACAGATATTTGTCTAACACCAAGTTCAACGCTCTTGTTAAAAAAGTAGAGGTACCGCAAGGGTGTATTTTTGGGACTATCACTTACTTTTGGGAATATGATCATGTAATGTGACTTTGTAATTGAGCAAAGTTAAAAAAGGTATGATGACAAAAACAAGGTTAAGATCACAAAAGCTTTTTTAATTAGCCGAGACAAATAAACCATTTGCAAAACCCAAGGATGATGTAACCGTCGACACATTGCAAGCGAGCAATCTCCATTATCCAGAGGGACCTTGTTAAACTACAATAATGCTCCCTGGTGTTGAATGCATCGCTCACAATGACACGATGGGCAAATACGAGCAGACCTGTCAGTTGGACACAAAAACAACAGCCTACGGCGACGAGAAAAACACGACAATCTTCCGTCCAAGAATTAAGGTTGAAAGTGTCATAAAAAGCCAACTGAAATATACAGTGTAACAAGTAAAAACATATGGCTGCACACGAGTACAAGTTTCTTATGAATATTTCACAAAAGATCATTCTGGAATTTTAATTGAATTGAAGTAAATTACTCGCGTGGCCGCTCAAAAGACTCATTGAAAACCCGATTGGGGGACTTTGAATACATTATTATTAAATACGAGTAATTTGCGTCTTGTAAAATTATTTTTTTCACAAAAGTATCCGATATATAAGTACTTTTATTGGAGTGAAGTGTCGACAGCACGTTATTAAAGTTTTTAACTTGGCTAATTTGACGCAACTAATAATTAATCGATGATTATGCGAGACCCATTTCGTCTGCGATCTCAATGATCATTGATTTTGATGAGTTGTCACGAGTTATGTTTGGATGCAACTGGAGCGTCATAAACAGTCGCCTGGTTAAACATCTGCAGAAGCACAGTGGCACCACATGTCATCTTCGGGACAAAAACGTCACGATAATTTACGTATTTCGACGCAAGTTTGCTTAACGCCCGGATGTCGCCGGTTTGTTTGGGCTCCTTATCTAGCGAAGGTTGGCTTAGAAGTGCATGAATGACGCTTATCAGCCCCGGTGCAGGTAAGCTGACATCTTAGTTTATGGCGTCAGCTCTTGCTACTGTTTTGACTCGCTCATTTTAGCTTGGGTTATGTCAAGAATCTTTCAATGATAAAACCTTCGGAATTTGGTGGAAACATTCATTTTTTACTTCATAATTGAGTTAAAATCTATGATAAATAAGTGAATTGAATTACAGAAAGTCTTTGATGCATGTCAAAACGGTCGAGTTGTAACAAATTTAATTCTTGGACAAAGTCAAACATCGAGCGCGTCGCCCACTGCAGCGATTCGTAATGCCTTAGATTTTATTTGTTAAAAATCGGTTAAGTATCCGTGTCGAACGGCGGCGGTGGGTGGCCGCCATCTTGTTTTTATTATTTCACTTTTTGTCCGAGCTAGCCGCGGGAGGCGCACGGTGCGATTCAGCTTTTTATGAGTGACAATATATATGTTTTTTTAATCTTATTCCCTTATTTTGTTATTCCGAGAAATATTTCTCGTTTACCTGTGGTTAATTTTAGACAGCTCTTTAGCTAATCAAATCATAAATTATTAGGGCGTCCGAGACGCGAACTGTAAAGTGTTCACCATTTTATGGCGTATTAAACTGATCCCGGAATTTTATTTATCTTTCGTAGAATGTGGGTAATAAAGCGAGGGAATACTTACTAATGAGTCGACCTCTGGGTCTGCTATGTAATAAGGTTTTTCTTGGCGTATCTGAAAACAAAGAGAGGTCGTTTTAAAAACATTGAAACGATTAGATGACTAAATAAATGTTATGAGCAATTAGTAAGTGGAGGCATAGTGTTTTGAATATAATGATGAGAGTAGCGGCTGGATTAATAGCAGTTGGTGCGGGTACAATCAGGTGTAAAAAGACAGTTTAATTCATCCTTATTCCGTTGCGATAAGGTAGAAAGTTGTGAGCATTATTTGGCGCCTGAGTGTACGCGTTAATAAAATGCTCGTTCGCTTGGCTGCGCCCGCGCCTGTCATAGACTATCCGTCGCAGACTCGCTTTTTGCGAATGAATTTCCCAGTTAACTTATATGACTATAACACCTTTTTTAAATGCATTGTCCATAATAACTAATAGGTTCAAAAGAATATTGCAGTTGCAGTTTCTGTTTACGATTGTAACTTTTCCTTTCTATATTCATTAACACACTGATATTATAATAAATTATCATAAACTACAAAAGTTATACACATCATAAACTTACATATTATTATCTTTTCAAATGTATCTAATACTATGCAAAGCAGCTCTACATCTTCGTTGACAGCTCAGATTACATAATATGAAATAAAAAGGCATAAAATTAGCATACATTATTTGAAACCGTCATCCATAAATTCTCTTGCAAAGCGTTTGTGGCTTCTGTTCTTTAATCTTTGGTCTGACTTGAGAATCGCTTTTTTTCGACATTTAAAACTTAGCTTGACCGGAAATGCGATAGTATCATGCATACTACCCGCCGGGTTCGGATTTTTTATTTTTAACAACCAGTATATTGACACTAGAAGCATTCATTACTTGGTTTCAACTTGTTCCATTTTAGATATTGTTAATTATATGACTATCTGACAGCGGGATCGCGCGGGTAAAATATTAAACGCAGAACAATGTGTTAGAGTCTGGGTGTATGATGATGGATTCGGTAGATGTGTGCCAGATTAGTGTTGGAAGCTATTTTATAAACTGACAATTTGTATAACTTTCTAATTTCAGAGACAATTGATCTGAATCCAGGTGCTGTCACCAATGGCTACGCTATTGGTAGAGCTAGGGTTTCAGTGTTATATGATGTGATTTAAGTAAAGATATACAATAGTCCTACAGACCGACGTTCTAAAGTAAATGAAGAAGACAGAAGGATAAACATTTTAAACTGTTTAAAAGAGGCCTGAATACAGCAATCATAAAAATCATTTTTCTAACCAATGTTAGCATCAAAGAGTTTGTTTATTTATTCAAACTTATTCACCTGAGTAATAGCTCAGGTGAATACTACTGGTGGACTTAATGCTTTAGGTAATGTAGATTATTTCAGCAAAGTATGCATGATAAAGTCTTGCTACGAAAATGTTAATAGACGCAAAGCTAAATGCATTTGCAATACAAACCGACACTTGTATTTGTCGTAGGATGCAAAGAAGATGTCACAAAACAAAATTATTTGATGTCTGTCCGTCAAACGGTGTGGAATAGCCTTAACTCCACCACTATCGACCCAGCCGAGATGTAGAAAAAAGGTCGTAAAAATCTTTTAGACGAGATAACAATCTAACGCCGTCCATCAAGAGTTGAGCGCGTTAGGCCCGGCGCAAGCGCAGACGAAGCAACTTGGCTGCTTACTCGTAGCTCCTCGTTCGTGAGCAATACTCATGCGGGGGAGGCGACAGGCATCAGGTATTAATTATTATAACCATGATCATTTTAGCTATAGGACGTTCTAAGCTTAACGAACATAGGTCTCCTGCAGTGGCTTCCAGATTAACCGGTTGGAAGCGGCCTGCAACCTTTACCAGGTCGTTTACCTTGTGGGTAAACGTCTTAAGCTACGTTTGACGGTATCTGGTCTCCATTGTAGAACCTATCTTTCTTATTAGGTATAAGTAAGTAGGTAAGTGCCCAGCTTCCCCTGCACCTTCAGCGTCTGTCTGTCCCCCCCCCCTCTTACGATTATCGCGCTTGAACTTGAGGCTCATGACATAGACTCTGCGGCTGTCACTAAGGTCAGCTTTAGTTAAAGGTGTTGAAACTCATAGAAACTCTATCATCACATCTAAGATCATGATATGGAATCTAAGTTACTTTAAGTTATATTTAATAGTTTTATTCGGTTTTTGGACTAAAATATTACAAAAATAGTCTTTCAGTATTTTAAAGGTTAGTTTTTATTGCGATAAAAAATAAATTGCCTGATTAAGATTAGTCAATGGTGATATTTTTTATTAGCAAAAGCAATTATCAGAATAATATTACTTCATACAATGCATAGAATTCACTGGATTTCCCTATCAACGCAAAATTTACTACAGATAAGAGACATTTAAAAAAAAAACATTTCTAGCAACTAAAGTTGCTTCGCCTGCGGTTGGCCTTAACTTCTTTCTGCAGTCAGTTAGAGATGAGTTATGGCTGCAGCGAGTGCAAACAAATTAATTTGACAAAAACGACGCGATCCGCCATTAAGACGAGACAATGGCCACTGGTGCGAATTACTACTCGTTTGTACAAAAAGAACAAATGCATTTTTGTGCCAAAACATCGTGTTTCTTTTTATTTACTAACGTAGTTTTTTAAGTAGTTGGAATATGTTTATTTCCGTTTTCAGACCGATTTAATGGGTCCGATTTTGAGATTTTCACTAACTCTCAAACTTGTTCGTACCAACATCTCTTTGTCTCCCTGGAGAATAGAGAAAGACATCAAATGTGAGACCTCTCCATAGACAATTTTAAACAGCATTTACATGACCACCATCATAATAGAGAATTCAATATTTTATAGCTTAGTTTTTTTTCCTTCGGGACCTCGGGAGAGAAGGAAATGTCTGACGAAATCGAACCAACTATCTACCTTTTATATGACTTTTGGGGAAACCAACTACAAGTATATATATTTAGGACTGTTGGGAAAACTTATAATAAACTTAGGATAAGCTAAATCAAAATGTAAAAGTAAGTCAAAATGAATAATCAAAAGTAAATTAATTGTGAGATATAACCGCTTACTTAGTATTTAAGGAATGCTTAGAAAGAGAAAGCTGTCCGTTGCCCGTTCGTTGCTATCTCTATCTTAACAGCCTTACACGACATAAATACTTGATGTTCTATTAGATACATTTATTTATTACTTAGCGTAAGGTCATCGCCGTCATCAGCTGATTTGTTAAATACCATCGCTCAAGTGCATCAAGTTAAAAAACTGCGTTTTTTTTTAAACAACGGTCTTGTAACTTGCGTTCAAATCTCCACGCGAATTATGTCTTTAGTGTATGGTATTAAAACTTGAATTCACCTGACGTGAAGCATACTGCGTTAAAATGTAAGCATTTGATTAATATCTCTAAGCCATAAATGTCTCCTAAGACAGTTTAAGTTGATTAAAGCATAACTGACGTTTGGTTAAGTTCTCAATTTTAGTCCTAGATCGTACAAAAACTTTCCTTTAAGTTTCTAATTTATTTATAGTAGGCAATCTAGAGAAACTTTAAGAAAAATGGCAAACAATAATACAAAAAGAAATAAAATGTTAATTCAAAAACTTTTTTAAAATAAAAATAAACTAAATCAAAATATGTATTTACAATGGAGTAATCTTCATTATTAAAAATGGAGGTCAAAGTTGAGAAAAATATAACGTTTATAATGCTGTCAACGAAAACACTGCACTTTGAATATAGTAAATCCTTGTTACAAAAACCCTCACAACTCCAAATATGGAAAAAAACTTCCACTATTCCAACTTCGTCTATAAATCAAAGCCGAGTTCCAATTTTACTAATGTTTTGGCTAGCCGACTTGTACAAAGTTGTAATATTAGTTGCCCAGTGGGCAAGGTTATAAAAACAGCGGTCAAAATAATGACGGTGACTACCTACACGATGTACTGGTCAAATAAGGCTGAGTACAGATGTACCACAGTAATTTAGTAACCTTGTTGGAAAAATGTTGATTACTTTACTAACTGACATCATTCTGAAAACATCAACTGTAACTTCTTTGTATAGTGTGCAATAAGAAGCACATATCTATTAATAAAACGTCCAGCAAAAATTTTGTAATCTACATTGGAATTCCAGTAATCCACCTGCTGCTTTCAATGATGAGTCAACAATTTTTTGATTAAGCATCTGACATGTCAAACCAATAATATTTTTTGTCAATCCTCGATAAGATAGTATTTTGGAATTTAATACACAGTCGCAAATCATAAAGGTTATATATTATTTCCGTTAAGTGAGACAAGAAATAAGTTATAAGAATTCTGTAATCTGGACGCGATCAAGATATTGATGACGCAGTAGCTAGTCTGTATAAAGCCTAATAGCATTGCCTGCCTACACTGGCACATAAAAATGGAATCGGAGGGCTCTGGAGTCCATCCCGCCCACTTCGTAATGGGCATTATTCCGACGATCATTATTTGATGCTACGATTGTTTTGTATCGGCCGTGTAGTGTAACTCGACGCACAGTGGGCAGGAAACTCATAGTGGCACCACTTTTGTTTTATTTCCAATTTTTCTGCTTCTGCTTTATATCTCCTATGGTGGGCTTAGTAAAAAAGATTTAGATAAAATATTCCAAAAAACTTTTTTATAGTGATTGGCTTTCTCTTTCTAGAAATTTTAAACGAGCAACTGCTACTGTATGCTGGTGTAGATAGAGCTGTTTCTTTTAGGAACAAAATATAATTATTTAAATGTCCGCGATTGTTATCGCTTCTAACAAGGCGTAGTGATTTCGTTTTTTCTGGCAATTATGTTATGTTAAAGCGTGGGCTATGAATAAATTTCGTATTAGCAGGTCAACGATCGTCTGTGTTTATTCTAATGAAGTTTAATAAGCTATCAAAGGGAAAGGATGACCTAACGTCTAACTCTGAACCACCCTCGTCAAGTTTGACCAATCCTGTCGTAGCTGTCCACGAATGCAGCCTACATATAAACATCCGTCCCTCCCCCGGCCTGAGGCACGGAAGTCTCTCATTTGGGGGGGCACCGACCCGTGGAGCCCCCACTTTTGGACACCACGAATTAAATGCTAATAAGATATGCGATCGGCCGATATCACCCGTCTGGAAACTACCAATTCTTGTAAGACTGTGAGATTTCCAACCGCTTTCAATGGCACTTGATGATAAATTGACCAATTTGAACGAAGTTACGATCGCACGCTCCGCTGGTAACTTTATTTAGGGAAATTATCACTCTATATTTGAAAACATTGCTCTGTTTCTGTTCTGCAGATCATAAATATTTCACAGTAAATTACGAAGCAATTAATTCAGTATGCCTTTGGCACGCTTAATGCCGCCATAACGTTCGACGCGCGACAAAAACCGCGGTGCTGCCCGAATGTTAGGTGTCGACGCGAACTCAAAGTTCGCTTATGAATTGGAGTTATGGCATCCAGTTTTTGCGCCCCAGCAACCGGCCCGTTACTGCACTATCAATTTAACTCAAAGGACTCGGATAAAAGAGTTTTTATTTCCGTACGTCCTGAAGGTCTCGTAAAAATAAACAAACCGTGCAGTATAACTTTTGACTCGTCCCAAAAATCTTTGTCCAACGACAATCGTCGTTTTCTCTATTCATAGCGTTTACCTGAGCCTTTATTGTTCGCCCATTGTGCACTTTCAGGCGAAATAGTGTATTGTTTGTGTAATTGAATAAATGCCTTCATGTAGGGCTTTTGTCCCCGGGCATGTGGAGACGGTAACGCCACAAAATTATCCCCGAGATAAGTAATCAATTGACTCGGGTTCTCTCGAGGGACAGTGGAACTGTGCACTTTATTGTTTGTAACTTTAAATCTGTCGGTGAAAAAAGTTACGAAACTCATAATTATTGAGGTCCCATGACGATCAAATTATGTTGACGCGGCTCAGCAGATATTAAACCCTATTAGGCACAAATTAAAGTGCATAATAAAATAACATCTTAAACGGTGGTTACCACAAGCGGACAAACGACGGCATCAAAATCGCTACCAAACGTGGTACCCTGTAATTTGTAATAAAAAATCTATTTATAAGATAAAATAAAGCACCGAGAGGCTACCTAAGATGCCGGCCGATCGATCTCGTCAGAGTTTTAATAAATCAACCTTTTCGAGCCATTTTGACGCTTGTCAAACTTAAACATATGATTTAGAATCGCACGCGCGCTGCAATAGCCTTTAATGGTAAATTATTCTATAATGCGCAGAGGTCGAGTTTTGTAATTTAGTTAAGTCGCCTCCTATTTAATAACTTTTTATGCAGTGGCCGGAGCGCAGGTGATTTTTTTACGCGTTTTTAAATCTAAAAGCTGGCTGGTGAAGTCGCTACTGAAGTAGTTCGGATTTTAAAATTATAGTGTATTAATACGGTGCATTCCTCTTACGAAATTTTTATTTATAGCGGACGCGTGCGCGTTTGTGTGAGCGCGAACGCAGCGCGGGCGCATACGCGGGTCTAATCACCTGTTTTGACACAACGACGTGCGAATATATTTATCCCTCTCAGTTTACTACCGCCCATAAAGAGACGTAATGAACAAATGTCTTTATGGTATACTTGTAAACGTCAAATATCAGTCATTTCTCCTTAGGCTCACAAAAAAAGCCATAAATATTCTTAACAAAATGACTCCTACTGAATATTGTGGCCATAAACGAAGGTCTATAAAATGAGGTTGGTTGTTTAACTTTTGTTTGGGCTCTATGCTGGAATTAAAAGAACTTTGGACGTGGGACGGACCTTTTGTTTGCACTGTTCGACTCGTCCCCGCCATAAATATTATGTAAATGATCGAAAATTATTCATAACTAACAGAAATTGTAAACGTTCCACTGTTTATTTTGGTACCCCCGAAATATGCAAAGCTTCAGTTCCCGCCCGCGTCTATTAACGTTACTAAAGCGAAAGTTTAAATTAAAACATCTCTATTTTCACACAAATGTGAGAATTGAAAAATAAAACCGAACGTTTTAAATCTGAGCCAAAAATTTTTAAATGACGCTTCAGTTTTGGCTAGCGGGCCATCATCCCCATTAGAGCAGGACAGAGTATAGTGAGTACGAGAGAGAGGGACGAAATGAAAGGAGCGTTTTTCGTGCGTTTTTTGTCCCGGAATCCGTGCCTTCAAAAATTTTATTTTAATACAAGAAAAGTATTCAAAAGATACGAGGGCAGGTAGACGTTGGCCGGGCCGGGGTATTTGCTTAGTTTCTTTTTTATAGCACAAAGAATTCCAGTTGATTTATGGCCGTGGTGTGTGACGATTTGTGACCTGTAATTTCTGATGTGAGTTTTGTCACTAACAGGCGTCCATGTTTGATTTATTAATTCACGAAACCGAGAGGCGTGATTCGTTCTGACAGTTGTCAGTATCATCTTTGTCTTAAATATATGATTGCTGTCATTTTTTCGTGTTGAAGTTGAATGATGGTTAATGTTGTTTGTGTCAATCTTTTTAAAGTTTTTGGTCCGAGAATTTGACAATTCGCACCACTGTTTTAATCACGCGTTAGGAGTCGAGTAGACAGGATAGTTGCCTACTTAACCGGTCCCTAGTGGGTCATTTAGGGGCGGAAGGTCAGTTTTTCGGGCATTAACGCGATCAGAGGGCTGCAAGGGAGTTAGAGAGGCAATAAAGGTAGCTGTGTAATGACTCACTCCGGGGCAGTCGGCTAAACGCTGTCTCGCCGTAACGACTATTATTCGAGTCGTAAATCCACGTGTTTCACTTGTATGTTTTATTTGTGGGTATTTCGAGATTTCTCTGTCTTCAACATAGTTTATTGACAAATAAAAATGTTTACTAAAAACAAGAAAGGCCCATGAGATGACATAAGGACTTTTTTTTCAACCGACTTCAAAAAAGGAGGAGGTTCTCAATTCGACTGTATGTTTTTTTTTTGTATGTATGTTACGCGATTACTCCGCCAATTATGAATCGATTTTAATGATTCTTTTTTTGTTTGGTAGATCATACTTCAGAGGTGGTCCCATATAAATTTTATCGAATTTGATTAAAAACTTTTTGAGAAAATCAACAAATATAAACCCAGATAATATTTTGGTTGTGGTTCTTGTTACCTATCTTCGACAAATATGAGCCGATTTTGATGATTTTTGTTTTATTGAATAGCTTATACTTCAAAGATGCTATGATAACAGTTTGAAAAATAAAAATCACTCCTAAGGGTAGGAAAATAGGGGATGAAACCGGTGTTCAGCAGTTAGATTAGGATTTATCACTAAAAATAGATGAAATAAGTAAATTTTATTTAAAAAAATAAAACCGACTTCAAAACACTAAAATGCTAAAAATAATCCTAACACTTAAGTACCTAATCAGTTACTTTTGGAGTCGGTGCAAACAAAAACATTGAATCTCTCATCGGCTGGTACCGACTCCAAAAGTAACTGATTAGGTACTTAAGTGTTAGGATTATTTTTAGCATTTTAGTGTTTTGAAGTCGGTTTTTTTTTTAAATAATTAAATTAAATTTTTGTCTTTCGACTTATGGTTAATTGAGAAATGTACTTGATTCTAAATTGGCTAATTTCAAATGAAATGAAATGAATATTTATTTGCTTTAAACGTGGCATTGAAAATTTATTTGCTCAATGCTATGGCTACCCGCATAAAAATTGTGGTCTTGTTACTAGTAAAGGGCCCTTGTTTAGACCCGATTGAACCATATTACAAATTTATATTCTTAGCACCAAAGACAGATAAAATAGATATAAGTCGGTAGCTCGATGGACCGACGACCTTAGGAAGATAGCTGGCAGTGGATGGATGAAAAAGGCAGTGCTAACATAGCCTAGAAGTATGTAAGTGATATTTAGTAGAATTACTTAGTTACTTTTAAGACTTTTTGTAAATATTATTATATGCTTAATTATATTACCTAGATGATAATATTGATGTAAAAAATATATTATTCCATTTAGTCCGTCAGTTAGATTATCAAAAAATATTGAACCCATATTTTGTCTTTTGTCAATCATACAAAAAATGACGAAGATACAGCGCATCAAAGTTTGCACGTGACATCACGCCTTGCTAAAAAGTGTCGCAAAGCGTGACGTTACGCGGAACTTTAACGGGCTATATCTTCATCATTTTTTGTTTGAGAAAAGAAAAAATATGGGTCCAATATTTTTTGATAATCTAACTGACGGACTAAATGGAATAATATATTTTTTACATCAATATTATCATCTAGGTAATATAATTAAGCATATAATAATATTTACAAAAAGTCTTAAAAGTAACTAAGTAATTCTACTAAATATCACTTACATACTTCTAGGCTATGTTAGCACTGCCTTTTTCATCCATCCACTGCCAGCTATCTTCCTAAGGTCGTCGGTATAATATTTTCTGTTAATCCAACTGACGGACTAATTAGATTATTTTAGGAAACTAGCCCTTTGCTGCACCCTTACAGGGTTTTGTACTGTTCAACTGTATTTATTATGTACAATATTGCAATAAATAAATAAATGATCTCGAAGTAGGTAAGGAATGAAAATTTTTGTTTATAAAAAATAAATATTTGTTTGGACAACATCACATACATTGCTCTGATTCTACGATAAGTAGCCTAAGCACTTGTGTTACAGAAATCAGAAACAACGAGGGTACCACAACACCCAGACTCGAGAATTAGTACCTAATGTATTAATGTGAATGCAAAAAATTAAAAAGTTTGAGTACGATTAACGTACGAACGTTCAATTTTCTCAATTCATATTGATCTCTACATGTTGAAGATAAAGTTGAAAATCGGTTGAATAACCTTTAACTTTTTCGGTAGGTTGACCTCCCGTTGTCTGTACCTTAGATGATCATAAAACAATTTGTTTCTACACGCGCAAGCGCTAGTGTTTCAAATTAATAGATTTATTACTCTTACAAGTATTATAAACCTATGGATTATACAACTAATTTACCAATTAGTAGAATGATCAAGCTTCACCAATTAACCTGCCCCCAATTAATTAATAATATTCCGTTAATCGAGCCGTAAAAATATCTCAACGATTACTACTAGTAACTTAACCCACTCGATACTGCGTGTTTACGATTCAATTACATAATTACATAAACTAAAAAACTTTTTTTTCGTAAATTTGTATTATTTCTAATCGGTTTTAATTGTGTTTCTTTAATTCGATAATAAGTTTAAGTGTTCTAATTTATTTTAAACACATTAAAGGGACATAAATTACTAATTACATTTATTTTACGGCGTATAATTATTGCCGTTCGAATAAAAATTGTTCACTTATTGTGACACGTTTTTTAGATGGAATAATTACATTATACACGCAATTCTAATAAAAGCCACATAAACTTTAGCATTTACGCAGACATTTAAAATGTGGCGTTTGAGAAAACACGCTTAATAACTGATGACGAAAGATGCCTTATTACAAACCCTACATTACTATTACATTAGTAATCTATATGCTAAATTCAAATAATTCTACGAAGTAATATATGACGTCTGTTCAAATCTCGACTTTAAATATAGTAGATAAAGTTAAAAATGTGTTAGCAAAGGGTCTAGTGCTAAATTTTTACGATGTAGATGTCCTAGGAATCGCGTATTGATAAAGTCCTTAAGATAAAGCTAGTTAGATTAACATGTGATAATAAAGTTTGCTTGCAAACTTAATTATAAGTATAAGCAAATAAATATGGCGTTTATCTTAAATATATTATTATTGTGTTAGATGGTTGTCGAGAATTGTAGGAAATTTTCTCGAATAATGCAGATATGTTCAGTAATATTCTTGAAATGTGAATTGGCAACACATAAGATCGTGGTAGAGTTTAAGATAACAACATTATACTCATAATATTTAGTTTTCAAATAATTTTATTTTCTCTATAATTTTAGATGAGACAGAGTTTTATTTAAATGTTTACAATATAGAAGAACATCAACTCTCTATTTTAATATTTTTATCAATTAAACTTAGGTAATGTAAGAATTTGTAATAAATATCTAATATTATGTAATATACTTTCTGTTATTTAAACTTTTTATTGCAACTTAATCTGTATTATGCACAAAGGACAAAATTAATAAAAACCGTCTTGGGAATGTCTATGATAAATACCGTTATCAGGCCACTTAAGTATGTAACTAGGGACCTTACACTTATTATAACTGTTACTGAACATACTAATAATAGATAATTAGGTTTCTTTAGTATTTCCCACAGCCATTGAACCAAGTTCATCAATACATTATAATACATATAATAATTCCCATTTACCATCCAGTCAATACAAATCATAAACTCAGAACGTGCAGTTCACACTATACAAACCTTTTTTAACAAAAAATAATATATAGTATAGAAAACGCACTCATGAATTTAAATGACCGTTTTAAAACTTTTTTCTTGTCCATTGTAGAGCCATATTTTATAAAGAAACGTTTTGCGATGACCCCTCAGAATGAGACAGCTGGCGTCGAAAAAAGATTATTCACAAAAAAACATACAGACAAACGTATTATACATGCAGTTGTAATGAATTTTAAAAAGATATATTATTGATATGGATTAAAATTATCGATTTTTTAATCAATCGAATGTCAACTGGCATTTAGAGTTCATAAAAAAATGGAAAAATAATGAGATTTTTTGTATCGTTGGTTTAAAATATACGGATGGATTTATACTTTCAATACGCGAGTCAGACTCGAGCTTGACCAGTTTTTTTAAATATTATATTTAGCTGAAAGGCTGTTACTCCACAGCTAATATTTAGAACTTAGTGCTGCCGCTTGTCTATAAAAATCAATGTTTTGTAGTTTTGACATGTAATGTTCTACAACTAATCCATCAGTAAAAAGCCCTTGAGAAACGATTCATATTTAACCCTTTAATAAATACCTTTTATGAAGATTTCTATAAGTTTCATACATACATACACGCTTTGCAAGTCAAACCGTGTGTATTATGATAGTTTATGACCCCTGCGCAGGCGCCCGTCCCGCAAACAAACAGCACTCGAGTGTTTACGCAACACGAGTGCACTCACACACAGCCGATTTGAAAATAAACAAGCCAAAAAGTGTTTTTCAACAGAAAAAACAAATTTTAAACAAGGCGAAACTTCAACTAAACAAATAAAGCGGAGTTGGTGGCCACAATACGTGGGTTAATGGAATAATCGGCGCTTGAGCGTATCCCAGACCCGCACCTGTACCACGTGCGCCGGACGCGAGCGATAGTCGCTGTCAAAAGAGAATGACAGACAATGCCATATAGAAAATTATTGACAGACCTAGTAAGTGTACGAGTATGTGGCACTAGCCAGGGGTTAAATATAAAGATTTACACTTTATTGTAAAAATTACGTACATTCAAGGCGGTCTTACAGAAAATTCAGTTTTAACAAGTGTTTTGATTTATAACCTGCCATAAAATAGAGTCACTTAAGTGTATTATAAATAAATCAATACAGAGCAAATTACCCTAAATAGATTTTAACTGGCATGAAAATGTTGTCTGCTGTTTTCATTTATCCAAAGAGGTTCTCACTAAGAGACTAGTCAACTTTGACAGCGACAGTCGGTCGCTAAACCGCGCACGCAGTCTCATAATACCGCGTGTGTTTAAACAAAAATAAACGCGTTCAGTGCGTGGCGCATTATGAATAACTAAGCATATTCTGCACCCCTATTTTGCCTTTTTTAATTTCAAAACGACTCCCCTAAATCCCAGCAGGCCAGAAATTAAAGTGTAATGGTGCAATGTTTAATAACTTATCTGCGGGTAGCGATGTGTTTTGGCTTTTGTTAATGTAATTTTTTAAGTTAATTTTCGAAGGGTCGCGAAAATCGATGGAAGGGTTTGTTTGGACCGTATTGTTGTTTCTTTGTGAACATTTGAATAGTGTAGTGTACTTGAGATGAGTGTGCTTGAGGATTTCACACCTATGACTTTGAACAACTGTAAATGGTTACAATCGAAAACATTTTAACCATAAATCTTTGATAATGTAACAACAAATTAACATTATTTTAAAAAACACGAATAATCTTTAGCACAATACTAAAACGTCATTTTTATTACAACATATTAATAAGTTATCAACCCATTGCACGTGGTGAGTGCAGAAGAAATTACATCCGTGGAAACTAATTTACGGAAACAACATTACATTCTCAACCCCTGATCATCGACACATTGATGAAACAATCACAGGCGCCCTGGGGGCCTAAGAGACCGAAGGGTTAACGCATTACTGGGTATAATCTTGATTGATCTGCTACAAATAACGTTGGTTCCGCCATGACGAATTGACCCCGCTGTTTCCTTTGTTTGGTTTCTGTTGAGGGCTGATTGCACTTTTCGCGTATAGCTTAGCTAATATTCGTTTTCATTGTGGCTTGCAATTCTAAAATCGCCTTGAATACAGTTGGATTCTTTAAGAGTGTATTTGTTGCTATATGGCGGTTAAAGTTACCTAAAAAAATTAGAGCAAATGAGCTAAAAGTTGTGTCTTTTATTTATCGAGATCGTGTTGAACTTTTACGTGAATTCCGAGAAAGCCTATTCAACATGTCTATTGTAAGAACCCTTAAAGCCTTCCGGGCCGAGCAGTGTGGTCTAATTAAAATAATGATGATAATACATAACAATTATAATTTGATACAAATTGCCCCTTATGATTCATAATTCAAATGAAAGCGAATTCTCCAAATGCAAGGCATTTCATCATCAGTGACAGCCTACGACTGGCGCGTAATAACGGAGAACTACAAGAATAAATTTATAGTCTGTAATCAACGTATAGCAAAATAATAAGTACTTAGACTTAACGAATGCCCTAAGCTATCATTTCAATACCTAAGGGGGCACTACGCAAATTGCCTAGGTAAAATTACAGGGGTGGTAAACGGTAAGACTTGATCGCAGAATTATTTTACAGGTAGTGCTGAAATATTCAGGCCCGCGAGCGAGGGTTGGACATTCGATTGTCGTTTGGAATTATAAATGAAGTGAAATTTTACGATCGGCCCTATAGGCCACACACGCGCAGTTTAGTGTTAAACGTTTTAGAATCGTCAGTGAATAATTGATAGATGCGAGTTGTCTATGGCATCGTGAGACTATGTAGCCTATGATCATCAGTGAACGTCCTATTGCTGAGATGATGATGATGTAGCATAAGGAATACTTCATCGAATTTCGTGACAACTCTTTTTAGTGACATATACTTTGAGAACTATCATTGATCGCTGTTTAAAAAAAAATTTTGTTTGTCCCTGTAAACTTTAGTCAGGTTTTATGCACTGTAAGGTTTATAAATTGAAATAAAAACCACACGAACAAAGTATTCAAATTTAATTTTAAGTGTTTAAGGTTTTATTCAAAGAGGTTTTTTAATTTTAGTATCCATTTTTCTTACTGACTGATCAGCGGCGAGTCTCAAAGCAAATTTCACAGGGATGACTAAGTTATGAAATTCTACTAGGTTATACGTACTGTACAATGTACATAGATATTTGTGTTGCTATACATCTTAAATTTTGTCTAGGTAGAGTTTCTATAGTAAGTTTATTTTTCAACAGATATAAAACATTTTCAAACTAAAATTGTACATGTTTTCTCTCAACACAAAATTTTCTCTACATTTAAAATTACAACACCTTTTTTCGAAAATAATCCCATAATCAAAATGGCAGATGCCGATAAGCTCCGTTATAAATATAATACACGTTTAAGAAGCGCAGTAAGAACCGTGTTTATATCTACACCGAAAAAGCTTTTTGTCTGTTTGCATTTATTTCTTTACACGCGGGATTATAAAAATTACAATATGTTTACTTTATAAAAATTCATGGGCCGGATTAAATACTTTTTGGAATAACCTTTTTGTCCGCATCTGGAGGGTTAAAAAATATTGAAGTTTTGAAATCCTTCTCGGCGTTTAGTTTTTTTTTTTTTTGGAGAAACGCTTGTTTTAATACGAGCCATTATTAAACAAGACTAGTGTATTTTAAAAAAAATAGGACAACGTATATTTTTTGTACTAATACTGGCAGTTTTCAATGTCATTCTAATCAATTTATTGTTTTAAAATACGTTCTGAACAATGTAAGTACTTAAATTGATTACAATCTACGCACATAAAACAGTCAGAAGCCTCAATCAAATCAACCGACTAAAAGAAAAGGCTGAAACAAGGCAGGTTAATTAACTAAAACTAATCACTCTTCTAATTTGACGCCATTTTCTTTATTTTTTCCCGCTCCAACTATAAAGCTTGTAGTACATTATTAAGTGACGGAAAGTTAAACGGATCAAAAGTTCTTCACTATGATGAATATAATATGTGGTTACAAGGTTCTCCTTGAGTAATGGGACATCCTGTATACCTATTTTATACCACTTACAAAATCGTGAGATAGTTCCAAGACCAAAGACCGGTGACTAATCCTTACTGTCAGATGAAATGCAAGCTGCCCTAAAGCCTCAAACTGGGCTTCACGACTAAAATCAAGCGATACTAGCCGGGACCAACTTTTAACGTGCCTTTCGAAACACGGAGATGCATAAAATAATCATCATTTTAGCCATAGGACGACCACTGCTGATCTTAGGCCTCCCCCAATGACCTTCAGATTGGCCTGCAGCCAGCGGCTTCCTGCAACCAGGTCGTTTTCCACCATGTGAGCAAGTTGAGGGTGGAATCGTACGCTTCGCTTGCCGGTACGTGGCCTTCATTCTAGAACCTTTCTGCCCCATCAGCCGTCAGTTCTACGTGCTAGTGGCCCACTGCCACTGTAGCTTGCTAATCCGTCGGGCTATGTCAGCGACATTTGCTTTTTATAAATGTCACTAAATATGGTCGGAATCGGTCACCCATCAACTCACAACTGCGGCGTGGGTTGTTTAACTTTAGTTATTACTAAATGTTGCCGACATTAAGCTACAGTACTGGAGCATTGTGACCTCATGGATTTTAAGAAATAATTCTAAAAGTGACCAGTTTAAAACAATAGTGACAGATAAACAAAGTGCGGTTTTACTCGTAGTTACTACTTTGTACTTACAGCCTTAAACACGTGGTTTTTGTCTATCTGTCACGAAAGTGGCGCGTCACCGAGCCCACATTAATTTGAATAAATGAGACCGTATTCATAACCTTTATAAATTAACCATTGATAATTGTAATTTGTCTCGTATATTAATTACTTTTGCTTATGGTAGGAGCGTTCTATTTTAAACTCAATCTCGAGTTTAAAGTTGCCAGTATCTATTAAACTTTTTTTTAAACGCAATAATGGCGTCACAGGTACCCTTGATCAAATAAATCATTCTTCAGTATGTAGATACAAAATTTGTAAGTTATTTTAAAAATTTAAATAATATGGTATCATTGGATTGTAGAGCTCCATTGAAACCAAAGACAATGTCGTTCTAATTGCATAGAGACTTCAATATAGTTATTACTGCCCTATTGATATCAATAACAAACAAATAGGTACCCAAACCATACCTACCGTCTCCACCCTATGTTTGTAGGAACTCCCTCTAATCCACGTCAGCTGGTCTTGACTGGCCCCCACCCCTCGCGACCCTACAATGCTTATTTACCCCAAAAATGCTTCAGACCCCCAAACCTGAAGCGCATTCACAGCATTGCAGCTCAACTTTTACTGGTTTTTGTGCTAAATCGCCCAACGTAAAATTACCTTTCGAAATCGTCCTGTTACCGTTTCGTAGAGCTGTTTTATTCGTTGTAGGGAGACGAGGAAGGTCAGGTTAGAGTGGATGATGATATAAGGGCGCTGGCCCTCCCGTCAAATACATAATGAGAGTTTTTTAGGCGTCTATACGTGTACGTTTAAACGATCGATGGCCGCGGGTGGCGGATTATAATGGTTTTAGCGTATTTTCGCACTGGTAAGTAGGTAATTAATTAACTAGAAGCGATATCGGGCCCGGTTTTTTTTATTTTTTATTTCCGTGGATTAAATTTTAGCAACATTGTATCCAGCCAGTGCGTATGCTCTTTGGTATATTTTCGAACGTTCCGTTTCACGCATCCGCGTTATGATTACGCTAATATTATTTATATGTGCATGTAGGAAGTGACATTCGGATGATTAAAATACAATTAAGTCGCAATAACAAGATGTTAATCGAGAAAAAAAGCGACAAAACGAAACGAGACCAGAACAATGAGTTACAGAATGGAAGCAAAACGAATACAGTCGGCGACGAAATCGGGAAAGCGAACGAAACGTGTCGCGCGGAATGCGGGGCCCATTAATAATTACGCGACGTACATACAGGCTGATGCGATTAATCTAGACACAGAAATTAGTCCTTAATCTGGCTCACTGTATTCGAATTTTCGTAACATCAGCATTTGGAGACCTTAGCGGCCGTAAAGAATACACTTTCCCACCGCCAACAGGAGGAGTGTCGTAAGAGGCGACTAATTCCTGTAGCTTGAGACGGGCAGCAGCATCTGCGTGCGAAATCTTATAAAAAACTGCGCTCGCCAACCCGCCTGCCAAGCGTGGTGAGTATTGGCAATCCCCCCCAACGAAAGTCATTGGGGAGGCCTATATGTTCAGCAATGGACGTCCTACGGCTAAAATGATGATGATGATGATGATAATTATGATATTAGCTGTTCACATTCATAGCTACATTATTGTATTAGTTCCTATGGGAAATCACACACTGTACATTTCTCCCGATAGGTGTCGCATTGTGTTTGGTCTTGCCCGCAGTGATATTTGATCAATGGTTCTGTCAATGCTGCCACTGATTAAGTAATCACTACGATAAAGCTCAAAGGTTGTCAAACGTACTTATGTCAAGCTTGCGTCATACTAGCGAGCACAAAAAAAAAACGAACTTGGACATTTGCGTTGACTTTAGTTTAAAAAGTTGACAAGAAAAAATAAGCTGGCGCCATCTCAGATTGCATCTCAGAGTGCAATTATCTGAAAAAAACTCAGCCTCAAAAATTCATAACACTGGCTGAAGAGAAAAAAATGCGAAGCGTAATATTATGGACCGTTAGGGAATTTAAAAAACTACCCAAAAATCAAGACTGCCAAGCAACGAGCGTAATTTGACTCTGTAAGAGCTGGCTGCTGTACCACTGTCCAGATTACTTTATAGTTACTGTTTCTGATAGAACAGCGAATTACTGAGTGTAAGCGTGGTCCGTCAAACAAGATTGATTGAAGTCAAACGACAGCTCAGACGCAAAAAATTAAGCCATGCTGTACACTCTATTACTACCCACTGTGATATACACAAATAAAATTCATCGACATCCAACTACTAACCAGCAGGCGATCTGTCATTGAAAAACGTGCGACCTAGCTGTCATATCGCATTCTATGCATTTGACATCACAATCAGCCTGTATCGTACCTAGTGTATTTATGTCATTATTAACCGGTGCGAATTAATACTCATTTGGCGTCCATTTTTATAGCATCTTCTGAGGCTGAGACAAAAACCGCCTGCCGCTTGAGCGGCGAGTTTTTGCCGTCTGCGATTGCCGCGCCGAACGGCTTGCCAAAAACGGAACGTTGGAAACCGATTTCGTACAAATCAACGCTTAGAGAATCAGCAAATGCGTGAAACGGAACGTGGGATATTTGACATCTTTGACTGTTTAGTTTTGTTTTTATTTTTAAAATCAACTTTAATATTATACCTTTTTTTTTTTTTAAATACTGATCTATGTACTACGATTTGCACAACTCAACTTTACACGGACTTTTATTAAAATTAAATTTTTCAGTCCGATCCCTTTCGTAGTTTAAGTTCGAATTTGAAAACTTCATTTGCACGATGTAACGTTGAACATGGGTGCCTTCCAATTTTCGTTTGATTAATATTGAATGAAACATCTTCTGATGTCACTCGTTGATGAAAGAGCTACGTTTGGTTCATCGGCATACTAATGCGGTATAAAAACGCGACGCGAGCGGACAGCGTGTCAGCCGCTAATTGAACGGCTCACGCCATCGCATGGCCGGGCCTCGATCGCAAATGTCTAACCTTTGCCGGCGAATTCTCTAATAACATACTATTCTCGACTGGCCCAATGACACAAATTGTGACCACTCTATTACACGCCTGTGATTTATGTACTTAATAAATGATTCAATATTGTACACGCATTTTTCGAATTTGCCGTATAAAATCTTGGATAAAGTTATTCCTTTGGTTGTAAAGGTAGAAGCCAAATTCAGTGTTAGTTTGTTTTTTAACAACTATCTTGAGCTCTGTGACAGCTGAATACCAAACCAGTTCGTTATCATGACAAGATTTCAATAACCTTAATAGCCGCAAAGGCCGAGCAAATGCACTTCATCGTCTTTATAACTTTAGTTAGCATTTTCACTGTGAAATGAAGATCGGTGAGAGACGACACACACAACTTTTACCAATGGCGTTGAGAAATAATTTAATTTTACAATACGATGTTATCTAACAAGAAGTCAATTTTAAAAAATATCGAGTTTCGCTTCCCACACGATCTAGCTGAAATTGAAAGTATCTACGGTACGAATTCATCCACAAACGAACCCGAAACAAGATACGTAAGGAATTCCAAACGGCAAAAACCACTCGACGGGGACGATAAAACGAAATCGCCGATGCGTTGTCGAAAAAAAAATGCAAGTGCTGCGTGCGAGTGAGAGACAAAAAACGTATCGTATCGCGGTTCCACTCTAGCGCGCGCACCTAATGAATATTGTGCAGTGCGCCGGCGCAGCTGCGCGAGACGTCCGCAGATCGATCCGCCATTATATTTATTTTATTTCGGCGCGAAACGCTGAATTGGATCATGGTGACAAAGAGGTTAAATTGCGCGTCCAAATCCCATGACAATTGATCGCCGTGCTAAACGAAACGTAGACAGATGTAAACAAATGCAACAATGTCTGAATGCTATTGATGCGCCTCGAATGGCAAAAGAGCAGTCTCTGTCAGCTTGCCGGGCCGTGACGTCATTCGAGTAAAAAGAGGAGGTTTTGCGGTCGCGAATTATACTTAGCCGCAGCATATGCGGACAAAGGATTTAAGTATATCGTGTCAGAAGATGTAAATCGCAACATTTCTATAAACAGATCCGGCGGCATGTGCGTGCGCTTGTCTCTAACTAAGTTTTTACTGCGGCGCTACCTACTCGCTGCGTGCAATTACGATCGCTAACGCAGTGTGGATGCTCCTCAAGCCCATTTATTTATCGCGTTTTAATCTGACATTAAAACCGCTAGGCAACGATTATGCTTCAATGATACTACTTAGCGCAATGTTAATGGCGAATGTTAGAAAAGAAATTCGTGATTAATAACTCGTGAATTCATTAGAAGTTTACAGTCGCTGTACTCATTTAGATGTACACAAAAACTGTTGGAACACCCGATATGTATCAGACTTCGGTTTTTATGATCTCTTAACTTAGGAGTAATAATACGAGTTTCTTCGAATAATTAATGCATGACCTTCGTTCCTTCATCGATAGACATTCATTTGAATAGAGCTTCCAACTGCACCGCGTTCCACGTTATTTATTCGAGTCAAAGAACTGATATCTGTGATTGCTATTGAGTACAGATTAAAGTGCCTATTCTTAATGACTGTGAGAAGATATTTTATGAGAACTGCGCTGAAAAACGTGGATGCGAAGAGAATAATACCCAATAAGATCACGGGTTATATCACGCGATTCAGTCGACATAGATATGCTGTTCTTAATAAGCAAATAATGCTCTTACATAGTACTGTAATAGCATTAGCAAGGCCTCTTTCTCGCCATGCATAAAAAGTTAAAAGCCGTCTTTTGTCTCAACTACTTGTCAGATCTTTAATTTAGTAAATTCATCATAGAGAACTTTAACCACCAACAGTCCAGTGATGGATCGATAACACCCATTCCCCCACTGATCTTTATTAAATTGTTATAATTACACTTCTTTTTAATTACTTTTTCTTCGCTCAGCGCTTTAGGCGTTCGCTATTGCGATGCTATTACCCATGCACTCCAATAACCTTTTTGTAATTGTATGATTAGTTAATTAAAAACAGTTTAAAATGTCTTTCAAGATCAGCGACTTAGTATAACACGATCTCATTATATTGTTAATTAGGAACGAGTGAAACATAAACTTATGCCTAATCGGCTAGGTTAATGAATAACTAAAAATCGGCTGTCGCTGTTGGCAAAAATATCTGACGCAAAAAACATGCGCGCCCAAACATCATTAATGACGACAAAAAGAGCGAACTAATTCATCGAGTGTCAACGTACTCGAATTCTTGAACGAGCGGTCACTCGATGGCATCACTACGCTAGTGCCTGTGCCGGCGACAGTTAAGGATGACAGTATCACAACTAACCCGATCATTCGCCGCGAGAGCACTATATCAATCACCCGACACAATCGTACCGCGCGCCACTTAAATAAATTTATAACATATTAAGTACGTCGAAAATAAACACTTTACCGTTTATGATTTATTTCGTGTGCCGATGAATTATGGACGTCACTTATTAAGACCGCGTTAGAGCGAGAGGTCCTAATTTTTATCTTTTCCGTGGCGATTTCACGTGCCACCGCTACCGATAAACATTTTATTGAAGTAATTAAAAAGGCCGATTAGCATTTGTGCGCTCTACACGGCTAAACACATGATAAATGTGACATTTTACTACGTAATCTGCAAGCGATTACTTTTATGGCGCTATCGGTTACCTGTCATTTTGTACTGATTTTTTAATTTATACGACAAAGTGTTGTTGTTTAAACGAGATGCGTGTCTTATGTCAAGCACAACTCAGCACAAGCGCATAAATAATAGAGAGTGGTCAGTTCCATGACACTGACTACTTATCTATTTCAGTTATCACAGACAGGTCTTAAGGTCGGAGCCGTTCGTAATATTGCAACTATAAATACAGTTTAATTTCAATAATTACTATACGATGAAGTCTTTGACTGATAACGAATCAATAATACTGTTGTGGTTCAAAAGTGAAATTTAATAAAGTACGCCGGGACAAAGTCACTTCCGGCGCCCGTCGGAATGTTTTCCTCCAAAATGTGTTGAAGACGTCAAACTTTTTAAATTGCACGCCGCAACATGTCAGCACCTATTGTGCTCGTCAATCGAAAAAAGGAAACCCACAAAGAAATTGCGGTATTATAAATTTGTTAAATAAATTACACGGCCCTTGATTGTCGGTTTGTGTCCAGATTACCTGTTTTACGAACGAATTGTTATAAAATGACTCCATTTATGAGGTCTTTTTTGTCGTTCAAATAATAGGTCTTACTATGTCGATTCGCCTCGTCATGTTATTACCGGGCTGCGTAATGAAGTATTGGTTAAATGGATCGTTTGGTGCTTCTTTGGGTTTGGGATTTCTTGTTTATATTTTATAGCGCTGTTTCTGCTGAGATCTTTCACTAAAACTCGGGTCCTCTTTTGAGGAGCAATTTTTTTTGTTTCTGTGAACTCGGGATTACTTTTATAATGCCCATTATTTTTTCACCGTTGTCACTTAAATCACTATTCGAAAGTTTCTAATACTTATTTTTATTTACACTTATTCTGAAACGATAAAAATGCAAAGAATAGGTAGCCTCGGACTCAATCGAACGAGCTGTTTTTTACTCTTATCGGGTTCGCGTTCAGTAAATTAATAAAAAACGAATCGAATCGATTATAATCGATACAAGAGTTAATTTACCCACTGTGCGATCGAAATTTGCCTACGAACAATCAATCTCGTTTCAATCGAATCTAAATGCATGCCGAATGGCGTTTCGAAAAAAGGCGTAAACAATCAATAATGCGTCGCAGAGCAAGCCAATCCAAGTAGAATTCCCGTTACTAATTACGCTTTATAGTTATTAAAGCATTATGCGAAGAAATTGCCGCTTCTGATTTACGAGCCGCCATGTTGCGCGCGACATTTTAATATCCGAATGCGATCGCGCGCTTTTTTACTTTTTAATTCTGATGGGAGGCAGGTGCGTTCAAGTTATGCTGCCTGTTTTCCCTTTTGAGCGTAATTTTCGAATACCCTGAATGGATTTTAAACATGGATTCGGATTTGATAGCGTTCCTGTTTTAAAAGTGGAACGTAATATAAAAATTTCAGCTGATCGAGGTGAATGGAACCATATTGAAGTCCCACGCAGATTGACCTTTATTAGTAGCGAGCGATAAAGCGATTGACTATGTTAGCATAGTAATGCTAGTTCTCTGAGCTCACTTTGATTCAATATAAATAAATGCGGTCACCTGTTGTTTTAACGAGCATTGGCCCATAGACTACGATGATTGTCAAGACTGGGCTGCGCTTGATCTAAGAGTCGCTAATAGTCGCTATGTAATCTTTGCGGGTTGTAGGCATTTAAGCCTTGAAGATTTTAACAATGACTTTGTTTAAACGCTTACCTGTTTGCTGAAGACTGCTATGTCCTCATTGAAGGACTCAGAGGAACAGACGTCGCCGCCCGCGACGCCGGGGTCCCGCGGCGTGCACGTCGCCAGCTCGCACTTCTCGAAGATCAGCGCCAGCAGGGGGAACAAGGGGTGCCTGGGATACAATCATACAATATTAGTGGCACGTCCATGAGGTAGACCTTAAAAGCAATGGCGTGATGACTTGGATTATTTCCCGAAAGGTTGCAAAACCTTAGACAAAGTTTAAGGAAAACCCAGTGTACCAAGATGGCGAAAAATTATGTTTTAGAGGCTGGATAGTTATGGCATTATAACCATACGGATTTACTTTTGAAAACTCGAGGGGTTCCTTTAAAATGAACTGGTATGTTATGTTAGCATACAAAATTATAATCTTTACGCCAGGGTTACTCAAACTTATGAGCCCCACGTTTCCCTGTTGAAATTACCAGACAACAGCGAACCCCTAATCTCAAAAGAAAAGAAACTCTAGCAGTAGAAGAAAATACACACAAGTATTAATGTGATGGTGGGTTTGTTTTTTGTCGCAAATGGAGTGGATTTTAGAAGTTATTTTGGACGATTCTAACCTTAATTCTGACTCAGCATCAATTCGGTTTCTGTATTTGGTTTTTATCATAACCAGGTGTGCTGGTGTGTAAATCGTAAATCTTATCGCGAACCCGCGACTGTCAAATGGCAAACCCCTAGGGGTTCGTGTACCCCACTGAGTAACCCTGCACTACGCGGTGGGATTAAACGTATGCTAAAAATGTATCATCATAATCAGTCCACGTCAGTCAATACAGACACATACTGCAGGACATAGGCCTCTTCCAACGCACGCCACTGAACTCAATCTTCGGATATTATTTTCTATTTGCTTCCAAAAGCTTTGCGTGAGTATATCATGGCTCCATCTGTCGGAGGACGCTCCACGCTCAAGAACACGTCTATCCCATCGGTTTGATTACCAATGTAGAAGTTCTACGGAAAATGTGGGCAACTTATTGCCACTTCTTGCTTGTTTTTTGAGCTATATCGATTACTTTTGTTTTACTCATTTCGATCATAACTCTTACCTAAGATTGCTGAGCAACTTTAAACGAAAAAATGTATGTATAACTAATATTTATATTACTGTACTGAACTGTAAAAATGTAACCGTTAACACAAAATCACCTTGCCTTCGATAAAAACGCTCTTTTAATAAATGACAAAGGCTGTTAAGCTGGTATCTCTTATAAAGAGGCCTGTAAGAGGTCTAAGAGGTCCAGGACTCGACCTCGCGTGTCCAGATCACAGATTAGATGCCATCACAGACGTGACACCGATGCCATCTTGGTTCTATACGTTTGGTTAGTGGCCACACAAGTAGCGGGCTAAACGGTGCATAAATGTTACCACTAAAAAGTTTTGTAACTTTAAAATTTCAGAATTGATAATCAACTAAAATTTATTTAAACAAAATTCTATCACGGTTATAGCCATACATCGCCTGAAAAAACATTGATAAATACAATGGGCAAAATGGTCTATAATTTCTCGTTGAAGTGATTTGCCACCGCAATTTAAAGTACAATTAGCGCCATCTATTGGTGGCGCTGCGAACTGTAAGTAATTTATTCAACCTGTAACAAAGTTGCAGCCATTCAAGCATTTAGATTTAATTTTGTAAAAGCTGCTGGCAGCGGATTGAAAAGAAAAGCCGAGAATAGGGCTTAGTAGCATGAATCGGGAGAGGCTTATGTCCAGCAGTGGACTCATGTAGGCTGACTATGTGTAACTGCCCAGTCGGGTCGATTCAGTTTAAAATGTCTCAACATATTTTTCATATTTTGGCCCCCGTTACCCGGTGCCATAAATAGATAATTAAATGGCGTACCATAATTAAATAGCGGTGGCGAATAACGTCAATCAATATACTTCTTTGCCTATTGTAAGTTACTTCGTCTTCCTTATTAACATCTCTTTAGCCATGATAACAATAAAACTTCCATTGAATGTGTTTAAGGCAAGTAGTATAATTCCTATTCTGGCCTACCTTTAATTACTAAAAAAACTTTAAGTAACTAAAGAGCTTTCTGCTTGTGATACAGTAATCATCAACCCGTTGCTCGCAAAGGTATAATTTGCACAACAATGTAGTAATTACGAGTCAAAAGGAGGTCCTTAATCAATAATTGATCCGTAACACGGCCTTAAGCAGCTAACATCAAATGAATAAGAGACAGAACAGTTCTAAAAGTAAATAATAAAAAAGTACTATGAGTACTTGATAACGGATATACAAGTGACAAGTGACCGGATTGCATGGAAGATAAAAACAAACTACGACGATCTCAGATGATCTGGGAACAGGGTAGGTGAATAATGATGATGATGAGACATACTTAAATACATTTATAATCTTCCATGACTGAGCTGCGAATCCTCGTGCGCAACACTCAAGCCTTTGCCCTTTGCCACCAGATGGTAAAATAAGCGAGTTACAGTATAAATGTTACCACAATAATGCTCATCCACGCAAATCCAATATGAGAGGCTTAGGCCGTCGGTTTAAGCACCTGCAATTTACCACCCATCCTTTATCTCTATAAGATTATATTATATTTATTAGTTGAGCGAAATTTATTTCATAATGTGACTCTACTTTTTAAATAAACAACTTTTTCTATGAGACAAACATTAAAATCGCAAACTGAGTGAATTGACTTTTCTATGCTAATTAGTAAACGTCGATCAGATATTACAGGTCGTTTGAGTCATCATCATCATCGTTTCAGCATAGGACGTCCACTGCTGAACATAGACCTCCCCCAATGACTACCAGATTGGCCGGTTGGAGTTGTAAGCGGCCTGTATCCAGCGGATTCCTGCAACCTTTACCAGGTCGACTAGATATCCTACGCTGCGCTTGCCTGTACGTGGCCTCCACTCTAGAACCTTTCTGCCCCATCGGCCGTCAGTTCTACGTGCTATATACCCGCCCACTGCTACTTTAGCTTGCTAATCCTTTATCGTTTGATTTGAGTAAAACGATTATTTTTCGAGATTTCGAAATTAGTCACATAACGAAAGTTGTTGTATTTTAGCTAGATCACCAATTTGAAGAAAGTTAAATACTTATACTTGTTATATGATTTCTATTGAATGTAAACAAATTGCTCCTACGAGTATTCAATTGTACGCTTGAGTTTACTTGATACTTGTGTTATTGCCTGCGTAAATCATAAAAACTTAATAAATTTTATTAAAAAAAATAAAACCGACTTCAAAACACTAAAATGCTAAAAATAATCCTAACACTTAAGTACCTAATCAGTTACTTTTGGAGTCGGTGCCAGCCGATGAGAGATTCAATGTTTTTGTTTGCACCGACTCCAAAAGTAACTGATTAGGTACTTAAGTGTTAGGATTATTTTTAGCATTTTAGTGTTTTGAAGTCGGTTTTATTTTTTTTAATAAAATTTACTTATTTCATCAATTTTTAGTGATAAATCCTAATCTAACTGCTGAACACCGATTTCATCCCCTATTTTCCTACCCTTAGGGGTGATTTTTATTTTGTAAACTTTTAGCATATTATCTTTGAAGTATAAGCTATTCAATAAAACAAAAATCATCAAAATCGGCTCATATTTGACGAAGATAGGTAACAAGAACCACAACCAAAATACTATCTGGGTATATATTTGTTGATTTTCTCAAAAAGTTCTAAATCAATTTCGATAAAATTTATATGGGACCACCTCTGAAGTATGATCTACCAAACAAAAAAAGAATCATTAAAATCGATTCATAATTGGCGGAGTAATCGCGTAACAAATATACAAAAAAAAAAAAAAAAAAAAATCATACAGTCGAATTGAGAACCTCCTCGTTTTTTGAAGTCGGTTGAAAATACCGGTTGCATCCAGCGACCGTTGTCAGGCCGTTGATCTAACATTTGTTACGCATTACATTAACACGTTACGCCTTCAGTTTTATAAGTTCTAACATATTATTCGAATTCAGTCCAACATAAAACCAGCCGTGCTTGGCAACATGAAAAAGGCAGTTGAATTAAAAACAAACATCACCTTTCAAACTTTTTCTAGGCACACCCATTCAAATTACGTAAAAAACGTATTCAAATGTATGGAGTAATAAGTCTGTCCCCTTGGTCACGCGGCGTGACGAGTAATATTATTTATTAACTGAGTACTGGCGCGCACAAAAAGTACGCTTGTCATGGATGTATGAGTCTGGTCTGATACAGAATTATAGACATATAAATTGCTTTTTAATTGCGTTAACTTTCGCGAAGATAGAAAAAGTTACAGTTTACTATTTTCCTCTTCAAAGGTTACCGTGTAACCTTTGAAGAGGAAAATAAAAAAGAGAGGAAAGAGAGAAAATAGTAAAGAGACGTTTAAAAGTTCACTCTTTACGAGCGCCGGGAAGGAATAGCAATGAAATATTTTATTAGAGTATTACGTGGTGACGTAACGAACGATAACTGTCACAAGATTATGCTAATAATAGTGGTTGTTGAATAATCTTTATTAAAAAGTGAACGTCACATAATTTAGATTAGTGTGACATGTGAATTCCTAAATTATGCACAACAAAACACAAGGAATCTATTAGGTCAGGGCGGTAAAAAGATGTCATATGAAATGCTAATGAGACAAAAAAGCATTCACATGTGAATTAAAAGAAATTATGACATACAAAATGTAGCAAGCTATAGTGGCAGTGTGTTCTTGGGTTTTCGAGTGGAAACTACGCTTTGGCAAACGTAGTTTAGGACGCCCCCCAGCTTTTTGACCGGATCTAAGGAAGATGACTGGCAGTGGCTGGATGAAAAAAGCGGGAGATCGTGCTTTTTGTCGCTCTTTGGGAAAGGCTTACGTCCAGTAGTGGACTGCTATAGGCTGACATGATGATGATGTTGACAAAAAAGGTTTTAATTATCTTTAGTCATTACACTTAAGTGATTTAACCTTACCCTTAGAAATATTTGCTCTTGTAGTAGAAAAAACAACAAAGAGTTTGTTCTAAATTATTATAAAATCAATAGCTACAAACAATCCTTTCCATTAGATAAACAGAGCAGCGTATTACTAAGAAGATTGTCTATACATCTGTTGGTCGCACACATACTCTGTTGTACTTGTGTTTATTAATTTATTGTACTCTTTACCAAATTATTAATAATTAGGTTTTTTAGCACACTTATTGCCTAATAATTATTAATAACACTTTATATTATCTCTGTATACTAGCTCACTGCCAGATTTTGTTATGTTATTCTAACATTACTATCTCCGCTGATTCCGTGGCCCCACCCCGCAGGGGCTACCTCAAGTTTCTTGACAAGTTTTGATCAGATAGGCAGAGATTGCGCTGAACGGCGTCTTAAGTGCCAAACGCTTTGTGCTATCTGATGGATATAATGGACCAAATAAACTTCCAGATAAATACCTCACTAGGGGAAGTTAATTGTACAGGTAATGAAGAGACTTGTTTTCAAACACGTTTTCGAACTGTTTTTTGTGATAATAGATGATCCGTTAGTTGACACCTTGATCGGCATGGCCGCCGGTGATCCAATGTAAACTAGTGTGTGAATCACAGAAAAGAGATAGTCCAAACAACTGATTTTTCATTGGTAATAAAAGACTTAAACCAAACAGTAGGTGATAAATCCATTCCGTATTCACACAATTGTCTAGCCCTCATCAAAGCAAAGCTTATACTATAGCGACTGACCGGTTTTTTAACCGATTAACATACAAAAATCATCATCATCATTTCAGCTATAGGACGTCTACTGCTGAGCATAGTGTTTTCCAGATTGACCGGTTGGAAGCAGCCTGCATCCAGCGGCTTCCTGCAACCTTCACGCTACGCTTGCCGGTACGTGGCCTCCATTCTAGAACCTTTCTGCCCCATCAGCCGTCAATTCTGCGTACTATGTTACCCGTCTACGGATAAACTTACTTAAGTACTTGAATAATCTATGTCTTAGATACAAATGCTTATGCTCATCTCAGAAACATTGATCACTTGTGGTATTTGAACCTGCAACCGCCTGGCTATGTAGTCCGGATAGCAGATCACTAGACCAGACGGTTGTCTACCGAGGCTCTGAACACAAGGTAAGGAAATCAACCAAGTGTTGTTTAAACTTACACTCTGAGATTATTACGTGAACGCAGGAGATGACAAGTGATGTACCATGGTTTGGGAAGTAGCTTCTCACTTGCATCTGTTCTTGAGCTAGTCAGTGTAACCCCACCTGGACAAGGTATCCTTACATCGGGTGGGTCCTCAGACTGTAAAGGTAACTCTAAATCGGCCATGATCGTTAACATAGGAGGATGTTCTGATGGCAGAAGTAGCGAGATGACGGATGCCTTTCAACGAGGAACCCTGGGCAGAGATTGGTCCTCGGTCAGTTTATAGGAAACGCTGCCTTTATTTAAGGTCTTCTACGGGATACGGTGGAACCCCCGAATGTTGGGTGACGGGATCTATATCTGCCTTGGCTAATGACGTGAATAAGGAACATGGAACTCCTCATCATGATCTTTTCACGATACGTCCTTCAAAACATAGGCCTGGTCCAGATTGATCTTCAGAGTGGAATGATCTATCCCTGATCTATCTATCCATGGTTGGGCCATGTAAGTTAAAACCCGAATAATACAAATTTCTAATATAATCTTATTGAATATATTAGAAATGCTTCTACTAAAAGTCTTGTCAACTCTTCATATCCTTTCCGTAATATCAAACAATCTTTGAATTACTTTGTTTGTTGAATTAGTAGCCTAAAGTGCATTACTTTCTTAATTGTAATTTTATTCATCAACTGATAAAATTCAACGTGAGTTCTCACAAACCGTATGGTTATAGATTAAAAAACTGAACACGGAATATAAAAAATGGCGGTCATTTAAAAAAGTCGAGTAAAACATTATGGTACACTCATCGTAGTGCGTGGTTCCACAAGAGAAAGCATAGATAAGCGCATTTATTTTTTAATCCGCTAGTTATTCATAGAGCAGTCGATTTTAAATTACTCATTAAAAGCATGTTGTAATGAAAACTACTCGTACTGGTCATAAAGATGCTAAACAATTCATGATATGGTACTAAATAGGATCATCTGGCCAATATACTTGCAAATCATTAGAGAACTCACACAATGTCTCGTTTAGCTTACTAACTTTTAGCCAATTTAACCAATAAATTATGTTAACAATTCGTACAAGTACAAATTTCTTCAAGTTAACTTAAGAATCTAAATGTCATCATCATCAGTCAATGTAAAGACCGGTCTATCGAAGACCTGTCTTTGGCAGTGATTTTAAAAAGCGTAACAGAGTCTCTACTTCTAGAGAAATTTAAGTATTGGTTACAAAGGTACACTTTACATTAGCTCTAAGGTATGACTAACACCTACATCTCTGTTTTGCCTAGCTGACTAAGGTAAACTTTATATGGTACTAGGGTACACTTTATATGGTACTGGTACTTTGGTTGAATACAGCCTAGTTTACTAAGGTACAAACTCCTCTTTACCCACTCACCCGTATATGGCGTCCTTGTCGCGCTTGTGCACGAGGGGCTCGCCGGGCAGCGCGTGCGCGGGCGCCGCCGGCGGGGGGTAGTGCACGGGGGGGAGGTGCGGGTGCGTGAGCCGGTGCTCGTGGTACATAGCGCCGCCCTCCATGTAACCTCCGCCGTGAAGGCTCTCGTCGTACTGAAATATTATAAGTCAAAATAAGGTACAGAAACCAAAAGTACTAAAAAATAACCATGAACAACAACTCGCAATATTGGATTTGAAAAAACATAAAAGGGTAACAGCTTTTTCTGTGTCTTAACTGTCTTCCATAAGGTACCATCTAAGAAGTACCATAATATAAGGTAAGCCTCGCTCAAATTCAAGAAGGTCTAAAAGAGACTTTTAAAGACATAGAAGTCTAAATCGACTGATAAGCAAATTGTGTCAATTTAACCAGACGAAACAAGTTTTACAAGGTTGTCTTTGAATTAGAATAAAAAATGGAGGCATTATATAACATTCCGTAGTAAAATAGGTCATGGCTGGTCAAAAAAAACTTGTAAGAACAAAAGAAATAATTAAACATTTGTTTAAAATACCAAATACGTGATTTAAAAAAGTGATATGTGACACCCGATTAAAATGTTGTGCTAGGCCAGGTAAAAAAAGTCTGAATAACTTAAAGTTTCATTACTTACATAATACTTACTTAATCATGGCCGAAAAGTCGTTGTCTAACTATTTTATTACGCAAAGAAATGACGTGATAAAGCTAATAATAAATAAATAATAATAAATATTGGACAACATCACATACATTGCTCCTATGATAAGTAGCTTAAGCACTTGTGTTACAGAAATCAGAAACAACGATGAAACCACAACACCCAGACCCGAGACAATATAGAAAAGTTATTTATCTACATTGACCTACCGGGAATCGAAGCCGGGACCTCAAAGATAGCGACACCAAGTCCGGTATGCTCGCCTCTCGGCTACGGAGGTCGTTACTGACTTTGTATTAAGAATTTTAAGTCTAGTCTTACAGGCATAATTGTGCCAACTGGCGCTAAACATAAGAAGCGCTTAAACTATATTAGAATATTAAGTACATTGAGTACCATTGAGTACATAAGGTGTAACACATAGGTACTGCTATATTTCAGGACTTGGTTGTACCATGTAATTGGACAAGTTTATCCTAGAATAGGTTTGTATTAAAGCCGAATTAGAACGCTGCCTATCACAATGAGTTAAACTCATGGTGTGCCATGGGCGCTTTAAAAGTATTTTGTTATGAAACCAAATATTTATATGTGCTAACGTTAACTAAAGCCTTTGATTTAAATGTATGTCTCAACCTTTTTAAATTAGTTTGTACAAATAATTACTTTTCTAAATCATTGTCGTAGTAATCCAAATACAACCAATACATATCTTTTATTACACTAAAGACGCACTCAAAAAAGTATTCATTAAAACAGCAGAGTCATCCACAGATCACATCAACGTCCCGTCAATTAAAGCTTTTAAAACGTACACCTTTGCTTTTAAGCAGATTAGTGCGTTTAAAAAGTATAAAAAACTTATTTGACAGCTCGTCTAAAACTTCTTTTGTTCGAAAGAAATGTGAGCACAGCACTCTGATTCATAAGATATGATTATTTTAAGCCTTTTTGAATAAAAAACTGTAACGTTATGTATAAATTCATGTAATTACACTTATGCTGATGCACCAATTTAATATTTATTTTACGTATCTTTAAGAACGTACAGACAACAGCTCGTTAACCTACCACAAAATGTCAAATTTTCTCAATTAATATTGATCTCTTAGCGTCGGACTTTGAAAGTTCAAAATCGGTTCAATGACCTAACTTTTTGGATAGATTGACCTGTCGTTGACTGTACAAGGAAATGTCTTTATTTTAGCATGGAAAATTCCCATGTTTTACTTATGGGATTTCAAGTGTCAGAAATTCTTTCTACGCGTGACAATGACGTTGTTTCTTGTATTTAAAAATAATTAGACTTTATTTTTTGTGCATCTCATGACCTATCCGACAACTACACGATAGACAACTGAAAATCAAACCACAGATAATAATGTCTGTAACGTCATGAAAATTTGGAAACAAGAAAACATGAAGCGAACATGAGGCATGCATGTTTTTCCATAACTACACAATGGAAGTAAATTCAGTGTGCTGATTAGGACGAGCGAAAATAGGTTTGGGGTTGAACTCTTACACATTCCGAGGCCATGTTTGATCCAAATCCAAAAAAGAAAATATAATAGGTCACAATTTATTTTATACAACTAAAATTATTTTATTAAGGTTTACTACTGATCAAAGATTTAAAAAACCGTTGCCATTTTGGATTCAAACCTTTAAAAATACACGCATCATTTAGCGCATGACATGTGCTGCGTCTCTATTGCATAGATATGCTTAGTACAGAGTAAGCCTGCTCAATAAATCTATACTGTATCTTCGTCACATTACCACACAATGGTTAATTTGTCCATATTTTAGTCACGAAAAAAAATCTAGTAAATTCCATATGACATATTCCTTTGACCTTTATCACCTGAACGCGGCTGATCTCAGCCTCGTATTACAACGTAATAAAGTAAAAAATGGCACGAAAAACTCTGAGAGAACAATGGTTTTTAAAAACACCGATGTTTATTCATTAGCGACCAATGTCTATATTAGATGTACATTTTAACTGTAATGTAAGGTAGAGTTGACTAAGTTTACTTTAGCAGATGTCGGACCCAGACACTCATTGGATCCGATTTTGTAGTCACTTCAGCCTCTTAATTTTAGTTTTACTTTCATACATGAAAAGAGAGACAAAAATGTAGTAATGTTACATTTTGTGAGTTGTCTTAATGTAATGGAAAAACCTGAAAATGCTATCTTAAATTGTCTATGGATGTTAGGTTTGACTGTCACTGTTGTTTAGTTTGACAGCTGTATGCATAGTGTAATAACTTAGTACAAGAAATAGAGATGTAGGTACAAAAAACTTTCAGTGATTAACTTTTAGGATGCTAGGTTTTACAGTTGTGTCCTTTTTATTCACCAAGGAGAAACATAGATGTACCTACTTACTTTTAGTATAAGAGATATGTGAACATCTACACTGCGTTCATTATACTTAGGCTTCACAAAGATACGCATCGCATCGCATGTCATTCACATACCTATAATATCTGTTTGTGTGACGTTTGCGAACTTTATAAAGAGTGGGCCTTCTGTGTTTGTATTCTGTATGGTATAGTATTAAAATTTCTCGCCGCGTTTGTCTGTCTGTATGTACAGGGTAATCTTTAAAAATATTGTAGGGATTTTGATAACCATATCTGTCATATAAGTGAAAACCATTTCACTTAACAAATAAATAAATATTGGAAAACATCACATACGTTGCTCTGATCCCGAGGTATGTAGCTTAAGTACTTGTGTTACAGAAATCAGAAACAACGACGGTACCACAACACCCAGACCCACGCAACATACACTAACTAAGAGATTACTTATAGAAAGACTAAATCACATGAAAGGTTTGTGTGTATATTTTATACACATAGTGCTATCCGTGCAAAGACGGGGCAGATTGCTAGTATGCTAACTTGCTATGCATAACTCCAGACAAGTTGGTCAATATTTGTAAGAGATTTTAAGCAAAACTTACTCATTTTGGGTTTGTCGCAGAATAAATCATTTTATGTAAATTATTTACAAATTGTTTTCTTGTGCTACGAATATTCTAAGCACTTAGATATTTGATAAAGTCAATTTATGGGATCTTTTATTTATTTTAGATTCACGCAAAGATTATAAAGAAACACGAAATACTCAAGTACCCATAGTACCTATGGTAGGTAATTATATCCACTTTACTAATAAACCCTTCGCATGTTTAAAATAAACCCTTGTTTAAAATAAAGAACAAATGACGAAGGATAATGGAGTCTTTAATTGCTCATTTTTTAATTATTTAATTGGCACTTAATTACTTAAACAAAATTAAAAATGGTTAACCAAATATGTTCAGTAAAAGCAGAGAATATATAATTCAATTATAGGTACTATTACTTCTTTAATAATAATTGATTAAAGCAAAGAATTATAGATTACCATTCGTTTTCGTGATATAGGTATTAGGTATTTATCATTCTAAAATTCATAGATGCTTTCACCAAATAAATCATATGAAGTATTGAATTTATATTTGGGAAATGAATTAGGCAAAGGCATATAAGGATACAGCCTATACCGAAAATTATTGCAACACACCCATTCCCAAACAAATTTGAAAGCGCAAATAGCCCAAGTCATGTAGTACCACAGTACATAATCGCACAAAGGTACCCTGGTATGCGCCCCAGGGCCGGCTGCCATCAAATACAGTGACTGTGCACTCCGCCCGATCAATAGTCCGGCTCTGTCATTAGTACCTGAAATACGCGCCTTTTTTCCAGCTAGTGTTAAAAAGTTTGTTTTTATTATTTAAAAAGTTCGGCTTTTGTTTTTCGGCCAGGATTTTTATGAGTTCCTTTTTTGAAAAGACAATTTAACGAGTTTCCTATTTCGAAAATATACACCTAAAATCTGTAAAATCCCCTGTTTTTTGCTCCGTAGTTGATAACTTTATACCGGTTTAGAGTACATGTACCAAGTTATATTCTCAGACGACTTGTGTTTTATTAAATCTGAATTCTAATCACAATTCAATATTAGCCGATAAACAGTCAAGCGAACCAATCGCATCGTTTACAATGGTACACAATCATTCTACTCTACGTACAGTCAGTCTGACAAAAACATAGACGAATTTTACTTGTAATTTATTATTCAAAATACAAGACTCACTTATTTATATATATATTTACAGACAGAAACATTTTACAAATGGCGGACTTGATGCTAAAAGCTGAACTAGTCAACCATGGGGCAAGACAGAGGCAACATTATGACAGATAGAGTAAAAGCACCAAAAAAAACTAAGTAAGTTGCTAAAATATTACGATTTTGACAATCTATTTGAAGATGAAAAACAATTAGAAATGCGTTAAGCAAAATAAACTAAGTCAATCGCTATTTGATTCTAGAATCCTTCTTTTCAACTAAATGCATGGCCATTATAAGCGTTTCAATGTAAATTTTGAATGTTTCGATTTGTATCGTTTAGGTAAAAAAACAGGACATATAAAGATAAAATAAACCACGTTTTATGCGTATCACTGTACTTTAACAAATATACAAAAGCAAAAGAGCGCTAAACATATAAGGTTAAGGTTTAAATTCAAATGCACATGCATACTATCGTAATAACTTTATGGTGCATTCAAAACGTCATAGCGCTACACCTGTAATTGTTCTGCCGATCTGCGTTTTATATGCGGAAACGTTGCGATTCGTATGCGGAAACACTGCGTTTATGTGCGGATTAAAAGTATTACTATTTACTATAAGTATGCGTTAACCAGCAGGAAACGTAAGTAGAAAATGATGGCAGAAGATTATTTATATTTATAAAAATCTATTGGAGTGCGTTCGTTTTGCAAAAAACTCGAAAATGGCTCGAACATTTTTGTTAATATTTTTTTGTTTTTTTCGACTGAATATTAGATTGGTGTAGAAAAAAATTGTAGGGAAATAAACTTTAAGTGATACGATAAGTTTAAGTTTCCCGATGAATTATACAAAAATATTGAGAAATAGAGCCTTTATCTTTCACTGTCATATTTTTTAACACAATAGCAAACAAAACGCTTCTACCAATAAAGAAGTAAATGGAATAGTATCATAGTTCAGTTCATTCCAACCTTTAGTAACTAAATAGTTATAATGCGACAGATAATACACATTAAAGTAAGAAATTAACACATCTGTATTTAAGTGTTATCGGAGTTTATTTAACGGCAGTGCTTTCCAGAACACCCAGTCGCGACCCATTTTAAAAAAGTTTGTTCCCTTCTACCCGACCGGGGATCAAACCCAGGGTTTGCTTTCATTGGAAATCACGAAACGTCACTCATCACAATTTATTGTACTCTTAACATAATTAAAATAAATACAATGTAGGTAAATGTTGGACAACATCACATACATAGCTCTGATCCTAAGAAGTCAAAGCACTTGAGTTACAGAAATCAGAAACAACGACGGTACCACAACACCCAGACCCGAGACAATATAGAAAAGTTATTTTTCTACATTGACCGACCGGGAATCGAATCCGAAACCTTAGAGATGGCGACTCTAAGTCCGGTATGTTCGCCATTTCGTTACGGAGGTCAAGGGGATGAAAAACATTTACTGCTACATTAAGAATTACTAGTACAAACTATTCTGCAGACCATAGAGGGCAGAGACAACTACTATATCACTTGATACTGATTTGCATCCAGTACCACAGACAAAAACGCCCTATTACAGCTTCATTAGTCACAGAGTTTTCTCTAGTCTATGCCTAGTTTTACTGCGCTATGCGTGTGACTCGTTTTTGTCGCTTTGCATAATTCTAACTCAGCGGTTCTCAATCTTTTTTGGTGACGGAACCCTTTTGGATAGCAAAATACTTGATGGAACCCTACAATAAAACAATGGTTTTTAAGTGTATTTTTTATTAATAAGCATAATTAGAGTACCATGTAACAGTTACTTATTACTTACTTACATAACAAGTATAATAATAAATATAACATTGAAAAAGAAAAAAAATCTAACTAATGGGATGTATGAAACTGTTTTTTATTTTTCATCAATTGGTTGATATCAGGTTTCATAGAGGACAGTTGAAGTCTCATATCAGGTTCGGCGTCCAGTCTATTGCGGTATTTTGTTTTCGTGGCTGCATAGGTTGAGAATCCTGTTTCGCACAAATATGTTGTTGGAAACGGGAGAAGAATATTCAAAGCCATTTTGGCAAGCATTGGATATTCATTTCGGATTCTGCACCAAAAATCGTTGAGAGGCGTCGTTTTGAACAGTGACTTCATACTTGTGTCAGATGACATTTCTAAAAGAGATTCATATATCTCGTTTGACATACTTTCGGGCTTTTGTAAGTTGGGTAAAAAAGGATTATGAATCCATGAATTCAGTTTCATTTTTGTATTCTGTTCTTCAGGAAAATACTGCTCAAAAGATGCGCGCATCGAAGTGAGATATTGGACCAATTCTTCAAATACATCATCTTGAAATATTTCTGAGTTGTTATCGCCAAGAAACTCACTGAGTGACGTAAAGCTTTCTATTTCTCTATTTCCAACGCAAATAATCCAAAAATCTAATTTTCTTTTGAAGGCAGTTATTTTGTTACAGGCCTGGAACACTGTTGTCTGTTTACCTTGCAATGATAAATTTAATTCGTTCAGTTTCTGAAAGATATCCGCCATAAAAGACAGTCGGAACAACCAAGTTTTATCATACAAACGGTCTTTCAAATTAAAAGAAGTATCTGAAAGAAACATTTGTAACTCGGCTCTAAGTTCAAATAGCCTTGTTAAAGTTTTACCCCGAGACAGCCATCGCACTTCTGTATGGAGCAGCAGTGTTTTATGTGTGCTGCCATAATCTTCACACAATAATGAGAACAATCGGGATTGTAGTGGTCGTGATTTGATAAAATTAATTATTTTTACCGCTTCATCCATAACTAATTTTAGATTGGACGGCATTTGCTTCATCGCAAGTGCTTGTCTATGCAGGATACAATGGCTGGAACTACAATTAGGCGCTTTATTTTTTATTCGTGACACTACTCCTGCTGTTTTACCCGTCATCGCCTTGGCCCCATCTGTACAAATGTCAATGCAATCGTTCCAACTGAGATTATTTTCCTCAAAAATATATTTATTTTATTAAAAATTTCCTCTCCGGTAGTGTTTGTGGGTAGAGGTGAACACATAAGCATGTCTTCTTCAAAAGAACTTTCACATGGATATCTCACGATAACCAGCAAGATAGCCAGACCAGCGACATCAGTCGACTCATCCATTTGCAAGACGAATTGTGTTTTTTGTAGACGTGTAACTAGTTCTTGTTTGACGTAGCTTGCTAGATCATGAATTCGCCGTGAAACAGTATCGTTAGATAGCGGCACAGTAGAAAGATGCTTTGCAGATTTTTCATCGAGCATGCATTTTGTTATGTCTAATACACATGGTTTTATTAAATTCTCAGCGATAGTGTGCGCTTCTCCTGCTTGTGCAATGCGTTAGCTAACTAAATATGATGCCTCCGTGGCCTTTTCATTGATAGTTTGGGTTACATGCATCATTGTTTTTTGACTTTCCAATAACTGTTCTTTTTTACGTACAAAAAATTCTTTATTCTTGTCTTTAGACTCGGGGTGTACAGTTTCTAAATGTCGGCGCAACTTGGCAGGTGCCATGGAACTATTAGGAAGCAGTTTACTACATAACATGCAGAGAGGTGAGCCGTTGGAATCAACAAATCCAAAACTGATATATGATTCATCATACTTCCTTTTTTTCGCCTTTGAAACCGTGGAACTTGACGTCGTTGCATCATCGTCTGGATCGGTAATTGCTGTATACTCCACGCGGACTGCTTTTGAACATTCGGCTTCGTTGGAAGATGTTGTTGCGACACGTTTAACGCCTTTAATTAAGCCAACGTTCCATTCTTTCAGGATGGTGAGGTTAAAATAATGCACGGTCGTTACTGCGTAGAAGAGTTTAGCACTTTAGTCCAAAGAAGAAATGTACAAAACTGATACAATCAGAAAACAGCAGTAGAACAATACACAATTTTTTTCTAGCAGGTAGGTACTTATCGCTCCGAACGCTAATCGTCGACTGACTAGTGTCAAGGCTTGATCATCGCTTTTATAGTCCTAGCCTCAATCTCGAACATTCTCAAAAATACTCGAGTCGGCGTCTTTGATAAATAAAAAGCCGATATAAAAATAGAAATTCAAAAAATGTGGTGTAAGCAATCTCGACTTTACGTTTTGAAGTTAGAGCCGAAAGTCGCTTGTTCACAATTATAGCGTCTAATTTCAAAGGCGGCTTTTATCAAAGGGATTGCGCGGTCACAAGTAGGTATCGGCGGTGGCGGCATAGTAAAATTGTTCGTGAATCGTGATACGCCGCGACAGAACGGTCGACCAGAGAGAGGTGTTTTGATTTTTTTTTCTAACTTCTTGCGGAACCCCGACAGGGGTATCGCGGAACCCTAGGGTTCCGCGGAACACACTTAGAGTATGGCTGGTCTAGACAATAATCTAGGTATAAGTATTCAACCTATTAGTAACAATATTTATTATGACATTTAAAGTTTGAAATACCTAGCTCTTTAAAGCACACCATACAAAAAAGCCACAGTTAACATTTACAGAAAAATATACAATTTAGGCGTTCTTATCTTTAAGAGTGATCATAACGAGACTTGAGAAATTTAATAAGTTAGTGATTATAATTGTTACATGTCATTTTTTATAACATTATGCCACTTTTATTAATTATACCGATATATATCTCTGTTATGACATATACGACAGCCTTCGCAGCCTGATCGATAAATACGATAACAGTGATTATGTGCGCAAACGCAACACTATTCATAATTACATCCATATGGAAAACGTTATCACAAAATATTTTTAAGTAAATAAAATCTTCTTCTAATAAACTTGGAATTAGTTCTTAGTATTTAGATGCACAGCAATAAATAACACTTTCAAAGTTTACTGGAGCGTACATTTGTGCAAAAACAATATGACCATGGTTCATCATCATCATCATTTCAGCCATAGGACGTCCACTGCTGAACATAGGCCTTCCCCAATGACTTCCAGTTTGGCCGGTTGTTTTTACCATAGCCTTTTGTTATTAAGTCCGCCTGCTTTTCATTTCTTCTTCAGCCACCAACAGGGATAAGTGGAGAAGTCGGGGAAGCCTTTGCCCAGCAGTGGGACAGAGACACCATAGTACCAAATAAAGAAGTAATAAATAAATAAAATGTCTTTTCTAAACATAACAGATGTAACAATGATAAAATCCACGGTAGCCACGTCAATCGTGCGGATTATACAGAAATTATGACATTTGCGATACACTATCCGTACAGAATAGGTACAAAATATTATTATATCGGCTCCAATTGATAACAAACACTCCTACAAACAAACACATATGTAATGTGCCAGTCATTCTCAAAGCCTATGCAAGGGTTCCGGCGAAATATGAAATGCTATTCGTTTGTCTCGAACTCGGGAATGGCTGGACCGATATGGCTAATTTTGATCTTAAAATATTTGTGGATGTTCACGAAAGGTTCATAGGGTAAAAAAATTTTAAAAAATGCAAGGGAAGTTTTCAAGTTAAGCTAGTAACAGAATAAAAGCAACTTGATTAAGTACTTAATTAATTACATACTTACAATAAATAATTAAAAGCAAAAAGGTAAAGTGATACGAAACCAAAACGGTTGCCACTTAGCTATCTTGCCATGGCAAAGACGCCATGATGCTGGTTTTCGATATATCGACACCAACTGTAAAAAAATGATAGATATAGCAGTCTTGTTGAATCGACGTCACTTGTTATGATCGCTGTTTCGGCAAAAAATTAACATGGCGGCTATATCTATCATATTTTTAAAGTTAGTGTCGATATATCGCTATATCACATATCACATCGTGTTTTAGTGTCATGCTAGGGGGGGGGGGGGGGGGCTAGTGTGTTGTCTGGCGCGTATTGATTTTTATTAATTAATTTTTTTTTAACTAAGTTATTTGATTAGGAGTACCTATGTTTTATTTTTATAAAAAAAATAACAGGAAAACCCTACAATGTGTCTAACCCTCAAAGGTTTTGAAAAAATCTGTTACAAAAAAACGTTGGAAGCTGCTGTTTTAGTCCATTTAGAATAAGACATAGTTTTTTATTTATTTTTAAATTGATTCAAAACGTGGACTGTAGATGTTGTTTGATAGATGGAGCTGACAAAATGCCAAATTTCTTTGCCCGACTTTCAAGTGTCAAGAGTTTAATATATCTAAATACCTATTTAATTGAATTTGTGTTACTTTGATGACTGTAATGTCTGCCTAAATCCCACATTTTTGCGTTTTTTTTTATTTAAATGTGCAAAATGCCATCACCTTAGCTCAGGTTAGCTCACAATATCAGACAATGCAAGAAGTAGGTAACCTACCTTCTTATACGGTTTATTTGACTACTTATCACGAATTGTTTTTTGTAGCGAATTATCAATTCTAATTTAGACTTCAAAAACTTGCTTATTCTTAAATAATAGGAGGAAAACATGTATTAATAAAAACCCAAAAATTTAATCTGTCTACAAACAGACAATCATCCGTACTTACATTACATGGTAATTCATGGTATAAATCGATATCAGACCAAATCGTTTGATAAGCTTCAGAACATAGTACTAAAAATAATTGTATGTTGATTATAAAATGTAGTTACTATGATTAATATTATTTATCGCTGTGCATGATTTTCTTTTCTTACGTAACCGTAAATATAAGTGGATATCTAATAAAATAATAATTATGATAGCAGTGTTACATAAGTCGACTTTTAAATCCTTAACTGGTTCTTGACATATTTTGGCTGAAACAAACTGCTCATCATCATCATCACCATTTCAGCCATAGGACGTCCACTGCTGAACATAGGCCATCGACTTTTAGATTGGCCGGTTGGAAGCGGCCCGCATCCAGCGTCTTCCTGCGACCCTTACCAGGTCGTCTGACCACCTTGTGAGTGGACTTCCTACGCTGCGCTTGCCGGTACGTGGCCTCCATTCTAGAACCTTTCTGCCCCATCGGCCGTCAGTTTTAGTTAAATATTCTCGTGATATCACTTAGTTGTAGATTACCTAATATATAAATTATTTATAATTTCACAGCCTTTAAGGAAGACTTAAAACCACGATGCATTTTGAATTTAAATGTTCTTGTGCGTCTCGCTTTATCATTTATAATTGTTTACATTTAAAAAGACTTTCATAGTTTTTTTTTATAATTTGTACAAAACTTGAAGTGCTGAAACGTGTTTTATTTGTTTGTTATATTATCTATGTATATAATTCTATAAATGTAGCTTAAATACAAAAATGTCCATCACACTATCATCAAATTACTATAAAAGTTCTATTACTCAAGAGATAATCTCTTTATCCGCTCTGCATTGTCCATGAAAGATTAAGTACCCTAATATTCAATCAGAAAGCTGAAGCAGGTACCTAAGTACAGGCACTTAATTAATTAATAGCGAAGCAAAACCGTGTTTGCTTTAAAATCGCACAATTACGAAGCTGCGACTATGTAAAGCTCGTAAAAGTCACCTTAAATCATAATTACTTGTTTCGCAATAGAAGCGATCACTTGCTAGCACATTCTCGACCTTATTACCTTGTGATAAAGAAAGCTGATTGAAGTAATTAAGCCAAATTATGCTATGTTCCTTGCCCCCATCTTTACGCCTTTAGGAGTTTACAATAATGACATACTTTTTCTAAGAACTTCCGTGTTCGTGGTATGGGGTTACATGTTCACAGAATATTAATAATTAAATTATTTTTCAAACAAATTGAATGTTAGGATTATGTCAAGGCCACAACAATTTATCAGAAGTATTTTATATTATTCAAAGAAAAAAAAGAATAAAAAAGCGTTCTAATGACAGGTTTTTAAATTTTTAATAATAGTGGCATTAATATTCGTTGTTGCACGGTTGGTACATTTCAAATTAGTACAAAAATGTATAAAATAATATTTTTAATTCTTGCCTTTCATTTTAAGATTTTTTTACTGCAATGTTAAAATTAACCACAATATTAATTCGCAGACTCATAATTCTCAAATTGTTATTTTATTCTAATACAACTTATTTTTTTCAGACCGGAATCATTATAATTCAGATCATCATATTGTTACAAGCTTTACACTCTCTAAATATTATATGGACTCATTAATATGTAGTATAATAAGACTAAATTATAAAAACAAAATCAAAATTAAAAATATATTGTACCAACATAATAACTTTTAAAACAACTGTTAAATCATTTTCAACTTTACTTACTTATTACTAGAGTTGATTACGGTTTTTGTTGAACGATGCAGAAAATGGGACCTAGACGTCATATTTTTATATCTGGAAGAACAATGGCCTGCCTATATTAAATGCGAACTTATAAATGGCTTGAAACTCTATCGTCATCTACTCCTTGGATTGTTATTCTAACCGATAACAAAAGAAATTAAACTACTAAACGGTTCTCATATTAAACCCCGGTCTTAACGACTATTACGCCTTGATTAGGTAGTTTAATGAAATTCTACTATCAAAAATCCGCATTATAGAACGCAAAACATAAATCTGTTTTTATTGCTGACATGTTAATGTACTCTTTTGGACTTATGACGACATTTTAAAAAATACTGAACGTGTATGAAATAAATAACAACATAACATATCTAGTTACGATGGACAGCGTGAATTTATTTTAAATCAAAAGCATCAGTTACTGCGAACAAAGCATTTTGTGACAATACGCGCCGAATCTATGATGGCGCCTAAATTAAACGGCCATTTTTCCAAAATGGCGGCCGCGGAAAACGGCGCGCATTCGTTTTAGTTCGGCAAGTTGTAATAGTGGCACGCACGCGACCGATCCCCGATAAGGGAAAACCACCACCTTACGACTGTTCCGGGGTGATATCCTCCGTTATAATACGAATACCACGAAATTAGAACCAAAATATGCCCACCTGATAACAACTCCGGCAATTAAAATGCCTTTTCATATTTTTTTTTATACTCTAAGCGCAATTACGTCAGCTTACATATTTTTTTCTGATCTAGCCTAATTACTATGTCATCAACGCGCTAAGACCAATAGGCAATATCGTCTAGTTCAAATTGTCTCGCTACAATAAATTGCAATCGTTATACACACAATAAAAACCGCCATTCATACATTTTAATCGTTAAGTGTACTTCCTATTATAGGTAATATCATCATAGTAACACTTACACGAGAAAGAAAACATTGGTGTTATAATACCGCTACGGATTACGGCGCCTAAAAAAACAAATGTAGAGTGCGTTTCGATGGTAACAGAATAACAGCGAATGTTTTGGAGACGTCACGATCAATCAAAAGTGGAGTGGCACTGGCCGCCATGACACAGTTCGGCGGTGACGTCACGGCCGTCGCTCACACGCAGAGAAGAGCCACCAAACTAAACCCATGCCCACCAAAATTCAGCCCGCACTTGTTATGCACCACCCGTGCCACAAAAAAATATTTTCCCATAAATTTTTAGGTCAACTCGCCTTACATTCCGACACGTATGAAGGGATGGGGCAATTAAAATTCTGTAATGATCACATTGACACCTCGCTTGCAATTATAAAACTGGACTCGATGCAATTAGTAAACGCATAGCTTCACACGCAAAAACTACTAAAATGATGTCATCTTACCATTTCAGGAACGAAGCGTTAACCCTAAAGTTACGATACGTCGTAAAATAGTTGATATAATCTATGGGCGCGAGCTTGCACCGGCCACAAAATATGTAATGACTACCTTTTGACGTTTTGAAAGCCGGTTCCAAAATTAAAATGATACGTTTTAAAAATGGAATCGCTCCGTCCCGCCTTTTTTCCCGAGATAACCTTTAGTCCATTTGTGTTGCCTTAAAGAAAAAATAAGCATCGTACGTTTTAATTTTTTTAAATGACATTCTTGTGGTTTTTTGTGGATGGGAATCTTCGCGGAGCAATAAGTTCTTTTAGTTCGTGTTTTTGCGAGGTATAGTTTTGCGTTGTTCTTGAGATTGAGCGGCATTGTCGTGGACGTTAGGCATAAGTCATGCCGTCAAACGCTGATGAGTTCTGGGCCCTGTAGCGCTAATTAAGGCCTGTGGATATTAATCGCTTCAGTTATTTAAATTTTGCTCGAAATACGCCCGTGGGTCATCGTTTTTTACGACTTGCGGTTTCGAGATTAGCGTAGGTTGATTCCGAGAAGCAAAAGGACTGAGTATGAGTGAGCTGTTGGGTGTCTCACGCGTCTTTTGAGTATGTATATAAAGAAAAAGCTAAAACGGGACGAGGTTTCGTACGCAGACGGTTGGGGAAGACAGGCACGTCACTTGTGCGCGACGCGGGGTGGGCCACGACCAACGCCACCCTTAACGACTGTCCCTTTCCTTTACACTCCTTCCCATGTTATTCTGTCCCGCTCTCTGTCATCTGGCGACGCATTCACATGTCTGGGGGGCTACCAGAAGCGATTCGTAACAGTGAATAATGTATTTGAATAGTTCACTGTACCTAATAATAATAACCGTGCTACAATCATCATCCGCTGAGAGTTTAACGTGCGCGATACACATTTGGCAGTATAAAACATTAAAGCGAAGTAGGTAGCAATCGTTCAGGTGTGTTTTTATGTATTTTTTAAATTGATAGTGGTAAATCAGGCATCGTTAGACCGTTCGCGACGCTCGTATCGGATTTTACTGTCGACCCGTACGTAATACGATCGTAAAACTTAGAAAAATCTTTATATATTACGGCTACAAAGCGGCCGAGTTGAGTGGGCACTAGGCTGGAGCGTTTAGAGAGGAGACAGCGAGCATTTCCTATCGGCCGCATGACAGTGGGCACTGGTCATAAATTCCGTTTCATTCATGATGCTCGGAGTGTATAACGAAGAATGCTGTGTTGTTTCGACCATAAATACTAATAAAACGTCCTCGTTACGGGGACAGTTCGAAAATCGGGCACACGACTCCTTAACGACACCTATTAGGGATCTTCTGTCTGTGTGTTTAATTGAAAAATTGTATCCAAGCGTTGCAAGAGTTGGATCCGAGTCCCGCGCCGGATGCGGGCCCAGACGGCCATTATCCCATTGGCTCATCCGCATGGGGACAGCTACACGTGTCAATAAACCGATCGCAACGCCACCTACCTTAATTAACGACTGTTCTATATTTGAATTTGAATCCTTTAGGGCCCGTTACTCCACTTCGGTCGCGATAGGGAGTACCATTAACGTTCTGTCCTTTTCTCTATATATTTTGAAACAAAGTCCGACTGTGTGTTGAATGCTGTCGTAAAATGTTTATAGAGTACATTGATGCCATTTCTGAACAAGCAGGGACTTTTCTGTTCCCGATTCTTTAAGTAAGTAGTGAATTAAATGGAGTAAAATGAGCCGCGTTCGTTTTTGAATTCCACAGAAAGTTTAAGATCAAAATAATAAATACAGGCCTCAAATTCGAAGGCTAACCGTCCAGATGCAGTCGCTACGTATTTCAATATCCATCTAGCGCGTGAGTGTTTTTCTTCGTGATTTTTAAAAATAGAACGTGTGAGCGATGTTCGGCGTACGGATTCGCTCGATTCGCGAGCAGATTTATCGCCCGAGAAGTATTAACACTTGTTTTAAGGCCGCGGATGAAAGTTTTAGCTCCCATTCCATTTTTAATTTGAACTGTTTACAAAAATAAACGCGATAACCGCGCCACCCGGCGTCAGCTGTTTTATCATCCGTTATGATTGATAGAGTCTTAAAATTAATTTAAAGTGACCATTAACCTCTGACTTTACTTGCATTTACAAATTGTACGAAGTTTATCGTAATTTCTGCGTAATATGGAATTGTTATTAATATTGTCTCGAGTGTAAACAGTGAGGTCAATAGCTGGCACATGAACCGCGCGATAGTGGTGCCCTCTTATCGTGTGGTGCACTCCAGGGAACAGTTCCAGAGTCTCAGTCAGATTTCACGTAAATATAAGTCGTTAAGATAACGATTTCCTTCGGCACGACGACCGTATCTTTTTCCTTTTATTCCTTTTATTAAAGTACCTACCTAACTACTTAAAGGTTTTTCGTGTCAGTAATAAAAGCGGTGATGTTAAATTATCTCGGTACTTTTACAAAATAAAATATTTGGTCTCAATTTCAAAAAAAGAACGAGACACAGCCTGTTCAAAACACATCTTGGAAATAAATTAAACTTGGAATAACGCTGGCCACAATTTTGACCAAAGTCAAGAGTGGAAAAGGCGAAGATGACATTCTGCTTATGATTCAAATTTCGAATCTCTACACCGTGAGTAGTGTTGCCAACCAGTAAAATAGGAAAAAAGGTATCTCATCATAAATAACGTTGACTTAAAGCCGCCCACGCGCCTTATTACCGCTGTCCGTTTGTCCGTCTGTACAGTCTACCTCGGAACCGCTGGACGTACTTCTCCTTATGTCTAAAGTATTAAAGTTCAAGGAATATGCTGTTGAGGCTGGGTTCACGTTCGTTACCTCCATTGTGGCACTGAATGCGGGATTAGCCACACCAGCTCGTGATTGACTATTTAGTTTGGTTCGAGTGACGCGGAGGTGTGAGTGAGCCTTTGTATTAACACCTCTTTGTTGCGTGATTTTTACTTTTTCGAATGTTTGGAATGTTTTTACAATACGCAACAAGGTAGTATCCATTCAAACCTATTTTTATAAACTATTCTAAAACGTTATAAGTAGTTTGAGCAAGCGCAAACGCTATAAAAATACTATACTCGTAAATTAATCACTTTTCTAAACTACCTATCATTTCATGAAATGTATACTTTATAATTTACTATCTTTGATATCTCTAAACTACGACGTTGTTTAATATTCATTTAAACTATTTAGCTCTAAATAATAAAAATAGAACACATTAATCTTGAAATTTAAATTATTTGGACACAAAATAAATAACTACGTTCACTGTAAATGCTTTTAAACTTTAATCTAAGATTACACAACATGATATCTTGTACCTATCTGCCCTCTACCGTTGATATTATACATAAAAACCTACCTCCTCTCTATCTTACATTATTTATTTGCAAAGAAATACATAGATTCTTTTATTTCACAAGTCCAGCGGCCATGTTGGCTCTATTTCCACTCGCGATCACAATTACAGCCTCGCTATGTGCGCGGATTGAACATAGGCGAGATAATGATAGAGCGGCCACGCCTTGATTACTCATCCGACGTTTTAATTGTCCTACATTGTATCTTATTTTGATAACTAATACTTGATTTTCTTTAACAGTTTTTTTCACTACCAAAATTAACATTGAGTAAATAAAAAAAATATATAAATAAGCTGCAACAGTTCAATATTTTTGTACATAAACAGAGATATGAAACATACAAGCCAATTATATTGAATCTCAGCGCAAAATATCCTTTATTTTTCAAACTCTTATCAAGATCAAACGAACGCAGGATCGCATCGGATCACCGGGACCTGTTCTTATGACTTGGTCATCGCCCTCCAGACCGACACTACAACGATTAATGAAAAGCCCAAGCAACACTAATCTAACTGATAAGCCACTAATTGCCCGGAACGGCTCGCTATTCATCCCTCGTAACTTCAAAAAGTGTCAAAGAAAAGTAAAAAGTGTCACTGAAAAGCTCGCGCTAAACAACCAACGGGCCGGCCGTGATTCCAATTTCAAACCTCGTTATCAAGCGCTCGAAAAAAGACCGCCATATTCGAGAAAGAAAACGATTTTGAAAATGGAACACCGAATTTGTACCGGCCAGCGTTGGCTGGCATTCTGGCATTATCCAACCCTTGAATGCCGAATCATGCCGACACAATTAATATTGTTTACACATCTCGCACTACACCGTTTCAGGAGTCGGATCTGTCGATCGGCGATAACTCGCTAGAGGTGCCGTGACACGAGCTAGGAAACGCACCGATATGTCTGTCCAAATAGCTGTCAGTACAAAAGATTACGTTGATTTATTACCGTGTTTAAGGCGGCAGTATTTTGACGAGAGATTATGCGATCAAGAATTCGGTGGGAGTGTATCTAAAAGGATGTTAGACAATAAAGGTTCAAATTAGCGATTGGGAGGGTGGTTGGTGAATGTAAAGTACGCGATTAAGGCGCGTCTACAAAGCGCCAATTCGAAAATGAACAGTGATATTCAAATTGAAAAAGGAACGCGTTTGGAATAAAACAATGCGGAGCCGGTGCCTGCCCGCGGGTAGTCGGTATGCGCAGACGCAACCAGGGCGAGCGCTCGGCCGCGCGAATCCAAATTCAAAAATGGAATGGAACAGTAATTTAAATAACAAATTAGTGGGTGCGTTATAAAGCGCGTCGCCCATCAAAATGAGTGGAATTGATTTCGTTGGATTATGCTGAGTCTTTGTTGAGTCCAGGATTTGAGAGAATGCCGCTAACTGGGTTTGAAGAACTAAACAAAATACTTTTACATCGGTACAATATCCTCCTAGAATCGAGTCAAAAAATCAATCACTGTTAATATTTACATTCTTCAATCCATAATACTGAAAGCCGTCGCAAACAGTTTTCAAGTAATTCACTGTACATCAATTTTATGGAAAATTGTCTACAAATAACAATATTTATAACATGTTTAAAATATTTTTATCTTTTTAAACGTAACCGGCAAATAAATATGTACCTAATCTTTACTATGGCAGTCAAATTTGACTACTCAGATAGGGGCAATGGCTCTACATCCTACATCGCTTCTAAGTATTTTAGTTAATCATTTGAGACCATTAAAGCCACAAAAACACGTACGTTTCCAATCCGAAAGCTAATCTACACCCACGACCGAAAATAGTATTAAAAAACCGGTGACGTACCGGAAAGACAGTCTTCGAGTAATCCCGCTTGAAAAATAGCCGCTTCTGATCACCATATCGCATTAAGCCTTGTCCCATCCCAACCGGCTCTACCGGCCATGTTTTATTATATTAATATATCATTTTGTCATATACACTGTTATATAATACATCAAACCTAATTTATCTGGTCATTTGGATCGAATCGACTTGAAGCCGATGACCGATTTAAGTGACATTTATCTACGCGCATAGACAAGCTAGACCCATGACGGCCGCGGGATGGCTCTCTATAATGTTATCCGGCAATAACTAATTAATTTTTGTTTCCAAATATTCGACTAGATGGGAATTCTTGAATCGAAACATCACTATTTTTGATTATTATCATATTTTTTACTAGATTAAGCGATGATTAGCTCAGCCGAATCAAAACTTTTAAAAATATTATCGTCTAAACTATTTTAGAAGATTACAACCTTTTAGAAATCTTTATTTGCATAATAAATTAATTATACGATCCATTTTACATAGTTTCAATGACACGCAAATGGATAAGCGACATTCTAATATAAAATACTGGGACATCCGACTTATTTTTATTTATTAGACTGGCGGAGAGCGTTGTTTAATGTTTTTGGAAAAAATAGCAACAAAATCATTTATAATTTCACGTTTTAATGTTTTATTGATATACCTGACCAAACGTAAGTCTTTTTAATTCAATTAAACTGACTTACAACATAATTTATAACACCTAGATTTTGTTTCTTATTTCAGTGAGTTGTTTTTGTCTCAAAATACTACACGGGCTTAATTAACAGAACTCTAAAGGGCTTATCTACCCGTCTCAATACCATTATTTTGAATTATCAACATAACTTCCTGGGCCTAGCTATGTCTTGCACAAGTGTTGACTGCATTAAAATTAAAAACACGCATTAGTGTTGCCATGTTATCTGCCCCGACAATACTAATGGCCTGGGCATTTTTCAACGCTTAAAACATTAAAATCGAGTCGTTTTATCGCGAAATGTGAACAAAATTGCCTATACAATACCGGTATTATCTTTACTGTTCGCCGTAAGTGCCAATAATAAGTTAATGACAGGCCCCGTCCGCAGATTTCCTTGTCTTAGAAAAAAATAAATGTCAAACGGACGCGATTTCGCAATTTGTATTTCAACGAATCACTAAAAAACTGATCGGGTCACCTTAAAATAATAATTAATGTGCACCAAATAAATAAAAAAATAAAATTCTACTTTCTAACCTCAAAATCAATAAAATAGATAGGTAATACGTAAATTTTAAGCACGTTAAAACGGATGCGGTTATATTTGTAACAATTTTCAAGTACTCACGGTTGTTTGTGACGATAAAATAACCTCGTAAATTACGTAACAGTGTCTTCAGTGTTTACGATCCAAAATAAGTGGCCAATAAAACGGTTTAATTCGGCAAATTTTAATATCACTTAAGAAAATTTTATCGTACGTTAAAAGTTACTTTTTCCCTATAATATAGCGCTGTGTATTGCAATCACGTGACCTGATAACTTAGGTGCATTTTATGTACCGCTCCGATTGCATTCAAAACCCATAAAGAGAAATATTTAAATCTGCCCGCGAATTTTTACGGCTATTTAAAGATAAAAAAGGTACTTTATGCTCAAATAACTCGGACAAACCCCTAAAATAAGAAAAAAAAAAAAAACAAAATGTCAATTTTAAAATTTTCAATTTATATTTTTCGTTTTAATCCTTAGTTAGATTAATTTAACCTAGTAACCTAATAATATTATGTAGCTAAATGTAGAGACCGATATCAAAACATAATTATAGCTATAAAAATTTAAGAATCCTTGCGTTTGTTTGTCATCTGACCTGCCTATCTCCGAAACTACTGTAGGAATTTTGATACGGTTAACACTAAAAGATAGACTGGTTTACGAGACAACGTTCTGTATTTTTTTTAAAAGATATCTTTACTTAATGCTAAACGGGCGAAGCCGGAGCATTCGGCTAGTGTTAGATATTACATTTTCATGATAATGTTTTAATCCTGCAAGTTATCTTAATCCGAACAAATTTTGTGATTAGCTATATTTTGATTACATTTCGAATGTTATTATTTTATTGCTTGTAATTTTACGCAGTATCACAATCTTATTGTATTTTATAACAAGTTTTTTTAAACTTTCTCTAAATGGCATAGATATTTTTCCCTAAGAGTTGTACATATTAATTAATTTTGTGTGATTTGTAACAGTAACACTTATAAAATACTTATTCAATTTTATGAAGCAAATTAAATCTCACTTTTTATTGATACATCATCATCATCCATTAATATTATTTTAAACAAACAAATAAATATTGGATAACATCACAACCATTGCTCTGATCCTTTGGTAAAGCACTTGTGTTACAGAAATCAGAAACAACGTATTATTATGGACTCTATCTTCCGACGGGCGTTTTAATTTTGAGGTTATTTTAATATAGTTTTCGTTAAACTTTTCTAATTAGTAGTAACCGTGGTCATAGGCATAAATAAAAATCAATATTTACTTAACACACCTCATATTTTTGTGTCCGTAATACGTTATCAATACTCATTTAGTGGGCCACTGCCGAACTCGCATTATCACAGATTACAAGGGGCCATTAGCAGACAAATTGATACCCTTATCTCGCTGGCATCATAAAATTTACGATAGCCTCTCGTTTACAATGCTTGGACAAGACTTGTGCAAATATAATTTTGTATACCAATTTAGAGACTAATCCTGATTATGAGAAATTTTGTGGAGCTATAAAAACTAGAATAACACTTGTTTTCTAATTAAAATCCGTGGGTTTTATAAAGTTAGATCTACTAAACATCACGAATGACCTTTACTTTTGGTCTGTCAACAATTTTATCTCCATAAATTTATTAGGTAAACAAATGGTAAGATTTAGATTTTAAGGAATCCCTTCCGACGCCCATAATATACCTAAGATCAGAACCATTAACGAACTTTATAATGAGCACCCTTTAGAAAACTAGTCTAATCATTCCGACGGCTTGGTCGCAGCAGGGGAAACACGATCCTAATAAGGACGGTTAATATCTGATTTGTAATGTCAAATGTCATGGTTTTTATATTAACGCACAGAATTAACAGGTTTATTGTTTATTGTGACTTCGGCGTAAAGAGCCGTCGGTGCATGAGCAGCTTGTATAACAAACAAGTATTACCTACTTATTTTATGTACTGAGATTGTACTAGTTGTATTATATTTATTTGTATTTGTCTGTTATTGCTCTTGAAGGAAACATAAGGTCGTTGTCGTTATGTGTCTCGCGAGTTGTTGTGTAATATTAATTATTGAAATATAGTTTCAAAGCAAGATAGGCTGTAAAAGCATAAGTCCCAAACATCAGAACCAAGGAAACCCAGATATGTTTTATTTAAAGTCGTTAATAGAGATTTTAAAAAAAGTAAGTACACCGATAATAAGTAAAAGATGACAGAAGGAGAACTATATTTAACATAAGTCACTATTTTCAATGATATTATCCATACAAAGGGTCCAATAACAATACTAAAACCTTTTGCTAAAGTTCCGTGTTTTCTCCTAAAAAATATATAGGCATTGTAAAATTTTACGGCACTATAAATCGAAACACTAAATAATTTATTGCATAAAAACATTGTAGTCAGATTTTTATACGGCACTATTACTGTGTAATTATTATGCAATGAAATTAGTAAATTGTAAAGAAGTTTATTAGCTACTTTATTAGTTTTAGCAATTACTTTAAGTACGTGTTTTGGCACCTATGAATTCTTAAACTATTTGATTTTTTGTTTTCATGGTTATAGTAGTTGTGTTTTTGTTATTATTGTGAGTAATATCATTAATAAATGTGTTTTATTCAATTAATAAACAAATTCTTCTGTCACTTTTGTAATAACTTTACACTTATAGACTTGTAAAATCAGCTGATTGGTATATTTAAGTAGTTTTTCTTACGCACAAAGATACGATCTACCTAATATCTTAAACATAACTAGGCTATAACCCGTCTTGTTTTCATAATTTTACCATATTTGGCCGAAATGGCAACTACGACGATTTATATTAAAATTTATGTAAATTCTTGTGTTTGTTGTTAGTTGCATTCTTCTTTATGTAATTAGTTTCAGTTTATATAATCGTGCAGACATAACATTAGCTTTATTATTTATATAGACAGTGAAGTGTTTATTTTAGCTAAGTATAACGGCAACATGTGAATTCAATAAATTTATACGCACGGGTAAAGTAAATCATATTTCCTAAACAATACATTGAATGGACTTTTGAATGTAATTGAAAATCAACTATCGTACTATTGGAATAATAATTCATATTTAATGCAACACTGATTTTCTTTAGTAGTTTTATAAAGTAAACTCAATGGGCTCTATACTACGCTTCATTGCGGTGTTAGGTTTCGAAAATAAAATTGTGTTCTTGTATGAATACTTCTAAATCTTATATAAAGAAAAAATTTTCTTGATTACATCAAACTTTATTAGGTATTTAGGTGTCTTTTTACAAAACATAGGTTTTAATGGTTTGGAAGATATCACAGTTAAGTTGGCTACAGATCAACAGATTTTCTATTTCATATTCCCGAAATAGAACATTTTAATTCAAAACTAGAAAACCTAGATTATTGCACTCCATAATTAAAATTAACATATTATAACAATGTTTATAAGATTGCCCATAAATATTATCTACGCCTGTTTTTACGACGTTGTTTTACAATATAATACAATAATTGCCGTCGGCTTTTGATAGCCCAGTGTTATCTTTGCTTTACTATTTATTATTATCTCATTTAGGTGTCATTTGCACTATCAACTCTGATATTTGATTGATATATCTGGGTAACAACTACACATGCATTATAATCGATTTCATAACAATTTTCATATTGTCTAGTTAATAATTAACTGCTATTATAAACAATAACAGTTTGTTTCATTTCCTCAATACAATCTGGGATTTTCTCTACTTAGTATTGTCACTTGTATTATTAATCACTTGCAATTAATTTGATTTATAGTCATAATGTGGTTTAATAATTTCGGTATCTTTAACTAGACGGTGATTTATATCATAATTATACATGTCGCTCAACTCAATTGAATCATGAAATATATCACCTAGATGTTGATGATTTAAATTACAACACCATAGCAAAAAACTCTATATTGTTATTTTATATTGTCAGTTCAAAATTTACTTTTCCAATGTCATGTTTGTCGCAAACAAAGGGAGGATTAAAAATAACATTCCCTAAGCAAAAACAAAGAGTCCCCTAAATCTTTAGAAAGTTGTCCCTGGATTCCGTTAGGCCATCTTTGAGGTACAAAAAGTTTTTTTCCTGCTCATTGTCAATTGAATTTTATTGTCGGTTTGTGAGTTGGTCTTTTGTGCCCAACCGTGCGTTCAAAGCCGCTTGTTGCGCGAGTGTGTCCCATCCCCAGAGCTATAAGAGAGCAGCCCCAGAGCTCCGTACAATAGCGCCCCGCTGGATGCCATTTTATCCCATTTATCGCAAACGCTTCAACAAAGTTAAATTCCGTCAGGTGTCCAATATATGGAGACTCATTCATTTATTCACCGGCCGTCTGCAATTTATTCTTCGCTATTACCATGTCTGTGTCAAACGCCACTTTGAAACGAATGCCTAGTACTATCTTATCTACCTCATTTTCTTCTCCTATAACTTTTTCATTACTTTTGTTACCGTTTAAACTACCGTTTTTGAAGTCTTAATTACGTTTCAGTGCTTTGTTTTACGTTTGTTATGCGTTAATTTCGTTTTCATTATCACCAGTAATGTGCCGGCACCGGCTCTACGGTCGCAACGCATCATTACGTATTCCCGCCGCGCGTCGCTTGTTACTACTACCACTACCATGCCCAGGCAGCGGGTAATGGATCGCCTCCTGTTTAGGCATGTCTATGTTTTGATTTACTATTGACATTACAACTTCACCATCCATTACTCCATCGTCTACTTCATTTCCGTCAACAAAAACAACAAACTATCTTCTAATACGCACACTTGATTCTACTTCATCAGTTACAACTATACTATGTTGTACTATTTTGACACGTTTATCACTAGCATCTTGTTTTGAATGTTCATTATCAGCTTCGGTGTAACCACTATCGATTAATTGAGATTTATTGCTTAGGCCATCGACTCTACAACGCCTACTCGCTTCGGGTGTCACATGTGGTGTTCCTACGGTGTCGGCGGTACGTACCCTAGGCTGAGCCATGAAAGCTCGCCCCGAGCCCGGGTGCAAGGCTCCGCTGGCCACCACGAACGTTTTTCGTCACGGGCCCAACCTAACACAACACACTAGCACGTGAACACATACACATAGATTTATTGACACCGTCACAGCGGCCCGCTAGCTCACTAGTGTCATAGTGCACTCGCGACGGTAGCGAACTTGAGGTTTGGTAAGGTTCGTCGGACGCGGCGTGGCCGAGCGAGGCGCGGGGAAGCGGGAGGCCCGGCGCGCTCGGCAGTCTGGCGGACACTGGCGCGGGCCGCGCGAGCGGGACTGACGCCGGGGCGTGGCGGCCGCCCCCGGCGCGCCGGCCAATGGGGCGCGGGCTCGGGCCGCGCGCGCCCGCCGCCCGGCCCGCCGCCACACCGCGCGCGCGCTCGCCACACACGGTCGTGCGCGTTTTTTCAACGCTTCTGCGGCAATTACATGAGAGTTTTCCTCCGCTCGGATTTTCTATACCTAATCAAAATTACTCAGTTCTTCTCGGATGGAACGCCGAGACTTGTGTGTACCGCTATGGGATGACGGATGTTGGATGTTTTTATTTTTCTCCAATGGCAGATCTTTGTCTTCGTCTCACGAATACTGATAGTTAGACGTCTGTATTGAAGATGATACATTTAAAAAAAAAATAAAACAAGTGCTTTGATCCTGCACCGCGCATGCGCTGATTTTCCATTGTAGACGCCGCAGATAAAAGTGTTTAATGTGAAAACTTTGTGACTACGAGAGTGACCCGCTAGTATTCATAATTCAGATTCAATCTCCATATTTGTCCGGAATTATTAATGAATCGTGGTATCAAATACATAACATAAAACAAAATGGAAACTGATTCCGTTTTTATACATACTGCAGAATAGACAGTACATACATTAATTGAATGCTTCACTCTCAAAACATTGAAATTTAATAACAGCAAGGATGTTCAGAACAAATATTTAAAAAGGTACAACGATGTCATCTAAATATAACTACTATTGATTTTTAGTTCAACAAAATCTATGAAATAATCTTTCACATTTAAATCTAGCGTGGGTCGTTTGTTATGCCAAATGGTCACTAACAGTACACACAAACCATTTATAAAAGTAATTAAAAGTTTTTAATCGACCAATCTTAATAAAATTACACGTTACGGAAACCGCCGGTTGAAGCAAATTACTATTTGTACGCATTTTTATTTTTTACCGGACACCATCACAAATGAATATATTGCGTATTAAATTCCACAATAATTGCTTACACTTTAGTATTCTAAGATTATAACTGCTAAACGATGTTAAAATATAGCAACATACTCATAATAAAAGCATTATTGAATCTTTTATGACTTTTAGGTTTTATGGTGTTAAAATTGTACTTTAATATTCTTAATTGGTAAGTATACATTACACCTCATAAAGACATATTAACTAGGAAATTATATGGCAATCGGAATTAACAATACTTATATGTGAATTTCTCCGTGCAGTTTATGGGGGATATATTACATTACCGTGTAACCTATAATTGTAGCAGTGGATAAACTTCATCCCCTATACAAGGTGTAACATCAATGGTAAAGATATGGCGGTGCTGATAAAACTAAACAACTTATCTAAGAAAGATGGCCCGAAATATAAGAAATATATTTGACCATTCATATTAAACCGATCAGTTACCCAGAATTATTTTTCTTATTCCAACTGAATCGATCGTTGGGGAAATTGATCAAATTAATGAGTACGCCTAAACCTTTATGATACACGTTTCATATATTTTTTAAATATATTGTAGAGTTCTAAATCATATTTAAATCAATTTGGAACGAGAATTAATCATTTATCAAAAGGTTCTATCAGAGAATGCTGTGTTAAATTAAAATTTCCATCTCTTGGCAAAGATGTTCCTCCGCAAGCCCTACACATTTGTAACTAAAACAAATCTGTGCTAAAAGCAAGCAACATATTTTATTATAAGACCCTTGAATGTGTAATACAACAACATCTCATACCTACGGTAAGCAGCCAAAGCACTTGTATTACAGAAATCATAAACAACGACAGTACCACAACACCTAGACCCGAGACAATATTGAAAAGTATTTTTTTATAGCCAAACATAAATTTATTTATCTGATTTAAACAAATCCGCCAATTTGTGACTTCTGTTTTTGTAGGACTGTTGTTATTTTTCTTACAGTATCAAGAGTATACTTTTTTAAACTGGTTTATCATAGATTTAAAAATGACAAATTATTATTTTTAAATTTGCTCTATCTATCAACAAATAAAATTAGACAGCACTTTTTGAAACTATCAGTTATTAAAAACTGCAATTGGTAAATTTCGTTTTGTGATCGCGCTAACCCTCTGCGGTATAGTAAATGCTATCACTGATGGTAATCATGTTATTTGGTACCATTCTCTGTTATCTCATTTGTTTTTTTATTTTGTAAAGCCATATATATATATTTTTTATAGACAAGACTTTTGTAAATGACAATGGTATTCAAGAATATTTATCCATTAAACAGTAATTATAATTAAACAATAATACAAAATTTAAAATTAAGACAACTTAAGAGTAAAGGGTATATATATAAGATTTTTTGGATTTTAAACTTAAGCAGAAGACTGACAATATTTCAACTTGCACTGCATATTATCTACTTTTTTCTTAGGATAGAAAACCCATATATTGCTTTAGGCCAGGATATTTAATTTTAAAATATAAGGCTTTAATTAAAGTTTCAAATCAGACATTATAAAAACCATAAATGAATACGAGAGATTGGATGAATAACTGTAAGAAATGAACATCATGCGACAAAGTGTGTGTTTGTGTGTGTGTAGTAAGTAAAACAGAAACCATTTCTGGTTATTAGCCCAATCAGGCAGAAATTCCACTATATCTGTGAAATTAACTTTAAATGATTGAAGCAGAAAAATACCACATGGACTACCTACTTGTAAATAAACCTACAAATAATATCAAAGTTTCTTACAATTTAAATTCTCTAGTTAAATGCATAAATGTCACGTCACACCTATTGAAATTTAAAAATACCTTAAAAGACATTCTAACTGTAAATTAATATAATTTCTAAGCTTATGTTATCTTCAACTAATGAAACCGTTAAATAAACCAGTACTAAGTCGTATTTTCCAGTAGTGATGGCTTGGTGTAGTGAAATAGACTGGTCCAAGTACAGTAGAGTGGTTGGCCGTTGCCTTCTCTATTTCACAGTGTGATATATCGCCGAAGCTTTCTGACGACATTTTACTTACAAGGAACTAACGTATTTGTTATTTTAATTGACGCACATGAAGAATCTATTGTTATCCGTGTGCTTTACTATCATTTATAAATTAAATAATAACTAGTCTCATTCAGGAAATCAATTTTAACGGCAGTTCATGCAGAGCCCATTAATAGGAGCCATTTTGATTAGGTAGAAGGAATCGTATATACTCGTGTGAAAAAAAAACATTAGCTCCACAGAAATAAATAATTTAGGAGAGATATATTTTTAAACTTCTAGGAAATCCTTTTAAACCAGGCTCATAATTACTCTTGTTTGAAAATTATTGCACTGAATGACATCATATTAGCGTCGTAGTAGCGTAGTTAAAATCTACTGCATTTTCTTACAAGTATTATACCACTTTAATGCTAACTGCAGGTTTTTCTTAAATTAACATGGTAGTAGGTAAGTATTTACAAGACGTTTACTAAATTAATATAATATTGATGAATTTTACGTAACAACAAATTTAGGTAAGTTTTAGGTTGTATTAAATCTTTACTTGTAACACACAGTAACAAATTTCATTTACAAATAAACACGCTAAGTCATGTAGGAAGAATTGTAACGAGATTTTTTTGGGTTTATGTCATTTAGGTATTTATATTTCCTTCAAACGAAACCCCCCGTCGGAAAAAGAGGGGTGTTACAAGTTCAACGTGTGTCTGTCTGTCTGTCAAACTTTTTGTACCTTATATGACGTCACGTGAAAGGAAATATCTCATTTTTTTTGGAAAACTGTAAAATTGTGGCATTCATTTATAAAAGCAACAAACAAATCTTACACCATTAATACATAATTATAACAACTAATAACTATAAAATCGGCTAAGTGTAGATTCTGGTATCATTACAACTAAGTTCTGCATAGTTAATCATAGTCGTATACATCGAGCATATAACATCAATCTCAAAAACTTGTTAGTGATTTTTCACTTACACTTAGTATGAAATGGCAAGTCCTGATAACTCTCGGCTATACTTAAACAGTAAAGTCACATAATATTAAATAATGGCGGATTATTTGTCGAACAAAATAAATGACATTTCTATTGATACTGATGATATTACTATTGCAAATAAAGAATTGAATTTTGTTTTTTTTTTTACTTTATCGTCTACGTCCAAAAATTAGACATGAAACACGCTAGGTACTTATGAAATAACTTATGGAATCACAACACAACACAACTTATGGAATCTACTAAAATCCATATCTATGCTGAAATAATATTACAATTATTTATCTCAATGGCTGAAACACAATAATGCTGTTTAGTAGTAAACTAATAATTAGCAAAATTATGGGCACACGCAATAGAGATGGTTCATAGGTCTACCCTGGGTACGACAGAGCCTTGTTCGTTGTTCGCTAGAAAGCAATTTATTTAATTATTAAGAGCAACCAACAAATCTTACACCAGTAATACATTTTTAATTTTTTTATTAAATTTTTATACATCACAAAAAAAATCTTGAAAAATATTTTCAACTGTCTGGTGGTATTCGAACCCACGACCTTTCGCTATCCGGGCGACTACTCTTCCAACTGAGCTGTAATTGAGGACATAGTAATGTTGGCGAATTTCTTTGAATGTTAGCTGTTAGTAAGCCAGCGTTGTTTGATCAATGTCTTGTATTTTATAAACATCCGAACATAATAAATCCATGTAAACTAGCATTTATGTGAATGCAAAAAAGTTTAAGTAACTAATTCATTTATCAATTAGTACTTACTAATGAAATGAGCTAAGTGCAGTCGTTGTCTCTGATCTCTGTAACACAAATGCTTTGGCTACCTACCATAGGATCCTGAGCAAACTACATGAAGTTTTCCAAAAAATATAGAATCAGAATCCTTATTTGCGTAAAACATGGTATTTGATGATGTTACAACATAATATAGTGCACATGTTTCGCTATTACAAATAGCATGCAAAATTTACATTATATTATTTATAGTAAGTGTTATCAATAAACAATATTAAATAAAATTTGTATCTAATTACTATAAATAAAATTAAAATGAAGATAACTAAAATATGTCAATTATAATGAATTGTATTAGGAGTTAAATTTCATGTCAATAAAATCTTTCATGTCATATATTCTTTTGTTAATACGCCACTTATGTAATTTTGATTTAAATTGGTTAAGATTTAAGTTTTTTATGTCATTCGGAATTTTATTGTATATTTTTAGACACATTGTTAGGCAGCTTTTGTTGTATTTAACTGACCTTGGGATAATGTCTAACACCAGTCTATTTGGATCCCGTTTCAGTCTTGTGTTCCTATCGCTTGCTTATAAATAATTTAATATTACTTTTCACGAAACAGCTTATTTAAAAAATATACAGTGTGAGTGAGAGTATATGTGAGTTTATCCGATAACTGATCACCATAGTATACAAGCTTTGCTTGGTTTGTGGCTAGATAATTTGGTGTGGTTGTTGGTAGATTTTAATTTGGAAGTCAATAAAATATGTATTATTGGTGTAACATTTTGTTATTTTCTCATATTATGATACAGATCTGGCGACCACGTCGCGAGTTACGCACCCTTTTTTTATTAGCCATTTCTGTCCCACTGCTGCGCAAAGACCTCCCCTAAACCTCTCCACTTATCCCTGTCGGTGGTTAGGGCTTGCCAATCTTGGAGAAAATTGTCTAAGTCATCGCGCCATCGCTTTCGAGGTCTACCTCTCGAACGATGTCCGTCAGTAGGCAGCCAGTGCGTGGCGACTTTTGTCCACCTTTTAGAATCCATCCTATACCCTTACACCCTTAAATACATAAATAAACCTAAATTTAGGTTAACTGTAGATTTCAGAAAGACGTGCTATTGCCTCTGAGATATTAATCTCATTTTAATCTGTTTTATTATAATACCGTTTATGATATACGATATTAACCATTTAAAAGACGATATGATTAATGTTTCGCCTCTATTATTATTTTTAATGTACAATTTTTAAAATTGTATTTTTCATTTCCAATAATTTAAACTGGGTTTAGAAATTAAAAACTACATTCACATATCTCAAAAATATTCTAAAACTATAAACATTTTTCCTATTAATGTTATTTATTATTATATTTATAAGAATATGTACCTCAATACGCTACATAAATACGATATATTTTTTGCTATTTATACTTTGAAAGTCATTTACTTTAACGCATATGTAGGTAATAGGTATGATGGTTTAGATAAGTACCCAGTTATTAGTTTGTAATGCCTACAAAATGTTGTTTTTACTTTCGTTAAATAAATCTGCTAACTAATAATACTTACTTGGTATTGTGTATTTTGTCTTTGTATTTAATTTAAAACTTCACGATGATACGAAAGATGATTTAAATTTATAAGTAGGTAATTCAATTATTTAGTTATATTATTTATATTAGTTATAGGTAATAATAAAGTTCTCAAATCTTTTGATAAATGTTCAGAATTTAACTCAAGAAATAAGATTTGTAGTTTATGGTATAAATTAAAATTTCATTATATTTTTAATAACTGCAAAGCACGAATAAATTAGTTACATATTTATTTATTTAGTCTTTGGGTTATAAGAAATATTTTAAATACTTTATTTTGAACACCAACTAACCTGGGTTCGATTCCCAGTCAAGGTAAATTCAGAAAACTAGAAAAATAGACCTTTTTTTTTCAAAATTGGTCGAATTTAAGTGTGCTGGGATACATTGTCTGGTACCTCGTAATACAAGTTACCATGTAATTTCCTTACTTTGAGCGCAGAATTATAACTTACTTCTTAGTAATACTTTAAATAAATGCGAAAGTTTGGGAGGATGGATGATTGTTACTTAATCACACCAGAACGGCTAAACGGATCTAGATAAAATGGAACAGAATTAGATTATAGCCTGAAATAGCAGATAGGTTACTTTTTATCCCGGAAAAATGCAACATTACTGTGGGGTAGTCTTATTTTCACAGAGCAAGGCATCGATATATTTTTTGAAAAGTAGTAGTTTATTCCTTCATTCACTTCCTAATGAAGTGTGCCGTGTAGGGACGGCCGAGAAAAATACACGTTCCCACCGCCAACAGGAGGAGGGTCGTAAGAGGCGACTAATTTCTGTAACACGAGACAGCAGCGACTTCGGGTCAAATCTTATAAAAAAACTGCGCCTGCCAAACGTGGCGAGTATTGGCAATCCCCCCCGATGATAAGTCATTAGGAGAGGCCTTTCAGCAGTGGACGTCCTATGGCTGAAATGATGATGAAGGAAGTAAATACGGCTATACCCTAATACCCTTTATATTTATAGTGGTTACAGTTTAAGGCGTTTTTCACGCGGGCAAATAAAAATTAGTACCTATAATAGTATAATCATTTTAAAGACACATTGGCAAAATATCAGTTAAAAGAATCAAAGTTACATTTTTCTCTAATGATAAGCACTATAAACTTTTTTCTGTTAAACATATTATGCGAAAACATGATACCTAAATGTTGTTGTAATTTAATTATCTGTAAAAATATAACTGTGTTTTCCGAATAAAATCAAATAAATAATAACAAATCTTTCGAGACTGTGTTGGCTAGTACGTATTTATTAGTATTAGTAAAACACATTTTTGATGAGCTAATTTTGAAAATTAATTAAATTCGTGGTTTAATAACACCATTCCTCGCTTAATGACATTCCCAGGGTTGATGCCATTAAATCTGGAAAAGTATTAAACTTTACGTTCTATTTTATCGAAGATAAAAGAAGTAGAGCTCTGTGTTCGTTAACAGAGCCGTAATATAAACGTTAAATTTTTATTGGGTACAGGGAATTAAAATTAAATTTTTATTGGGATTAATAGATGTATAAGCTTCAGTTCTACGTGCCTATGGGAGGCCTATGTTCAGCAGTGGACGTCCTATGCTGAAATGATGATGATGATGATGAAGCTTTAGTGGATTGTGTTCAAAATATTGTTTTCCATCTAGCTAGATAGATAATCTTCTTGTTATTGCGAATTATCAAAGGCAAGATCAGATGTAGAAAAGGGGAGACTTTTGCCCAGAAGTGGGATCCTGAGCCTAGATTAAATTAGACTTGAAAGGCATAATAAGATTCTACTGTTATGCAGGTATTTGAGCTATCTAACCAGCAACCATTGGCACTGGCCTCCTCCCATAAAAAGTAGGCATCATTATCTAAAAAAACTCATTTTTAAACATTATGTTTTTATTTAACTGACGGCTGTCGTAGTGGCGCGGTGATTCGCATTGAAAGCAAAGGGTTCGATTGCCGGTTCGGGTTGGTTAAAAAAAAGTTTTCTGAATGGGAACAGTCTGGGAGTGCTGAGCGACTCCTCTTGCTAAATTAGTTACAAGGGATGTTAATTCCTTACTTAAAAGACGATGTCATTTGGTATTGTCTAGTGCATATTTATTATTAATAATGTTATCGCATTATAACAATAATCAGCGAGCTAAGATCTACACAATTAATCCAATAAATCTTTACGTAGCCAAAGATGGCGGCGATAAGGCGTGTACAGGAGCCGCGACTGTCAATACACCGCGCGCCGTATTGTTCGCGCTTACATATGAAGTGATATTAAACTGCGTATGATAAATAACTGCCGAGGAAGTTTTCCCAAAGGCTTAATAGAGTTATAGCTTAAAAAACTGTAAAACACACTTTACCAATAAAACCATGTACCAGGAAATACCATGGTGTTGTGTTGGGGACGACCTTAAAGAATACACATCTCCACCGCCAACAGGAGGCGTGTCGTAAGAGGCGACTAATTCCTGTAGCACGAGACGGGCAGCAGCGTCTGTGTGCGCTGTTATAAAAAACTGCGCTCGCCAACCCGCCTGCCAAGCGTGGCGAGTATTGGCAATCCCCCCCCCGATGAAAGTCATTGAGGGAGGTCTGTGTTCAGCAGTTACTGTGGAAGTCCTGTGGCTGAAATAATGAAATACCATGGACTCGTTCAAATGAACTATTATATAAATAGTAGAGCAAACTGCGTTTGCCTACTTAAAAATCTGTTTTGTAATTTCACACTTATGTTTTTTTTAACAATAGTTACAAAAGTAGATCAACTATTTAAGAAAAAGAATGCCCAAACACGAAGATTTCACTAATAGCAGTAGGAGATTGAAGGGTTCCACTATCCACCTTCGGCCAACACGAGGACATCACATTATTGTATTCTAAATTTCACATACTTACAAAGTTTCAAATCGATACGTCAGCTGTTAGAAGTATGAAGGTTGGTAGATTTCCAAGAATTGATTACATAGTTTATTCGTTTTTTATTTAAACCTTATTTCATCATCCTTGAGCAGCCTTGAGCATCCTTCCAGCAGTGAAAATTGTTGAAGAAAGTATGTTAGTTTACTTAACTTCCTTTAAAAAAGGAATATTTGATTTAATCCTGTCATATCTCAAATTCAATTATTAGTGATAAATAATAAAAATAAAATAGTAGTAAATAATTTAAATAAAAACAAGTAGGTATTACGTCTGTTATGACTTATGATTAAAGAAGAGTATTACGACAGTTCAAATTACTCCATATTAATATGTTTTAACTATTTACTTATTTATTAAACATCTGGTTCAATTATGTAATACCTCTTGTGATAGTTTGCATATTGGTATTCAATACTTAGACTCGAAATAAAAACAGACAGTTCCTTTTTTAATGGAGCATTAAAGAAAACTTTATTTCCATTCCCCAAGCATCATCGCTGTACGCAAACTATTATCATACTCAAATACCACATCTGATTAAAAACCGCAAACCACAGACTATTAACATGAAACAATAAACCGGGAATGGCTTAAAAACTCCTTTGTAAAAAAAGAAATCTGTTAAAAGCCACTGGCCACCATAGAAAACTCCATTACTTGTAACTACAGTACCTAAATAACTGAGGCGGGGCTGCGACCGTGTGGAAACGCCCGTCTCGACATGCAACCTCCTGCGAAAGTAATTAGACCTGGCCGATAAAAAAAAACAACCATAGACTAAATATACTGCACTACTTTATGACCACGTTCGTGCAATATCCAGGAAGTCAGAGCCATAATTGGGTTTAAAAACTATTTAATTTAAACTGAAAACGTAATGAGCACAGATTAAAAGTTCGGCTTATGATTTTGAAAAATCACTACATTTTTCATACATGCAATAATTAATGTAAGTACGTGAAAAATAATAATCTCGCAGTATAATCTTAGATATTAATTAGGACTTTAAACCGAATTCTCGATCTGCACGTTCTATGAAATGAATAATTTATGAGCTACTTTAAATCAAAGTTATCTAGCAAAATTAAACGAATCGACCTGCCGTTAAATTAAGAAACATGTAAGATTCCTCATAAATTAGTATTTGATTTATTGCTCGCGAAATGATAACAAAATCCAAACAGGTAATAAGAACGAGTCAACTCTTAGTCAAAATACATAAAAAGTGAAATTACCTATTCAATAAAAATACTAAAAGCATACATTACAAAAATAAATATTATCTACATTTGTATGGCGTCTGAGAACCATTGGTACCAAAGTTAGTCAAAACTAAGTTATGGATATCTACAATTAAATCACAGAATTTAATTTCATAATTTTGGTCTTTCAAAATACAATTTTTTTATTTAAAACGAAACTTTTACGAATTCTAAAACAATATTATCGAAATTTACTTCTAGTAAATGAAACTGTACCAGTGACTATTTACGCACGAAACATTGAAACGCTTGCAAGTTGTACTTTGTTACTACTAACGCCATCTGTTGCTGAGCGGCAAGACTATATAAATGAACTACCACAGAAAGTTAAAATTTTGAAAACTAGCAAATCTAATAAATGCTTAACAGTAAATGAAACCGTTAAATGGTAGTTAATCTGTAGTTATCGAACAGACATAAATATTGGATTTTTAACCAATTTTGAAGTGCTAATTCAAAAGAAGTTTCTGTAGCGAATCGAGTCATAATGTACAATAAAGGTATGTTTTTACAATCAAAACTAACGGAATAATGCCATCTTAAATTAATATATTTTTAAATAGGCATGTAAATATAAAATTATTTATTTTTTGCCTCAATGAGCGAGACAATGTACGTAACTAACTGTGTTATTTTCTTATTTGTCTTTCTGTTAAACATTATAATAAGTCACAGCTAACGCCGTATTTACATATTTCTAAGAATTTCACCTCCAAATAAATCTGTTTACGCTAAAGAATGACATCATTTTGAACTACGGAGGTAGGTAAGTAACAGTTTTTCATCTCTATTTACGAGAAACCTACTACGAATAATTATAATGTACGAAAATGAGATTTTGCCACGTCACAGATTGGTTAACTTCTTAGTTTTATGGTTAGAAGTTTAATTTTAGTTTGTAAGGTATTCACTTTTTATAAGGAAAAGTATCGTACAAGTGTTATTTAATATGGCTGCTTATAAACAAGATTTGTTTTTATGAAATTTGCAAATACAATATAAGATTATTTGTAAAAATAAAATTCCTAGTTAATTTATTTTATGTATTGTAATTTTTTAATTACAAGATCCACAGCTCTAATTACAATTTAGATGAACTTATGAACTAAACTTACAGCCAATAACGGATCTACTTTTTAATTTTATTATCTTATTTGTTCTGATGTTAATTTGTTGTTAAATATTTTTAATTGGTGTAAGAAAAATACCTATGTAGGTAATTACAAAGCTGCAACTATCGTATTAAGATGTAAGGCAGACTAAAGTTTAATCTCTTAATTAACTAACTTACTGGTACAGACAATCACACACACACAAAAACCATTACACTGTTCTCTTCTTCATCGTTGGTTAATTAAAACAAATTCATAACAACATTTTGTCATACATTTATCAGCAAAGTGACAATGATATCACTATCTGAATAATCGCTTATATCAAAAGGCAAAACTATTAACACGGCCAACAAACTTTATTTCATTTACGATCCTCATCAACGAGGTTTTTGCCAAAGATAATAACCTGCCAAAAACCATTAAAATCAGCTATTTTGAAAAGAACATACGTCTCATAAGTCTTCCTTTAAAAATACAGCTTATTTAAAATGGCCGGTTCATTTGTAACGCTAAGATCACATTAGCTTGCGGCTAGAAGAGTGTCGATTTTGGAAATGGTAGATGCGCCCGCGCAACACATGTCTGACCATGTGGCGGGTTGTTTAGTGTGGAGAGGGATTCTGGGAAAGTACAAAAACTATATTACCTGCGCCTATAGTAAATTTATCCATGTGTGAGGTGGAGATCTTTAGGTTAAGGCGATACTGCTAAAATAATAAGATAAAATAATGTTAAATGCTAAAATAGAGACAAGCTCGACTAAGCACTCCTTCTAAAAGGTCTCACGCGAAGAGTAATCACAATCTACCGCCACCGATCAGAAACTCAAAATCTGTTGCCACCTTTATACAGGGTTATTTGTAAAACATCAACAACCTCCTAGGGGCTGATTCTAGTGCTCAAATACAACAACTTTTTCTATGGGACCAACATTGAAACCTAGAAAAACAAATTCACTTCTCCATACAAACTGATATCAGCTGGTGGCAGCTTAGAATGGGGAAGTGTTTTTTTTGCGATTTCAATGATGGTCATAAAGAAAATTTTGTTGTATTTGAGCACCAGAATCAGCCCCTAGAAGGTTGTTGATGTTTTACAAATAACCCTGTAGGTATACACATATATTTCTAATCGACAAGCAAAAGTAAAAATTATCAATCTCATTTTGCAAAATGACTGCGGAGTTGTACTTTAGCGCGCTGATGAAGGTTTAGGAACTGAATTTGATTTGGTTTGGTACGTTTGAACTATTTATGATATTTTCATTTCGTTGTAAACAATTGATTATTTAAAAGTAATTACAAATCTAAATCATTTTTACATCATCATCATCATTTCAGCCACAGGACGTCCACTGCTGAACATAGGCCTCCCCCAGTGACTTCCAGATTGGCCGGTTAGAAGCGGCCTGCATCCAGCGACTTCCTGCAACCTTTACCAGGTCGTCTGTTCACCTTGTGGGTGGGCGTCATACGTTGCGATTGTAGGTACGTGACCTCCATTCCAAAACCTGTCTGCCGCATCGGTCATCAGTTAAAGTTATTTACTTTCGTTTATACAGGGTTATTTGTAAAACATCAACAACCTCCTAGGGGCTGATTCTAGTGTTCAAATACAACAACTTTTTTTATGGGACCAACATTGAAATCGCAAAAAAAACACTTCTCCAAGCCGCCACCAGCTGACATCAGTTTGTATAAAGAAGTGAAAATTTTTTTTTAGATTTCAATGTTGGACCCATATAAAAAGTTTTTGTAGGAGGTTGTTGATGTTTTACAAATAACCCTGTATACATAACACTTACCTATGTTAAAATCATTTCATTAAATTGTAATTCTTGTAGGTACATACCCCACTTTCCCGACAGACAAAGTATTGTCACAGAACACAATGTTACATTGTAGTCGTTGCGTGAAACGCAAAATGATTGTTTGATCTTATTGATAACGGCGTTTGCTATTGCTGATGAGCGAACTAGGTACTTGTATGTCAACAATTACCTACGTGCTAAGTGACTACATCACTATAAAAATAATTTTACCATCTATCTTATAAGGAGTTTACAAAACAAATATCTGCCTAGTCAAAGAACCTACATACAGAAAAAAATAACATATTTTACGCATCATCATCATTTACGCTATAGGACGTCCACTGCTGAACATAGGCCTCCCCAAATGACTGGCCAGTTGGAAGAAGCCGGCAACTCTTACCAGGTCATTTGTCCACCTTGTGGGTGGACGTCCTACGCTGCGCCTGCCACAGTACATGGGCTCCATTTCAGAACCTTTCTGCTCCATCGGCCGTTAGCTATACGTGCAATGTGCCCCGCCTGCTGCCACTTCAAATTGCTAATCCGTTGGGCTTTTCAGCGACTTTTGTTCGTTTACTGATTTTTTTGCGATTCCAATGTTGGTCCCATAGAAAAAGTTGTTGTATTTTAGCACCAGAAACCCCTAGGGGGTTGATGATGATTTATTTTCTCACAAAAACTGAAGAAGGCTGGACCGATTTGGCTAATTATGATTTTGAAATATTGGTAGAAGTTCAAGGAAGGTTTCAAAGGTGAGAAAGTATAAAGAAAGAGAACTTTTGTTGGCGGTACGAAGTTGGCCGGATCAGCTAGTATTCAATAAAAACCAAAAGCCACCTCCACACACCGGCGGCCATATTAAAATCTTAACATAAGTAACGCGACCGCGGAAAGCTGCGCTTATAATTACCTTTTTTTTTGTTCCGCGGGACCCTGCCTTAATTACGGCCCGGGAACACTGACGGATAGTTCCACGATTTGCCGCCGAGTTGTAGAGTTATTAAAATAAATGAGGTTCTAATCCTAGATTATGTGCCAGTTAAAAGTAAGGCTTTCTATTTTTAAATGTATATGTATAAAATAAATAAATGAATATTGGACAACATCACATACATTGCTATGATCCTATGATAAGTAGCTTAAGCACTTGTGTTACAGAAATCAGAAACAAAGATGGTACCACAACACCTAGACCCGAGACGATATAGAAAAGTTATTTTTCTACATTGACTGACCGGGAATCGAACCCGGGACCTCAGAAATAGCGACACTAAGTCCGGTATGCTCGCCTCCGGCTATGGAGGTCGAACTTGTACTCCTCATTCAAATTTGAGCCGAAATCGACTATTTATTAATTCATACATTTACCAGTAGGGACTCCAACCATACCCAAGCCGTAGCCTGCTTAGAAAAGTATGTTTTCTTATTTGACCCGAACCGAGTATCAAACCCTTTGCGTTCAAGGCGAACCATCACGCCACTACGACAATCGGATTGTCATTATTAGGAAAATTTCAATTCGGAACGACTGTGAGAACGATAGAGGAGAACGATAAGATTGATTTTGGCTCAAATCGGAATACGTCTTAATTCGACCAACGATAAGTCACTTACCTACCATAAATTACAATTTTGATGATTAAGTTAACCATTTACTAGCTACTAGATACAAATATACTATTAATCTATAAATACCATTGTTTTAATCAATCAGATGTAAAGTAAAGTAAAGTAAAAGTTTATTCAGTATAAAACCTTAACCCTATACATTGATATTAATTGTATAAAAATATTATATTTACAAAATAAAGAAAGTGCTGATGACAGTAGATAAGTATGCTTACGCTACTAACTATATTATACTTACTACGCAATGGCATACACCTTGTCTTACAAGTCATATTAGTAGTAAGTTATTTTGACATAGGCATATAGATCAGGTTGGTGATTTTAGATGTGTAACACTTAATTGACATTTTTTATTTAATTCGATTTGACTTATCCAGATATATTGATACTGGAATTACCGAAATTGCGGACGTCTACTCAAATCATCTAAACCTCTTAGTTTAATATAAACAATAAAGTTTCTAGAAGGATCGTCCTGCCTCCAACCACAGTTGCTGTGCCCACTGGGTCCATATTATATAACTGCCATCATTGTAACACCTAAATGCTAATATGGTAAAGCAATAAATGATACAGTATTGACTATTAAATATTTTAATTATTTTCTTACTTCCTTCGGTCAAACAGACTGAATAAATGAGTATTATCGAGTCATGGAGCACATAGCCATACATATAGAAATATTATCATATGATATATTCGACAAATTTTTCCGCCATTTTTTAATCTGTATCCGCGCTGTTTTTGTATGTGCTAGCGTTGACAGGACTTGTCATTTCATACTAAATGTAAGTGAAAAATCACTTACTAGTTTCGGAGAATCATGGTTTGTATTGCTGCTATATAGGGTGTTTGCTCGATGTATTGAGTAAACTGCCCGTTCTTTAGTATGTAAGGTTCAATTTTATTTTCAAAAAAGTTGATTAATTTAGTCAGCAAATCTATATCCTGATATATTGCTGATTCTTTATGTTACACGTTATTTAAGGGCCTATTTATAGTGATATCTATATCTTTATCACGAAAATGAAGTCATCATTGCTTATTCAAACTTTTATGTGGTCATAATTCACTTGGGAATCAATAATGTCTTGGAGACTGCATAATATGGATATTTATGAACTTATTTTATTCCGCAGTCTTATATTGAAATGATGTATTAATACTATGTAATCTGGGAAAGTGATCAACCTGTCTAACAACCTGTGAAGGATGTTAAAGGTAATATATTTTCTTGATAATACAGGGTGAATTTATATTGAGAAGGTTCTGCTGTTCCATATTAATGTCCAAGTGTTAGCTAGCCAAAATGTGACAAATAGCCGATATTTTTTATTTAATAGTGGTCCTATATGAAAATTATTTCATAACATGAGTAATGATGTGTAAGACAAATTATTATAATAGTTTTGAAAAAAGGAAATAACGTCCTTGACTTACGAGGTACAGACAACGGCTCGTCAACCTACCACAAAACGTTAAATTTTCTCAATCGATATTGATCTCTACGCGTCAGATATAAAGTTGAAAATCGGTTGACTGTACATACCAGACAAATGGTTAACAACATTTGGACGGAGATTAAAAGTTACATGTTTATCATATAAAATCCCTTAATCACCATTAGTAAATCTAATCAATTTTACATCATCATCATCATCATCATTTCAGCCATAGGACGTCAACTGCTGAACATAGGCCTCCCCCATTGACTTCCAGATTGGCCGGTTGGAAGCGGCCTGCATCCAGCGTCTTTCTGCGACCCTTACCAGGTCGTCTGACCACCTTGTGAGTGGACGTCCTACGCTGCGCTTTTATTTTACATACAAACGTATTATTTTATCTCATAAAACAAAAGAAAAATTGTTCTGAAATGAGCACATTTCAAAACCTTTGCCTTCAGTTTTCGTTTACAATTAGCGAATTGTAAACTAAAGCTTTTAAGACAGCTTTCATGCTACGACTACAACTGCAATAAACTTGCCCAATTATACTGTATTCGGCTGAAAGATTAGGTAAAATAGTCATTATCAAAACGAACATAGCTCACATAAGGAAAAGTAAAAAAACCTACTTATCTAAAGAGGTAAGTAGGTAATGTATAAAAGGCAAAGTCTGACTAACAGATCAAAGCGCAGAAACCGCAGCACCTAGGCTCCTTCTACAGGATGTCTCGTACCTAACTTAAAAATAACCATGTTACTCGTACTACATACAGACATACATGCTATTAGCGATAAGACCGCCCAAATTGTACATCTTTCTGTAAAAATCATGTGTATTTTACTTGTATGGTGTGCAATAAAGAGTATCTATCTATCTACATATTCTATACATAATATAGTGAAAAACTTTAGTTCTATGACTTTTAAAAATATGCACATATTAAATATACAGGGTTACATTGCAAAGGGGTGCCAAAATTAAAATATAAGATCTAGGGAATAATATAAACAAGCGTCTAAATCGTTATTACTTTTAATAGTCGTATGTTTCATACGGAGGCCTAGGCCTCCGATGTCGTACGAATGTAAAGATCATAGCTGACTTACTATCCCTACCTTCGCCAAGTCAACAATTGCGTACACTCGGTTGTACCTCGACTAGAAATATTTACTAAGTGTAGTAGTAAAAGAAATTCGAGAAACACTTAAGATTCTAACCAGGAGACTTATTTTTGAAGCATTAGAAATGAATCTTAAATTCGAACACGTAAATAATTCGTGTATGAATTTCATTTCTATTGCACAGGATTTTACGCATTTTTAAATCACTTGAATTAGTGTTGCTATTAAATTGATATCTTGTATCTATACCGTTTCACGCAGAAAATATTAAAAACCGGAATGAAAGAAACTCATTGATTTTAAAAACCAGTAGTGAATTGCTTAAAACGGAATGAAAATAAAAAGTTATTATGTCAAATTTCTGTCCACCACGTTTAGGTTCTTGGTGATGTCATTCTTCCGTATTTTCTACTAGTAGAAATCGAAAAACGAGTGGGTAGGACCACTCGTAGAAGAATTCACGGAATGAATTTTTAAAAATGCAAATAATTGATTTAAATTGATTTGATTTGAAAAAAGTGACTTAGTATTCGCATGCGAATTTTGAGACTTCTAATGATTTCGCATGATTTAAAAATATGTCTCCTGTATCGCAAACTGTAGAGCCCAAAGTCAAGAGTTTAACCCAAAGTTTATTCCTTTCTAAAGTTACAACTTACAACGAACACTATGACATCACTTGAAACAAACCGATTGTCATCTATCACAGCACAATGAGTCGTTACCGATTCTACAATAAAATATATGATATATCTCACTACCCGGATCTAGTAAAGTGTGTTAGATACTGCCGAGGGCCACGGCGACCGACCATGACGCATAAAGATAAAAAAATGTGTGCACTAAGCGGGCCACGGGAATAAAGGGAAGGGTTTATGGGTTTAAGTGGCTAGACTGATGATTGCGAACAAGGTATTTAAGGCTATAACAAATAACAATGATAAAATCTATTCACTATCATCATCATTTCAGCCAGATCACTGCTGAACATAGTCCTGCCCCAGGACTTCTAGATTGGCCGGTTGGCAAAATCAATTATTCAATATTAAATGACGACCTCCGTAGCCGAAAGGAGAAAAATAAGTTTTCTACATTATCTCGGTTCTGGGTGTTGTGGTACTATCGTTGTTTCTGTAACACAAGTGCTTCGGCTACTCACCATAAGATCCGAGCATGTATGTAATGTTGACCAATATTTAAAAAAAAAATTTTTTATGTAACATCTGTAATTATGACTTATTATTACTATTACAAAAGAGGTGATTTAAGCTTTAATATAAAGAAGAACAAGGAGTTAAGCTATTATCTAAACTTAATGAAATTGTTTTGGTAAAAAATAATATTCTCGCAATCACAAAAACCTCTCTCATAATTATCTAGATGAAAAGCTAAACAATCTTCAAGTGCCTTTTGAACTGATAATTCTTATCAAAACGAAGTTTGTTGTGATTTGAAAACACGCAGGAAATTGTTTTAAGTGATATCCACTCGAAATTGTAAGCAAGACGTTCTCAAACTTTGAAAGTTATTCAAACTGTACACAACAAATTAAAATACTTAAGAAATATTTCTTTGAATACCGTTCTAAATCATAAAATAGATGTTTCTGTAAATATACCTATGCTGAAAAGTAATATTTCAGTTTGAAAAAGATTTCCGATCTCTTTTAAACTTTTTTAAACATTGGAGCTAAGTAAAAATGTAGAGTACTTAATAAGTGACAATATTTTGTTTAACATATTAACTATTTATATAATAATCCAAATTAATTAAAACCAAACGTTTAATCGTATTGTCGTTTTTCGCAAAAGTTTAGTGGCCTATTTTCGTTCCATCTACTCACCACCAGATGGCGCTTTACTGCACCAGTAACAAAATTTTACGTCCGTATCAAGACATTATTTTTATATCTATTCCATGTTTTTGGAAAAAGAACAGTCGTACGTTTGAGAAACGTAGCTCAAAATTACAACATCATAGACTATTTTTTGCTTACGTTTTTGCCATGAGTTCGCCAAATATTGTGAAGGTTGAAAATTTACGGGCTGCGAAGAAACGGAGCTCTCGATAACTACACGTGTGCCAGGAATGTGTGTGGCATCTGCAGCGTATGCCTTTGCCTGCTTTTTCCTGTTTATTTTAAAATAATGTAAGTGTAATTTTTTTTCTTTGTTTATGTAAAAACTTTCAATAGAATAGGTACATCAAAACGCTTTAAAGCTTTTTAAAAAGCTTAAGATATATTTTGTTAAAATAGTTTTTTGGTTAAGAAAAAGAAAGAAAGTCGAAATACATTTTTAGCGATAACATTTTACTTACCGGTTTTAATTCATATTTGTTTTTAAAGTTAACTTTTTAAGTTATTTGGCTCAGATCACGCTCTTCGTGAAAGCTGAAACTGCAACTTAGTTTATGACTTGAAAGCCCAGTAGGATGCCCAGAAATCTCGGTCCCACTGCTGGTCAAAGGCCTTATCCAAACTTCTCCAATTAATCATTATCATCAGCTAGCAGTCCACTGTTTGACGTAAGCCTCAAAAGAGCGCCAAAGAGCTAATTTTTAAAAAAGTTAACTTTAAAAAACAAATATACTAAAGATGACCTTTATTTTCAGAACTGAATGTTTAACTTTAGCCACAAAAGGTGTTTTGTAATCGTCGATAATTCGACTAATTAGAGGAGATTTTATCACTAAAGCGGTCGACTAGGCGTTAAAGTTTCACCCGTTTATTTTAATGTTAAACGGTAAACGACAGAAGCATAGACTGATGATCTATAGAAAAGTCCCTAGACTATGTTAGATAATAGACCTGGAAAATAATTAAAAGTATGGAGTTGACTTAATAACACCTAACAACAGATCACGTGATATTTCAATAGCTTTTGTCATTTGTCACTTCATTCTACTAGCGTTGTCAAGCTACCTGGTCTTCCAGATCTATAATAGAACTAATTTCAAGTTAAAACCCCAACTCCTACTTAAGCTACAACAAAAACGATACTTTTTTACTTTTATCATCATCATCATCATCATTTCAGCCATAGAAAGTCCACTGCTAAACACAGGCCTCCCCCAATGACCCAACATCGGGGGGGATTGCCAATTCTCGCCACGCTTGGCAGGCGGGTTGGCGAGCGCAGTTTTTATAAGATTTCGCACGCAGACGCTGCTGCCCGTCTTGTGCTACAGGAATTAGTCGCCTCTTATGACACGCCTCCTGTTGGCGGTGGGGAAGTGTATTCTTTACGGCCGTCCCCACACGGCACACTTTACTTTTATCGACTTAGGTATTTTGAATGCAGTGATGCTAAAAGTTTCATATCGTCTGTCGTCGTGTCACGACTTGAATGACAATAATAGCAAGCGTAACATGTATTTTATGGACAGAGTCAAGACAGCCATAATATTTTATGGGTACATCTTCATAATTTATGCTACGATAGATGGATAGGTAGATGTTTGTTTGAAGTTTACTAATAAAATAGTTCTTTAGGGTTGTATTTTTAATACTCCACAACATCTCTCTACAGCAATCACTGGAGCAGGCTTGAAAGTAAATCTGACTGAGATGGGTCAGGTGAGGATGGAACTGGATATAGCGCAGGCCATACACGAAGAACGAACGAAGATAGGTTAGTTTCGCTCAGCTCATGTCGCCCAACTATGAAACCTTGCAAGTTCTCATTGCTGGAATAGTTTATCTCGGTAGTTTGCGATGTAAACCCATATGACGACCGTCTAAAATGTTAGTGTGACGAGCTCGAGCATTTGTACAAGTTATGGATGTTTCTAATCATAGATATTTAAGTATATATATCCGGTATCCGCTAATCGCCATATTTCAAGCGTTGCTTAGTTTGAGGCTAGATGATTGGTGTTATTGTGGAAACAATTATAATTATTATAGAATATAATAACGGTAGCATCATGAGCGAAGCGAAACAGACCCATCTTTGTTTCGCTTTGCTTCCAGTGTAGCCTGCGCTTGACATATATTTAAAGAGTGTAGATTTATTACGAATATTATGTAGCTGGGCTATGTACGATGTGGTCTGTATCGAGCATTCGTTATAGTGTACTTCTATGGTTTCCTCGTTATCCAGTTTAAACGTTGTAAATAAAGTAGAATTAGAGACATAAAATAACACCTTGTGGAACCCTTATCTGCTTAAAACGGCACCTTTGGACGACCTTACACTAGCTATAAAGATTAATTTACAAAATACTTGCAGTTAAAAGTAACACAATTCATTGAACATGGTTTAAAAAAGGTTTTCTACTTCCTACTGCAGAGCACAGGCCTTACCACAACTATGAGGTGATTTGGGCCATACTCTACCTCGCGAGCCAAGTGCGGTGCGGTGGAGAAGAGCTGCAAAGCCGCCCTAAAACCTGTGGACTAGGCTTAACGGCTAATAATCAATTAAGTGATAGCTGGGGCCAGTACATGTTGTCCGAAGCATGGAGTTGGTTGTGATAACTGTCACCAAATATGCTCGAAATGGTATCTTCATACACTCGCAACCGCAGCGTGATTTGATTATCTATAGAAATCATAAATAAAGCATTGCAGACATAGAGCGACAAGCATCTATGATATTAAAATATTAACTATGATAGGTGGAAAACTATTTTTCTTAAATTTACAACTGTTTTAACGAGAACTAACTGCTGTACAGCCAAATTACTCGTAAATGCCGACGTTTTCTATCTACTGGGACCATGCTGTCTCTCCTACTCCTTCATATTTAGCCAAAATGATTTATGAACTTAATAACGCAATTCTGTAATTGGTAAAAAAACTGATAGGCGCCAAAAACGCAAGGCACCATACTGTCTATGGTTCGAACAGTGCGGCCCACTCAAATTGATGGCTTTATAATTGACATGTCATCCTTCCATAGAGCCACTTTTTACTTTTTTCTTTACTCTATTCTCTCCGGGCTTTCCAGGGCACTCATTCCGACCATTGTTAGAGGCTTAGGCAAATAATGCATGAGGAATTAATATAATAATTCTCGATATTTTAAATGGTGATTGATTATGATGACGTGGCAAATTCGCTTTGTGAAACACAACAATTGTCCGGCACTAGGTTCTTTTTTAAATGTAAAAGGCTTTGGTTGTCTGTGGTGCGGTTCTTTTTCGAAGTTGGCTTTTAATTTATGTTCGGCCAGTCATTTGACGAATTGTGAAGTAACTTTGAACTCAAAGAGCGTACTCGATGTTATTGTCGAATAACCATAACATCGGGCGCCGTTTGACAATAGACATCAAATAATTTCGTTTTTATGAGATTAAATTACATGCATTTTTGATAACATAGCGAAAGTATTTTGTGTTTGGATTTATGGAAATATTGTCTATGTTTTTTCCTTACATAAAATATGGAATTAGGATACTCAAAACATGGATCTGACAACAATTACTTATGTACACAACAATGTACGTTTATACGTAGGGCAGGAAAAATATCAGAAAAAGTAATCCAAAACCTTAAACTATTAAAACTGTTGACGTCTATAAAATCTTTCAAACGCGTCTATTTTCCGATAATTGTTAAGTTGCCTGATCACAGTAATCCAAGATTTGTATTAGCCACCTATCTAAGATTGAAAACGTAATTTATACTTAATAAAGTTTTTTTTAAATTGCAAACAAGAACTACGATTTAAAACAAATAGTTCATGTTACATAAAACATCAATTATAAACTCTTACAATACACAGATAACTTTACAATACAACAAATAACTTAACTTAAATACACATTGCCTTGAATGGAATCGATTGAATTCTGTCGAACAAATATCTAAACAATATCCTACAATATTGATATCTGTTTTAAAGCACTGACGTCATGATTTGTTTGTTGTGTGACGTCATTTGTCAGTGTAATCCGACCACTTGTCACGATCGTCATGTCGGCTGTCAGGCATTGTCGACTTTGGTTGGCTTTGATCTCAAATCTCGGAACAAACCTATTACAGTTTTTGTTTTTTCCTTACAGATTATTCTATAGTTATAAAGTTACATAGTTTACTTAATGTATATATTATGCCTTTGATTACAATCTACCCTATAGATTATGTAACATATAAACTATGTTTATTCTATCTTAATAATTGGATAATCAAACCACTGACAACTATCCTAAACTCACGAAATCTTTCTATTTATTCATATAAAACAAAGTTGGGTTAGTTACACCATTTATATGTCAAGAACGGCTAAGCCGATTTTTTGTTTGCCCCGAATAGCAGAATAACTATTATAACATCGGAAAAGTTCACCAAAAAATGAAGAGGCAATACGAAGTTCGCCGGGACAGCAGTACCTATTAATATAAAACAAAGCAAGGTAGTTACACCATTTTTATGTCAAGTACGGCTGGACCGTTTTTATGATCTTTGATTAGTTGGATTTGTCTTCGCCCCGAATAGCAGAATAATAGTTAAAATAACTCAAATATCGGAAATAAACTCATATTTTATGTAGGTATTCTGGGCCGGTACGAAGGCGCCGGGACAGCTTGTTTAAGAAAAAGGTTCATTTAAAAATTTATTAGTGAAGAATGAATTCTAGTAACAAATGTAGGTTGACTGACGATTGAGACTACGCACTAAAGATATTTAAACTGATGTTTCCATTGTTTAGCTGAAATTGTATGTATATTTAATTGCCTACCTAATTAAGCAACGGTAAGCTAGAGCTTTTTATTACGTAGTTAGGCTAACTATTATGAAAATAGGTTTTGTAAACTTCACTTCTTGGTCCGTGGATTTAGGTATGTTCGCTTCTTGTAAGATAGAAATGGTGGTTTACAAATTACTGCTGATATAATACTTTATATTTTTTATTACATAAACTTAACAACTCTTCTACCTCTGACTATAACGACGAATTATTCAGTACTTTGGTCCGGAGTGCAGTTTAGAGACTGATTTTTATATTGAAATGTTTTTGTTGAAATGTTTTATTTTTTCAATTTTTGCGTTGCATAAAAGAGCCGTACGCGCCATATACTGTCTTGGACCTCGTGACTCACTGAGGGAGATTTTTAAAGATATTAATATATTAACATTAGCCTCTCAATACATTTTTGAAAGTATTATGTACGTTAAAATCTTAGTTTGTTTAGCCTAAAAAGTGATTTTCATTAATATAACACTCGAAATAAAAATAAACTTGCCGTTCCGAGCTTCAGACTACACAAAGTTGGTGATTTATTCTTGGGGAAATGTATTAAATATTTCAATAAACTACCACAGACTTTTGTTGAATGTACATGAATTCTAAATTAACATTTAAAAAATCCTTATGAAAAAAGGATATTACAAAATAGACGATTATTAAAACGACAAGACAAGTGTGCATGGACTTAACCTGCTTAGCTCACATTTACTTCATGTCTTGTAACTGTATTTCCTGTAAAAAAGGCTGACAAAGGTGACTGAGTTTGTTGCGCCGTTTCTTCTCATCACCAGCCAATATGTAGTCCCGAAGCGGTGGTAGCACTAAGCTATATTTTGGGACGTATAAGTGCCCGGAGGGCCTATGTACAAAATAAATGAGTATTATTTAGTATTATTGAGTATTAATGATAATAATCAAATATTTATAAATCCTTTGATCTTAGTGTAATTTTTTTTCGAAAGGAGAAACAATTTATTGACTATAGGTTTATCAGTAGCAATGACCAATTATAAAAATTAAAATAAAATCTTCAAACACAAAATAATTACTGAAGGTGAACTTCAGAAGGTGTCCGAAATATATCGCTCTTTCTAAAAATCCGTCAAAACCACAATTTTTACTCCTAGTGCATTTTTATTGCGTAGGTTCATTAAGTTTGTTTATTATGTAACTAAAAAAACACTGATTATAAATTAATAAGAATTTATTTGACATGAAAGTACTTGTCAAGACGTAGGTACCTGTTACGAGTAGGTAGTTACACTAAAAATTTGTGAATGTGGTTAAGATGCGTTTTCAATTCAAGCTCTATGAAAGACTAACCAGAAGTTATGTAAACAATTCGAAGTGGCTGGTGTTATATTTTTAAGCCTTTGACTGCCACGAAACTAGACACAATAGAAAATTTATTGTTTGGGGGTCACGGGTGACCACCAAGGAAGCGTGTTGGGCCCTACATTGTTTTTGTTTTATATAAATGAAATTGTCAAAGCATCAAAACATAAATGCATCTTGTTTGCAGACGATATTTCGATAGTGGTAACGTCTGATAAAAAGAATAAATCAATAAAAGACCATGAACATGACATCAGTCTTACAACAAACAATATTATTAATTACCTTGACATAAATAATTTGAAAATTAATATAAACAAGACATTTTACATTCAATTTAATGATAATAATCGTATTAAACATAATATTGACATGAATATTAAATATTTAGATGAAAAAAAGAGAAAGAAACAAAATTTCTAGGAGTCATAATAGACCAAGAGTTAAATTGGAAATCACAACTGAGTAATATCTCGTCGAGAATGAATAAATTTGTGTATGCCCTTAGACGTTTAAAAAAAATAACAAATCTAAAACTGCTGTCGTAACCTATCACGTTTATGTCGAATCCATACTGCGTTATGGTCTGATAGTGTGGGGCAACAGCACGGAAGCGAATAGAGCCTTTATCACTCAAAAAAAGTGTATTCAGGCCATGTGCGGAAAATCACCTCGACATTCATGCAGGCCGTTGTTTAAATCGCTTGGTTTACTACCGCTGCCCTCACTATACATTTATGAGGTGTCTTTTTGTTAGAAAGCATGCTTATTTATTTATGACGGCTGTTCATATGAATTCACGTCTGAAACGGGACCCGGAAAGACTGGTATTAAGTGTAGCCCCAAAATTGAGAAAATACAACGTAAACTGTCCAGCTATGTGTGTCAAGATTTATAATAAGTTACCAAAAGCCCTAAAATTGTTAAATAACAGACTATTTAAAATAAAACTTTATCAATGGCTTAATGAGATAAACTTCTATAATGTAAAAGAATACCTTAGTTATAAAAGCTGGACTACTATATTATTAGGACTGAAATGTTTAAACCGGATTTTAATACAACGATTTAAGACAACGCCTCGATTTAGCCATACATTTGCATGCTTTGTTAAATTAGGCAAAACATGTCATTGAGCTATAATTTGTAATTAATAACACCTGTGTAATACCATGTTTTATTGCAAATAAAGAATTATTTATTATGTATTTATTATTTTTATCACAACACCGTTGAGCGTTTTATTGCCGATGTACTCAGGTCTAGCTCTCTTTTTATCTATCTCATATCTTTTGTTACTTTGTGCCGTGTTGTGCTTTGTGTTGTTGTTTTGTGCCATGTGGAGACCGTAAAGAATACACTTTCCCACCGCCAACAGGACGCGTGTCGTAAGAGTCGACTAATTCCTGTAGCACGAGACGGGCAGCAGCGTCTTCGTGCGAAATCTTATAAAAAACTGCGCTCGCTAACCCGCCTGCCAAGCGTGGCTAGTATTGGCAATCCTCCCCGATGATCAGTCATTGGGGAGGCCTTTGTTCAGCAGTGGCTGAAATGATGATGATGATGATGATGATCTTTTGTTAAGCATTACTTTTAGGGGTTCCTTAAAGTTAATGAGTTGGTAAAGTTTATGTGTTCAAGTGTAAACGCTCTACATTTGGCTACCGGTATTCGCACTTAACAAGCTTTCTATTCTAACTTAGCTATCATAACTTTGATGATCATAGATAGAGCATAACAAATTAGCATAGAGCGGGCGTTAGCATGTTATTACATTATTCATTACTATACTTTATCGTGGATCAAAACACCAGCCATGATCTATAGCTTAGGAAGTGTGCGCATGTTTCTATATCTTCTGTTAAGGAAGTGTGCATATTTCTATACTGTACCGCTCTCGATGAAATCAAATGTAGGTATGTGGTAGTATTTGTCATCTAATAAAGTCATAATTAATAAATCAATATATTTAACCATTAAATAATTATCTAGCCCTAGTCTAAGCAATCTAAGAAAGAAATAACATCGGTTTATCATGAGTTACAGTACAATTTTCATTTGAAAGTTTATCCTTGAAATATTTAATATTCTATATTTTGGAATATACCAAAAATCCCATTTTCGGTTTTGCTAAATGCCTTACAGGGGGTTTAAAAGCGAATCCTAACCCATTTCCGCAATTACCCGAAGCTACGAAATATTTGCCAAAACATTTCAGTAATCGCTTTTAACGGCCTGAATCTAATTTGGTAAATTCGAAAAAGGCTCGTATTATGTAATATTCGGCGCATCATTAAATTTTATATTATTCAATTTTCTCCCTTACTCCAAAATCAGAAACTCCTGACTTCATCAACAGAAGCCTCAGGTTCAGTGCCGGGTGAAGCAAGCTTCCCACGGGCAGAGGTCACCCCATCGATCTCCATCACGCTGCGGGACCTGCGCGCGCGCATCTACACGACCATTATCGATTGGGTTCGATCTCGATTAGACATACAAACAAAGACACTGGGCGGATACTGCGAATGATTCCGGGGTTATTAAAACTCAAGTTTGTACCTACATCTCTTTTTCTCCTTAGAAAATGAAATGAGGCAGAATACGGCATTCAAACAAAACAGCTGTCAAACTATTTAGAACATACGCGATGTTTATTGGTTTGTGTGAATGTAATTTTATGAATTAAATATGTAAAAAATGAAATAAATAAATAAATATTTGATAACATCACAAACATTGCTCTTCCTATGGGAAGTAGCCAAAGCACTTGTGTTACAGAAATCAGAAATAACGACGGTATCACAACACCCAGACCCGAGACAATATAGAAAAGCTATTTTTGTACATTGACCGACCGGGAATCGAATCATAATATGTGAGTACCTAGGTATGTCACATAACTGAATAAGAAACCTATTATTTATTAGAGTAAGGATATTCCTTAAAAACGAATGCTTCATATCCTGATAGCAGAGACAAGACCTTAATTTATTTTCTCAAAACTATTAATAACTAGAAATTAACATTTAACACCGTATCCTATCGCAGCAACACCTTTACAACTTTATTTTGTCAATTTAAATAAACAAACATAAAGATTGTCATAAATTTCACAAAAGCCACTTGAAAAATGTTAAGCTGCTCAATGTAACGCCCATTTGGGATTCCTAATAACTGGGGATCAGTAATAATAATTGTTGACGAGCGAAAGTCGGGCTGGCCGCATGTGGGCTGCCCATGCCAACTTAGAGAACAAAATAAAAGAGAGAAAAAAAACATCTATGCGCACATGACGCCGATCCAAATCCGAAACTCCCTCTAAAACGATCTCACGCTGAGCCACAAAAAAAATCGTTCGACTGTTCTTTTTTTTCTATAAACCATTGTCACGGCATCCGCGACGGACCCTAGACTCTTTATTAACAAGATTTTGAATATTCCATTGTCGCTAACACTTTCTATGTTCGAAATTTAATTTTTTTCCAACTCCGTTTGGACATTTCGCTTGAATTATCGCCGGCCAGTTTTGTTAAAAGGTTTAAGACGCCGATTGCTCTTTTTTTCATAAATGTCGCTTTTGACGTGGGTGAGCGCGTGTATAATTGCTATCAGGTAGTTTCGAGTTCGGATTTTGTAATATATGGATAATTAAAGGACGGCTTAAGGTGGAATTTTTGTCAAAGTTTATCGGCGTTTTGATTGAGGTTACGACTCTCGGCGTTGTTATGTTACCTCTATGGTCCGTGAAGATGTTATTCGGGGTCTGGCGGTAGCTTTATGATTCTATATTAGAATATTCAAAGCATATCTCGTTTCATGGGTTGATCGAGTCGATTTGTCTTGCTAGATTATAAAAACATTGAAACTGGCCGTTAATGCTATGCGATCGTAAAAATGTTGAGGACCTCCTTTGATTGGCTGTTATTAAATATCTTTTTTTTTGTTTTTAATTTAGATTATAGCATGTGTTATTGGGGCCAGTTATTTGAGTCGCTGTAATAAAATTATTGTAGGCAAGAATGATATCTTGGACACCTAGATCGATCATAGCCCAGTTATATGTTCAAGTGGGTGCATTTAACGTTGAGAGCGGGGTCCGTTATCGTCAGCCATCTTGGCCGCTTGATGTTGTTTTATTCGAACAAACATTCTGATAATGCCACGCATTTTAAGATGTACCAGTCTGATACCTGTCTTGGACAGTGTTTCAAACACGCTTCAAGCTAAATAAGCTACCAACTCTTAAATAATTTTAAAGATACATTTTAGTCTCTCTTATTTGGTAAAATAAATAAAAGTGTTGACATAAAAACTGCTGACTGTTAAAATAAATAACGAATTGTAGCCATCTTTTATCGATAAGACGCCTCAACCAAGGCTTAGATAAATTATTTTACTTACGTCCCTTACATTTTCCCTACCACTGCTTCGGGACAATATTGTGGGCTAGTGCCGAGAAGAAACAGCGCAAGAAACTTGGTCACTTTTGTTAGCCTATTTTTATATAAATTATATTTACAATACATATAATAATGTACCTGTGCGAGCAGGGCAGTGTTTAACTCCATACATTTTATCACATCACATCTTCACTACGATCAATAGGTACGACTATATTGAAAGTATATTCTAAATAACTCAAGAAAACTTTAGTCCTACACCAAGGCCTATGCCGTGAGCACAACTTCAATGTAGTTAAATATCATCATTAGTATCATCATTTCAGCCGGACATCTACTGCTGAGCAAAGACCTCGGGACCAAATAGTAAAAAATTTGTTAAGTGACTAAATATGAGATTCTTCATACAAACAATACACACATTTTTTACGATGTTACAAAAAAATACTAATCAGACAATTTGTAAAGAGAATCAACTTTACACAATTTTGATAGAAATTAAATGTTCACGTCGTTAAAAATCCAATATCGCCGGCATTTGGCCATCGGTCCGAACTGACATTTTAATAAACTGTTTAATCAAAAACCAGTAAGTACCTCGGGCATAAATTGGTAATTCCTATGGCCCGGCGAGTTGGCAATCGCGGCGTCTTATTACCGCTTACTTCATCGTAATCGTCGTCTAAGGCACCACGTCTAAATTAGACTTCTTAGCCGCAGGGCTGTCACCTATCCTGTTTAATTTACTATCGATCTGCCCTGAGTCATAATAAATAAAAATAAAGATATATATGTGATAAAGACACCATAAAAACTTCACACGTAGTCCGAAACGCACGTTATGCAAATAGCCCTCAGGATCATACATTAAATCTACTTCTACCATCTACTCAAATTCACCATCATTTCAGCCTATTAAATTCCACTGCTTTAAGCTTTTTCATCCAGCCACTGCCAATTATCATTCTAAGGTCCTCGGTCCATCGAGCTGGGGGGACTCCCCCCTACACTACGTTTGCTGAAACGTGGTCGCCACCTGCCACTGTAGCTTGCTGCATTTTTTGACTATGTGTATTACTTTGATCTTCTGCTGGATGACCTTGTTTCGATTTTATCTCTTAACGAGATCCGACCATTGACCTTTCCATAGCTCGCTGAGCGACGTGAAGTCGATAGGCCAGCTTTACTAATATGTTACTACTACTACGTTTCGGCTCCGTAGTTCATCCACCAAAATTATTATCAACTTTTTATTAATAACGTTACTAGTGGCACCCCTAAAGCCAGGCAGGTATTGGCTGGCTATTCCAGGATGGCCCCCCTCTGGGCCAAGGCTCATACATGTCGGCCCTGTTAGGTTTACCTAGATGTGGTATGGTACGCATAAAAGTTATACTTAATCATCAAAAAGTTTAATAACCTTTGCTAAATTATTTCCCCTTATTTTGATGATGCATCAACATAGTAATTTAATACATAGCACAGGTAATTGAACCGCTTAAGCGAAAACAGTATTAAAATATTCAGCATCTATATTTTTAATTTTGTTTTCTCAAATATAAACCGAAGAAGTTTCGAAGTTAGAAATCTTCTTTTTGTTACAAAGTACTTTAGTACTTTGTAACAAAAAGAAGATTTCTAACTGTGATTGTTTTTGTCGGTGTCGTCTCTCAACTCTGAGCACATCCAAAAGCAAGACATTTTATAAAAAATCGTTTCCAAAATTTACACGACTGGGAAAATTTTGGAAACGACGAAAACGATTGAACCCTTAAGGCGAAACATCGCGCCACTACTGCGGGAATTACAACCTGAGGATCTATTGTCTTTCTGCTTATTTGTCCAAAAGGCCTTTAGGACCAAAACTTCAAAGATAGTAATGAACTGTTGAAGTAAATTTTAAACGATGAATAAGCTAGTTGACACTTTTTTAAAATAGGTCTTAAATTGTTAATAAGTGTTCCATTAGCCCGAAAAAAAATTATTGTATTTTTTTAGGACTTAGAAAACCGAAAAATATTTAATTTTCAAATAATATTTTCATAAACAGACGAAAACGCTGTCAGACATTTTGGTCTATAGATTATCTGTGCCTTGATGTAGTCTCTCTAGTAAACAAACAAACAAACAACTTAGACGTCTTTACGAATACAACCTCTTTGAATTAATCAAAAATGATTTTTAATAGTTTACACAAAAAATATAGTAATTATCATTACTGTATCATTCGAGAATGCAAAAAATACATCAAAGATTCGAATCACATTTGATCGTTTACCATAAGACTGACGTCACTCACGTCGCGATCATGGCGGATAGCATTTTCAGAGTTTCAAATTATAGATTTAATTATTTTTTTTTAATTTGATTTTTACAGCCATCCTCTACTTTTAAGTATTGAAATCGATATATTTAGGTTCCTAAAGTCGAATACTATATGAAATATTTTTTTGTTTAAATAATTTTGATATGAGTCAACTAGCCTATTAAATAATGATGATGATTTTCCATACTATGTCAAAAATGTCTCTTACATTGATAATTTTTCATTTCAAACAAAACTTTAATTAAGTAATAAATGTGCCTATGCAATGTATAATAAATAAATAAATAAATAAATATTGGACAACATCACATACATTGCTCTTATCCTATGATAAGTAGCTGAAGCACTTGTGTTACAGAAATCAGAAACAACGACGGTACCACAAAACCCAGACCCGAGACAATATAGAAAAGTTAATTTTCTACATTGACCCGACCGGGAATCGAACCCGGGACCTCAGAGATAGCGACATCAAGTCCGGTATGCTCGCCTCTCGGCTACGGAGGTCGTCAAAGTTAAAGTTACGGAGGTTTTGTATGACTATTGTCAACAGTGTATTCACCGATCCTTTTTAAAACATATAATAGTAATTTGTAGCTGTTACAAAAAATGCCAAAAAAAATACTGGAATGGCAACATTAGTGATGTTAATAGTAGTAGTGTGACTGTGACCCTAATTCTCATTGATTAAAACTACACAAAATACAGTAATGATCCGGTCTTAGTAACATTTCGTCACGAAGGTCAAGTTAATTATTTAAAAAATGTACCTAAATCGTAATGCAACTGAGGGTAAAAAGTTTGTAGAATACCTTTTTGGTTTGTTCCATTTCTAACTTAGGTATTTGCATTTTTGACAATTTTACGTCAAAGTCAAAGTCTAAAGTACTTAAGCTACTTATCATAGGAACCGAGCAATGTATGTGATGTTGACTATATTTACTTATTTATTTTTATTATTAGTGTACTAGAGTCCTGGGACCGGATCAAAACGAAAAATAAATTTTGACTACTTTAAGATTACGTAAATTAGGCCTCGGACGACTCGTTTGCCTACCGTAATCGCATAAAAAATCTTAATGCAAATTGGTTGGGCGCAAGTCTCCAACATTACTGTCAGTGTAATAACACTATAATTACTTATATTCAAATAAATTACTTACTTATTTTGTCCGATTTTGTCGAAGCTACCTCCGTGTTCTTCACTCTCAAGGTGCGCCCACGCACACGCATAACGGTCGCAAATTACGGACGTGTCGCGCACTGCGCGGAATCAACCTGAAACGGGAAAACGACTGCGCATTTCGAACGTTAATGTCAAGGTATGGGAAAGAATTTTAAACCGAAATTTTGTGACAACGGCTGTAGAACATATTGCTGGAAATCGACATTATTCACTTAACTACGATTTTTATGAATTACCTACGCACTTATTAGCCGTTATTTGGTTTTAGATTTGGAATAACTACTTGCGTTTGTTTTAAAATTAATATCACAGTTTAAAGCACTATAAAACACACATAGTAAGTGTGTTTTTCAAACACACATATTATAAATGTACTGAACTTGTCCAAACACATGGAATGAACAAAACGAAGATTTTGCTAGTAGTCATTGAAGAGTTCTACTACCTACCTCCTGACTCCATCATCAGCTCCTGGATTCAGAACCCTACGGTAACTTTGTTATCAATCGATTCGGTCAGAAATCAGTCGATTTATAATAATATCAATTCACAATAACCGTATCGTCGATCAACTTGACATAATATTTCACACCGAATTAAAATAACGTCACGCTCATGCGATTGTAAAAAATATATTTTTGTTTATAAATACGCATTACTTATGCGGTCTCTGCGGGATGCATCAAATCCATATTAAGGTGTCCTCCTAGGCAAAACTGAATGTTGTTGTGAATTTAATTTTTTTTTTTTTGGTTCCATTCTTTCCTTCCTCGATGGTTGGAAAAGGCAAAGGCTTTCGCCATACAGCCAGGTCTTATGTTAAAATGTATCTTCAATGTATTTTTTTTAATTTAGAGACGTTCATCAACCGTTTCACAAATAATGTTTAAAGCTCTTCTACAGTTGAAATTATGAAATTATATAGGGCTTTATAGTTTTCTTCATTCTTGAGAAGTTCCTGTAGACGGCGCGGGATGTCTTCAGGCCTTTTATAGACTTCTAATAAATCTTCAATCAAGATAAGTCTTTGAAGTGAGAATTCAGAACACTCAAAGAAAATGTGATGGAGAGACTGAATTGGTTCATTACAAAATGTGCATGACGGGGAGGTAATCATGTTCATTCTATGCAGATGTTCGTTAAAACGACCATGCCCAATTCGTAACCGAGAGATTAATGAGTAAAATTTTCTGTTCTTGAAAGTTCCTTTAAAGAACCAGGGCACTCTTATATCATTATTTATTTCTCTATACCAGGTTCCTTTTGCTTGAAGAGTTTCCTGCCAATGCTCTGTCCATTCTCTCCGTGACGATTCTTTTATAAGAGTAGTGCAATCTGAATGTGGTAATTTAATATTCTTTGCAGGAACTAGATCCGAAGTATTTGTTATAAGTTTAGCAAAATAATCTGCTTGCTCATTGCCAGCCACACCTATATGCGAAGGAGTCCAAAAAAATATGATATCTTTACCCTCATTAATTAGCTCGACATACTTTTCTTTGATTTTTATAATTAGGTAATTTGTTTTAGCATTGTGGCATGGATTAGACAGTGCTTCTAAAACGCTCATACTATCTGATATAATAATCCACTTTTGACTGTCAAATTTTTCTATGTACTGTAAGGCAGCTAATAAGGCACATGCCTCGGCCGTGTATATACTTGTAACGGTAGGTAATTTTATTCCATGACCAGTCTTTAAGCATGGATCATAAAATGCCATAGAAACATTTTCTACCGTTTTTGCACCATCCGTATAAATCTGCCTGTATCCTTCCCAATCATTAAGTTCATTATGTACAACATATTTACAAAACAGTTTTTTATTAATAATAATCTTCATTTCAAAAAATTTACTTTGATAAAGACCACTATAACATGGTAATTCATCACTTGTATGAACATTGTTTTCGTCTTTTAACTTTTTAACATCTCTTAATGCTATATTTAAATAGGAAGTGAAATTAGCATTAAATAACTTTCTTAATAATATACTATTATTTACAACCAATAATTTCATCAAAAATATTTTCCGGAGATAATCAAACCGTATATCTAATGGAGGCAAATTGCATTCAATTTGCATTGAATTAATCGGTGACGTGTTCATAGCACCTAAGATAATGCGTAAATTTTTATTTTGGACTTTATTAAGTTTCTCGACGAGCTTTTTGTCTGATGCAAAACAAAAGAAAGCGTATTCGAAATGGCTTCTCACCAGAGATTTGTATAATACCAGCAGTATTTTAGGGTCAGCGCCCCATTGAGTACCAGTTAGAGATTTAAGAATATTAGTAGCTCTGAGTGATCGTTCTATGAGACAGTCGACATACATTTTCCAGGAGAAGTTTTGTTGGAAAATAACACCTAAAAATCTTGCACACATTTCTGTTGGCAACTCTTCATTATTATATTTTATGTTAGAAATAGGCAATTGAATGTTACGTTTCTTAAAAACTACAACTTTGCTTTTGCTTGCATTTACATCTAAGTTCAAATAAGTTAAATACGAGTGAAGTTTAACAAGCACGCTATTCAATTTGTCTATAAGATTTGTAAGATTTGAACCTTGTGTATAAATAGCTAAATCATCTGCAAATTGCAAATTTGTTATGTCAGGATCAGGTCCTAAAATTTCATTTAATCTATAAATATATAAAATATACAACAAGGGGCTCAAAATACCCCCTTGGCAGACTCCTTTGTAAGACAGCCTAGGTCCATACAATTTATTGTTTATCTTCACAAAAACCTTACGTTTATTTAAGAATTCGTACAACCATGTCACAATTTTATTGGGAATTCCTAAAGAAAGTAGCGTAGTTGATAAAACTGAAAGATTTACATTATTAAAGGCACCTATAATATCAAAAAATACACATACTAAATATTTATTTTCAGTCAAAGCTTTTTGTATATCTGTAAATAAACATCCCAAACTCTCACGAGCCGAACGACCACGTCTAAAACCAAATTGATTGTTAGGAAGTAAGTGATTGCTTTCAATGAAAAACTCTAGACGTTGCTTTAATAACTGCTCAAATACTTTACCTACGCATGACGTGAGTGCAATCGGACGATATGAATCGGAACTATCTTTATTTTTACTTGGCTTTAAAACTGGAACTAAACAGTCCACCTTCCACTCTTCAGGGATTGTATTACTCTTCCATAACCCGTTAATAATAGAAAGCAATTTTGATAAATTATCTTTAGTAAGTTTTTTAAACATCTTGTAAGAAATATAATCTAAACCGCAAGTAGTGTCCTTTCGCGACTTAACAGCTGAGACTAGTTCAGATAAGCTAAAAATGTCTGTTAAGTAACTGTTAGCTGAGGTATTATTGCTTGAAGTATTATAGTTATTAGGAGGTGGAGCTTCTACATGATCTGGGGTATATTTCCTTAAAAATTCATTAACCCAAGGTGGACATTCATTATTCTGTAGAAACCTAGAATCGCTACTTTTATTAAACTTTCTCAGGGTATTCCAAATTCGAGATACTGGAGTCAGTCTATTAATATTTGAGCAGAACTCTTTCCAGTTCGCACTTTTTTCAGTGTTAATTATGCGTTTTTTTAAAGCCTGTAATTTTTTAAAATTAACATAATTTTCAGGCGAAGGGTCAGTTTTAAACTTTATAAAAGCTTCTTTAGAGTTTTGTACAGCGCTAGCGCAACGTTCATTCCACCAAGGAACCGAAAGATGTTTAAAGTTACTACGAGACGTTTGTGAAACGGAACGATTGGTATTATTTTTGTTGTAATTTGGCATTGACATATTTACAGCAGATTTGATTGTGTCACAAAAAAAATTGTATGCTTCAAGAGGACGATTGTTGTAATTAAAAGTCGGAAAATCATTTAACATTTCATTGACTGTGTCTGAATAGTGTTCCCAGTTTACTAATCGAAGGTTGGGATGATCAGGAATATCAGTTCCTGAAGCAACAAATGTTTGCAATGGTGTACATACAGCAAATAGTTGCATTGAAGTTAAGGTGGGTAAATGATAACTACCTAAAGGATCATCATAGACTTTCCAGTCACAATTTAATGCCAAACAAGAGCTTACCATAGTTAAATCCAAGCCATTCGGTCTCCAACTGTGTGAACCTACAGTTGTTACTTGTTGGTCATTTAACAGTACTAAGTCACAGTCATCTAAATTATCAAATATATTTCTACCTCGAGGGTCTATGGAGTTGCATCCCCAAATTGTGTGATGAGCATTGAAATCTCCAGCTACAAAAATAGGTTTTGGTAAACTATCTATTAGATCTGTGAACTTCTTAATGTGAAATCTTGGTGAGCTGTTGTTTGGACAGTAGACTGAAACTATTGTGTATTTCTTATTATTAATTGTTACCTGGATTGCTAGATTTTGTAAAGAATTATCAAAAAAAGTTGGGAGCCTGACATACTGAATGCTTTTATGAATTATAATAGCAACCCCATTATGCTCATTTCCACAGTCATTTCGTTCTATGTGATAACCTTTAATTTTAAATTTTTGGTGAGGCTTGAGCCATGTTTCTGATATTAAAGCTATATCTATGTAGTTATCATAAATATATTTTTGAAATAAATTGCGACTGCTCAGTATGCTCTGAGCATTCCATTGCATTATATTTAAATATTGTTCTGTGAACTTAGTAACCTTTCTTTCTTACTGAGAGTTTCTGATAGAATACCTAAAATATTTTTTGATGAAATTATTGTCTCATTTGTTTTGTTCAAAGTAATTATTTTAATTATAGTTTCTATTAAAAGATTCATTGCTGATGCATCAGTATTTAGTATGTCAAGTAAGTTGGTTTGAGGTTTTTTGTAATCTTTAACAGTGGTCTTTAGTTCTGGGAAATTTTTCTTATCAAACAGATTTGCATAAGTGGGTGCTTTGTGTTTAATTCTGTTCTCTTGAATTTTCTTTTGTTTGATGGGGCATTGACCAGAAATACTAATGTGATTACCATTACAATGAGCGCAAACAGCATTCTCTTTGGTGATTGTGCAGTCTTTATAATTGTGGTTATTGTTGCAGATTGAACATCTCTCATCATTTTTGCAGTATTTAGAAATGTGTCCATACCTCAAGCAGCGATAACACTGCTTTACCGGTGGTATATATTGCATGATGTTATGTCTCCATCCCTCGAGGTCCACAAAATCCGGCAGGGAGGTTGCTGCGAATGTGATGGCAACTGTTGGAGTTGGCTGACGGACGAAACCATTTGCTGTAGCAACTTTTCTGAAAAAACGACGGATGCTTATAATTTTCTTAGTGCTGCTTAGAAGAGTGTATATTTTCTTATTTGTGTACTTTACTGGGACATTACGAATAATGCCAGTTGTTTCTGTTGATGTTGCTGGTATTGTGGCTGCAAAGTTATTTTCTTTTAAAAATGTTTTATTTATTAAGAATGCATTGGCCAATCCTGGTTTTTCAAAATATACGCCGATTTTGTATTTATTGAGAGCCCTTAAGTACTTAATACCCTTATTATATCTTCTTATGCAGTTTGAAATGGAAAGAAGATCTCTGCTGCCTATTGGTGTCTCACTGCCTACTGCTTGTACAAAGACGACAAACTCTGTTGCATTTGAATCCTCTGGATACATTCGAGTATAGTCGGTAACATAATATGGGGCATGGTTACTCTCCTGCTCTCCCTCGTCCTCCGACTCCGATGTTGTGCTGGTAGAGTCTCGGTTGAGACCCCCCGAATCCTGATCAGGAACATCATCTTTTTTTCTTTTTTTCCCTGCTCGCCTCCCCATCGTCTTAATTGCGGTTAAAACTCTTAATTTAACAACTTTTTTAATTATTGAAGTTAAAAAATTTAAGGAGCCCGCCTTTACTCTTCGAAGTTCTTGTGAATTTAAAATTTACATTGGCACGTCAAATATTAAGTGACATTTCAGTGGCAACTGCCTGTCACTCAGTAAACATTTACAAACAAAGCATGTTTTTTATGAAAGTGTTACATATTTTTTGGTTAAAGTTAAATATTTTTTCGTTTTTCAACCGACTTCAAAAAAGGAGGAGGTTCTCAATTAGTCAGTATCTTTTTTTTTAAATTTTTTTATGTATGTTCAGCGATCATTCGTTACTGCGTTGACCGATTTCGATAATTATTTTTTTGTTTGAAAGGTAATACTTTCAAAATGGTCCCATATACATTTGGTTAAATTCTGATGATGGGATCTATAAGAAAATCATCAAACATTGCATAAACTCCGTACCACGCCAACTGATTTTAGTATCTATCTTACCTATATCTCTGCCAAATGTAGACCGATTTTGATGATTCTTTTTTTAATGAATAGATTATACTTCAAAGATACTATAATAAAAATTTTTGGAAAAAATTTCACCTCTAAGGGTGGAAAAACAGGAAATGAAATCGGTGTTCAGCAGTTAAATTATGTTTGCACTCGTAAGATTTGTTTTGATTAGGATTTATCACTAAAATGGATGAAATAAGTTAATTTTATAAAAAAAATAAAAACCGACTTCAAAAAACTAAAACGCTAAAAATAATCTTAACACTTAAGTACCTAATCAGTTACTTTTGGAGTCGGTGCCAGTCAATGAGAGACCAATGTTTTCGTTTGCACCGACTCCAAAAGTAACTGATTAGGTACTTAAGTGTTAAGATTATTTTTAGCGTTTTAGTTTTTTGAAGTCGGTTTTTATTTTTTTTATAAAATTAATTACAATTAATATATTTCTACTTATGATCGATACAAATTGATTATTCGTGTTGAGGTTTTTTACCTATAATGTATAAAGTAATTAAATTAAAGTTGAATTTGTAATATATTATTAATTCAAATTAAATAAATATTTTGAAACAATAGGCTTCGTAAATGCAACTTGTAATCAAACCGATACCGATATTATACTCGAGCTCGAATCGGATGCTGTTCTGAATAGCTCTAAATCCGATATTCGATTCGAGAATGATATCAAACCTTTTGATTTCGTTCAATTACCGAAGGATTCTGAATCGAGGTGCAGATCAGCACGGTGGTGTCAAATTATTGTATTGTCAACCGAACGTCAAATACTTCAAAGTTTGAAATCGATACGTCAGTTAAAAGTAGGTTAAAAACTACGTCAAAGTCGTCAAATATAGTGTGCTCAAAAACTATTTTTTTGCAAGTAGGTCAGAATTAAGCTCTTTTACATGTCCCAATTATATATTTTTAATCTACCACAGCTTCGGGACAATATTGAATATTCGTATATTGCCGCAATGTATTGCTGAACTGCCAGTATTTGAACTTAAATTAAATATTAAGATGATTTTAATGAAAAGGGTTATTACACCGTTGGTGATTATTTAAATAATAAAAATGTGATGATTTAAAACTGCTCAGCTTGCAAACTTATAAAAATATTAATTTTAAAAGAGGCTGACAACAGTGACCGAGTTTCTTGCGCTGCTTCTTCTCGGCACTAGCCCTCAAATTGTCCCAAAGTGGTAGGACAAAAATACGATTTTGGGACGTGTAAAAAAGTGTTTTTACACGCCTATTTCCAAAAATACATGATTTTGATTTTTTGATTTTGATTCTGACCTTTAACTTCAAGGCATGGCAAAGTAGAGTGTGCTAATTGGTAAAGTTAAAACCATCAAGCACGTATACCAGAGCAGCAATACCTGCCGACCATCTGTCTCTGAAACTTGAAGGTGATTTTCAACCGACTTCAAAAAAGGAGGAGGTTCTCAATTCGACTGTATGTTTTTTTTTTTTTTTGTATATTTGTTACGCGATTACTCCGCCAATTATGAATCGATTTTAATGATTCTTTTTTTGTTTGGTGGATCATACTTCAGAGGTGGTCCCATATAAATTTTATCGAAATTGATTTAGAACTTTTTGAGAAAATCAACAAATATATACCCAGATAATATTTTGATTGTGGTTCTTGTTACCTATCTTCGACAAATATGAGCCGATTTTGATGATTTTTGTTTTATTGAATAGCTTATACTTCAAAGATAATATCGACGGTGGAAAGGCAAAAGGCATCAAGCGACACTTTGGGCGATATTGAGTTATATACATAGTTAGAATCAGCAATTTTTTCTGCGTCTTTTGAGCCGAGTTTGGTATAAATCAGAGCACTTTTTTGTCGCTTGACTCCGTCACAAAAAAGGCCATCATTTCTTAGTGCCCGGAGTTAACCGACTCAAAATTCATCTTTTTTTTTAAGCTCTGGATTTCAATTAATTCGCAGGTAGCTCTAATGAATTAGGCAGTCACTTAAGCTTTTCATCCTTCTTCAATTTTAGGAACACATTACTTTTAAATCTTTCTACCTTGCTGTAAATCTAATAAAGGCAGCATTTAAAGCGTTTTGCCTGGAATACAATAACACATGGCTGTCGTTTAAGTCTTTCTTCCTTAAACATCATCGGAAATGAATATTGCTTGAGCCCTTTATCCTTACTCTACGCACAATACAGGTATTACATAAGTTGTTTTACCTTAACCTATTGTAAATTAAAATGTGATTTAAACCCCTTTTCTATGACGTAAACATAATTGCCAAAGTCAGAACAGACTTTTTACCTGTTTCAGAAAATTGCAGATTTTTTGTTTTAATCATTTTTCCTTAATCATTTGTACCATTAATGTGGCACTTAAATCTTTTTATTTACGCAGTAAAAGTATCATGAGGTTTGTAAGTCATGTTCCATTTCTTTGAACAAACTTTGGTACGTAGTTTGAATCTTCGCGACGAAACCATTACAACCACTGGATTTGATTTGAACCTAAATCAACGCACCTTACGTAGGCGCGATAGCCGCAAACGTTGTTGCATTTAGTCGCAATCAAGCAACCGGTCAATGCGCGCTCTGTTTGTGTGCTGTGTTGACAAGTGTGTTTGTTTTGTTTTTTATAATTTTATTTCAAAGAAGTGTAAATATTAAATCTACAATTCCCTTTTCAGATTAGGTAGTTAAACAATGAAAAATTACAGATAAAAAACTTCCTAAGATGAAAATAAGTACATACACGGAAGAAGTTCGTAAAGCTTTATTAGAAGAAAAAATACTTGCTTGTAAACACGTTCTTTTTCATACAAATTCATTATTAAAAAACCATGACAATCGGTGGGTATGCCATCTGATCCATGGTATGTTTATTACCATGATTTTACGGATTATCTTTTATGAATTTACAGGAATTTTCATGAATATAGGGTTTATAGGATTGATACTGCTGCTTAAATTGGTAAACAATTTCTAAAATGACATTAAAATATTGTCATTTTAGAAATCGCCATCATTATCATCTTCACGGTGAATCTCGGTTGCGTCCAAAGCCATCGCTTCAGAATCCAGGATCTGCTTTCCTTGATTTATCCCTCCACTTCGCAAGGTCTTGGGCATCCCTGGTTGTGAGATCATTGGCATACATGTCAGCCCTCACGACGTCAAGCCAGCATTTCTTGGTCAACACTTTTGCCAGGACCCGGCGGAGCCGGCGTGGCCAGACATTTGTTTCCTACGTAGCTTGCTGGTTTTCATGGCCGTACCAGCAAGCGACTCTCCTGCAGTTTGTCTGCAATATCACGGACACGAAAGCTACCGCGGATGCGCGAGTTCCTCACGCGATCGTTCCGCGTGACTCCGCACATCCACCGCAGCATATTCATCTCCGTGACACGCAGCTCCTGCTTGTGTCGCTCAAGGAGCGGCCACACTTTGCTACCATATAAAAGGACAGGCTTAATGATGGACTTATAGATCTGTCCTGTCAGCTTAACCGGCATTCTGGGGTCACAAATGACACCAGTCACCTCTCGCCATTTGGCCCACGCAGCAGCAATGCGTGCTTTGACGTCGCAATCGATGTCTTCCGACGCGTGTGAAGTGCAGATCCCAGGAATTTAAACTGGTCCGTGCGCTCGACCTTGTCTCCGCCTATTTGTCGTCGACGTTCTTCCACGTGGGATCTGTAGAGTTACAGGCCAGGAACTCGGTCTTCGCCACATGGAGTTTCTGACCACCGCTTTCAAGTGACTGCTCCCACTCATCTACCATTCTCACCAGCCTGCCCCTGTCCGCGTCTACCAGTGCGATATTGTCATACATCAGCAGCCATAGTGGCTGATAATGTGTGTCTGATGCTGTCTGACACAACGGCTAACATTACATTAAACAAAAACGGACTGAGAACGGAACCCTGGTGTACTTCGACAATGATCGGGAACGGTTTGGAGTCGCTAACAGCGGTCAGAACTATAGAATCGGAGCTGCGGTACATGTCTCGGATCATGTCAACATAATTCCTCGAGACCCCTTTGGATCTCACTGCCCACCATATCACCACTCGAGGAACACAGTCGAAGGCCTTCTGCAGATCAAGAAATAGCAAGTGCAGAGGCGTGTTCTTCGTCCTGTATCTCTCCATGACGGCCCTTAGGGTGAAAACAGGGTCCATAGTCCCGTTTCTAGGACAAAACTCATATTGACACTCCGAAAAATCACACTCCTGTCGGATCCAGGAGTCCACAATCCGCTCAAGGAGCTTCATGGTGTGGGACATGACCTTTATGCCGCGGTAGTTGCAGAACTCTTGCACAGATCTCTTGCCTTTGAAGACCGAAGTACGAGTAATAATTCTCCATCGGCTCGGGATTAGCCCGGTTATGAGTATGCGATTGTAAAGGTAGGTTAAGATGTCCACCCCACGAGGGCCCATCGCTTTCTATTAGGCTTTGATTGGGATCCATCGGCACAGACATCTTTACAATTCTTCATGCGGCAAAAAGCAATCTGGACTTCTTCAGGCGTTTCTAGTGCTACTAGTCCCTGATACGGAGGGAGGTCAGGTGACTGCACCTCTTTGTGCTGCTTATGGAAATAAGAGCGCCATCTCTCCTTTACCGAGAAGTCCTTGTATAACAGGTTACCCCCGGGGTCTTTAACAAAGCGACACTGTAAAATGTCCTGTACCGCTTTGACCCTGGAGCGCGCCAACTTATCCTCTCTATATAACGGATAAACTTACTTAAATACATTTAAAAACATTCATGACTTAGGTACAAATGCTCGTGTTTATCACACAAACGGTAGCTCCTTGCGGGGTTTCAACCCGAAACAGCCTGGCTTTGTAGACCGGAGCCTGAACCACTAGACCAGACGGTCGTAAGTTATGGACTAACTAAATAAAAATTTAAAAAATCTTATTGTATGAAATAAAAACCAACTTTTTATGGAATATAGATTTTTTTTACGCTTGTCAATTTACGCTAGTGACTATACTTAGTAATGCAATTTAAAAAAGTTAATGTGGTGCCCCTTGACCACTTTCATTTTTATTTTTTTGGTCTGGCGTAGTGTTGTTTGTAAATGATTGAAAAATATTTATTAATGGTTTTTTTATTCAAAGCTTAAAAACTAAATAATTTTCACGTTTCATGCAGGATATATGATACATGTTGTCTTAAGTATGATTAGCTATAGGTCATATGAAGTTTTTTCTTTAAAATATTTTTTAGTGGCTAGGACTAGGTCCTCTGCTTACTGTTATTTATCTTTGGTGTATGAATGTGAATGAGTATCTCTATTTCTTGCACAGATATGTTATCAATTATTAAAATAAAATAAAGCGAGTTTTGGGGAACCTTTTTTCTGTTATTTAATTTTGAATAACCACATGCTTTTTATGTGCAATGTGCTGAAAAATTATAGAGAATTGTTTGCAAAAGAGTTTTTTTATCATATTAAATTATGATCCATACAATCGATTACAATACACAATCGCCTAAGTGGCAATAAACTATAAACTCGTTAAATATATTGTATTTCAGCTATATGTCATAAAACTTCTATTGGCTCATAAGATGTTCTTTCTTATTCACACAAAGATAACATTTGACTTTGAATTATTGTGCCTTGCACAACTTAAATAATATTGGCCCTTTCACTCTTTTAGCTTTAATCTATTTTTTTAAGATTTCACTCTTAAGGTGTTCTGCATGGAACCAATTATTATATAAATGGATGTTAAATTGGTTTGCCTGGAACCATTTTCAAGTGCATCGGCGTTTGACCTCTTTTGCCTTAATCCAAAAATAGGGCATTTGGGGTTAACCGACATCTAACTTCGTAAATAATAACTCTATAGCTGAAACATTAATTGCATAACATAGATCTCTTCTTAAAACATATATTTCTGTAAGACTTTTCTCTGTTTACAGCGCCAAAAAATAACTACGAATTTTTTTCCCAAAATAAAAACTTTAAATCGCTCTCCTGTAAAGTTATCAAAATGTCGCTTGATGCCTTTTGCCTTTCAACCGTCGATATGATAAAAGTTTGCAAAATAAAAATCACCCCTAAGGGTAGGAAAATAGGGGATGAAATCGGTGTTCAGCAGTTAGATTAGGATTTATCACAAAAAATTGATGAAATAAGTAAATTTTATTAAAAAAAATAATTTTTTGTGATAAATCCTAATCTAACTGCTGAACACCGATTTCATCCCCTATTTTCCTACCCTTAGGGGTGATTTTTATTTTGCAAACTTTTATCATATTATCTTTGAAGTATAAGCTATTCAATAAAACAAAAATCATCAAAATCGGCTCATATTTGTCTTGTAGCATTTTAGTGTTTTGAAGTCGGTTTTTTTTTTTTTACTTAAATATTATGAAATGACAAGTCTTGTCAGCTCTCGCCCTCCATAATAAAACAGTCTAGAAACATGACATACTTCTAGAAAACAATTGTCGAACAAAATAAATGTCATTTTTACTATAGGGTTTGTGATCCATGGTAACATACTAGCGTCTGCCCGCGACTTCGTCTGTAATAGACTTCAGAATTTAAGTCAAAGAGAAATTAATTATCATCCCCGAGAAGAAAGACGGGATTAAAATTATCCTGTGTTAAGTCAGATGAAATATGTATAAGCTAATTCGGTTTAGCCGTTAAAGCGTGATTGTGTAACTTACAAACTTTAGCATATAATGTTTTTGACATAGTCATACCTAATATTTTTTGACAACCTCCGTACCCAAGAGGCGAGCATACCGCGGTTCGATTCCCGGTCGGTCAATGTAGAAAAATAGCTTTTCTCAATTGTCTCGGGTCTAGGTGTTGTAGTACCGTCGTTGGTTCTGGTTTCTGTAACACAAGTGCTTAAGCTACTTACCATAGGATCAGAGCAATGTATGTGATGTTGTTATCTATTTATTTATAACGTTATTAAGGTAGTGCAGTGGTTCAGTATATAGGGTATGTAAATGAACCAAGTCAGGGCGCAGCAAACATTGCACCGTTATTAAGTTATCTTTCGGAATAGACTATACATAGTTTCTTAGAGTACATCCAGCAGTGAATGACAGTTTACGTGTGAATTTCGTAACTAACTTTATACTTACTTTCCTCAATTGGAAAGCCGACGAGCCGTTTCACGACGCTCCTCAAAGGAAACATCACTCCAGCCGTTTACAAAACTTTCTAAATACAGACATTCGTTACCCGCACATTGGAGCCCGAGACAAAGAACCAATCCCGCCGAGAAAAACAACAATAACAACATAACAATGTCCGCTAATTAACGTGCCTCGCGTTCGTCCTAACGCCCGCCATCTTGGCGAAAATACGACGTCTTAAATTAATATTCGAATTGCTCTTTCAGACGTCGAACACTAATCGAACGTCACTAACGGCCTTCTGTTCCTTATTCAAACAAATACCATAAACAATAATTTATTTTTATAGCAGAGGAATCAAATTCTGAAAGTTTTTTGCTTAGGGCTACCGTGTGGCTGTCAGATTTGAATTTAGAATCCGGGCGATTTGTTTGACAGAAGGTTGTCGCTATTAACATAACGAGCGATAGTCAACCTTTTCTATTGGTTTATTTTGTTTTTTCACACCTTTTTGTGTATCAATAATAGCACCTTTTGATAAATAATCTAGCGGTCTAAAGGCAGACGATCTTATTAATAAGGAATTGACGAAGTTTAAACATGCAAAAGTTAAAAATCAGACTAATTGTTATTATGTTGTGGCAATTTAGGTTACGAAATTTCCTAAACTTACGTATGGTTGTGCTGGCTGGGAGATGACTGCAGTAAAAAAAACCTTTGCTTGTTATTTCGTAACACAAGGATGTTCAATTCTTGCTTCGAGTCCATGACTATTACTTTGTTATTTGTATTAAATAAATGACAAGTCCCTGCCCAACTTACACTTTTATTAGTGACAACATAAGCACGAGTGACAATTGCAAGTGCTTACTGCTTAGCTGGATCTGACCGGCAGTGATAAGTCCGAATGACAGACAAGTAATACCTAACTGTAATGTATTTAGTGCCCAGTAAATAAAAGACCATAATTCCTAACAAGTAGCTCTTCCCATTGACTTCTTGCTTTCTCTATCCAACGCATTCAATCAGAGCTAAGAATTATTAACTCTTCATTTGTTTTCTTTACGGGTCTAGATATAGATTGGTGATAACTCAAATTTCGAATGATTGATGTTATTTACAACTTTCGCCAACTATGAAGAACTGACTTATGAGTATTACGTAGGAACAGAAACATTAGCTAAATCTATTTGTTCTGTCTGCACGCGTTTTTATTTGACGACCTAATTCGTGTAGTGGCATATTGAATTACCTTGAACGCAAAGGATTATTCCAGGTTTGGGTCAATTTTAAAACGATTTATTATATTTATATTCTATGGTTTTACTTCGAAACCACGGCTTCACGTTTTGTTATCTAGTTAATATTTTTATTGATTTTTAATATTTTTGATTGTTACTAAGTCAGCTGCCTTTTTTAGCACGTTTTACTATTATCTGTGTTTTGTTCGTTATCTTCTCTTAGCAAAGTGGCAGTGGTCGTCATTTATTGGTGACTTCACCATTCGCCATTACACGGTGTGTCTTGTGGCTTATTTGTGCACTCATTTAGAGGCTATCCAAGCTCTTTTCTTGTTACCAATATCATCAAGATTTGGGAGTCGTCTTCCCCAATAGAACACCACAAGGAGCGGCTCTGTAGCGGGCCGTTTGTATCCAGTGACTTCCTTCAATGCAACCTTCAACCTTGACTAGGTTGTCAGTCCACCGGGTTCCCACCTGGCACGCCCTGCCCTGTCCACGCTGCGTCTCTCAGTTCGTGGTCGCCACTTGAGAACCTTTTTTCCGCTGTCGTTTTTATCTCTACGAGCGATGTGGCGTTCTTTTGTTTTATCCTTAATTTTGTGTAGTTTTTAATTACCATATCTTGAAGGTGAATTTCCCTTGCTCGGATTACGTTTAGATATAGACTCTTAATGGCACACTACACAAAGAAATTACAGTTTAGCCACAACAGGGATCTAAAGGCACATTTTACATTTGTCTTTTGCCCACGTTTACCATACTCTATGGTTTGAACTACATTGATTAAGTATTTTTATCCGTTATCGGCACATGGTCACTAACGCATGCGCTGTTTAGACAGAAATTGTGTGTTAATAATATATTTATTTATTAAATTAAAAGCCACACAATTTTAGTTACTAGTGAAAGGTAAATCTTCGGAGCGGTTAATATCTGCGTCGCGACATATTTTAATATGCGCGCGCGTCTTCATTTGCAACAATGCGCAGTTAAATTAAACAACCGCTTATGGCTGATTGTTCTGGAAACTTCAATATTTTTAACGATTTCGAACCGACTGCTTTTACGGGGGAGAAAACGTGCGAAATGAGTTTGAAAACACAAAATCTATTCGATTTTGTGATTACTAATTACTTAGCCTTTTTCAATAATAATAATAATCGTCATCAGCTTTCGGAGGTCCACTGCTGGACATAGCTGGACTTCATAATAATACGTAGAACTAATGGAATTGCCTTTCTCTATCTGCATTTTTGTATTCTTCCAAGCAAGAAGTACAATATAAGTCTTCTATGTTCAGTGTCAAAATCACTCTATGATGATAAAATAAATTATATTCGCCTTCAGAACTACTCTATGTCATATAATATAATATAAGCACTATGAAGCCCAACGAATTACATAATATATTATAAATTGTAGTTCATCGCGTCTGTACCTATAATATGTCTTCCGTCATAGTTACCTGACTACCAATAATAGGTACAATTCGTGTTAATTTCATTTTTAATTAAGGTAATAGTTAAAATACAAAAATATTTAAAGTTTATGAAATAGTTATTAATAAAGAGAGTAAATAATCAATTCATTCAGTGTTGTTATAAATGACCTCTCAATAGTGTATAATCCTCCCATTTCTCTACATCAACCCACTCAACTTTACTGACTTCATCTTCTGATGATTTCTCTAGTCTCCATAGTTCTACCTCATTTCCGTTTCTCATAAGGTCCAGCTTAGTTCAGACTTAGTAACCTCCTTGGTCCAGTTTTATCAATACTGTTATAAAGCCTGTCCATTTGCACATCAGTTTCTGTCAATGAGTTAGGATATCTATAAATTTTGTTCTATTACTTAATTGCTTATTTGTTACAAAAGTTACGTATTTGTGTATAAACTTATTACAACAATTCTTGTCCTTTAAAGGTTTGCATTGTAGTAAAGGCCAACTGAATAATTACAGGACTTAATTAAGGCCTCCTTGATTACCTTGGGATAGGAACTTCAAACACGCATATCGCCGCGTCCGTTTGAACTCACGCGCAGCGCTAATTCACTTAATCTGCGCATTAACCATTTTGCCCGCTTTCGGAATTTCTCGATCATGCCTAATTGGCTTCTTAAACCGATAGCATCAATCCAGTCGTTTTAAAGGATTTAGTTAACTCTAAATTGAGTCTTTAAGTAATAAAACATCGGAATTCCGGTCGCATTTGAATTCAACAATTCGTGTGCGCGCGCGCTGAGATAATGTCTCCGTCGACGCGCGCTAAGCCTCTCCACTATCTCAAATCTCGTTTGCCGTTGTCTCAGAGTTTTACGTCTTTATCATAACAAACTCACCGTTTTAATAACATCACACACTCTATGTTTGCGCCGTAATCCCCACATCCTCGCTTTGTTAGCGGATGCCAAACGGTAGCGCTCAAAATGATGACATACGGCTCTATCTTATCTGTGGCCACTCTGCAACATATGTTACAACGTCGCCTAATGGAGTTTCTAATGCTAACTCAACATTTCAGCCCTAAAATTCGATTCATTTGCGCACCAAATTCAGAGCACGGACACGGCACACAGCGTGTGCCATTTTCGTCCGGTGTTTATTTCAAAAAGGGACATTAATGAAGAAACACAATGGGAGCGCAGGCGCACTTCTTGGGCCGCTGGTCCCGAACGGGACCGGCTAATTTCGCGCCCTTTCACCTGTCAATCAGACGTCGCGGCGTGAGCGCGCGGCCTGGAATTAGCGACGTTGCGAAAAGTCCGCGCTGTTCGCAAATTGCGTTGCATTTCGCTAAATGCGACCGTAATAAGATGTAAACACTATGATTTAATGTTTAGAACGAGCTGGTGGATGGTCAAATGGCCATGGTAGCGCGGAAATGGCGATCATCAAACTTTTCGCGGGGCAATCTGTCAAGTTGACATTGCGTTTGGCGCGAAACGGGAGCGCACGGGAAACCGCGCGGCGGGCGACACGTCAACTCGCGGCGGATTAAAATTCTGAACGAGATAAACGACGAGAGACAAACGATTATGTTCACAATTTAGCTTAACGTCAAACACATTGACGGATGATGAGCAAACATAAATCTTTTTTTTCGAATACTACAACAAAAAAAAACGCTTTTGAGTCATCAAATTAAATTTTTATTTTACTCTGAAGTACCAGTGCCATTGGAAACCTAAAAAAAAAACAAATGAATGTACCTACCTAGATATTAAAGTTAATATTTTAAAAAAAGAATTTCATCAATTTTAAGTTACTTTATAGTTTTGTTTCCGTAATAATGTAACGGACTTTAATATCTATTTAAGCAAAGGTTAATTCTATTAATTTTACATTAATACCGTGTAATAAATAAGTGACTAACAACAATACGTTTTGATAGCTATGTCCAAAGCAACAAACTTAATTAATGATCTTCTTTTTTTTTTTTTAATTGGGTTTTACGGCTCTGGGTTCCAGCCCTTTTAAGCCAATCGTTGTTTTCATACAAAGAGTTATAAGTTTAAACAGTTCATTTTTAGATAAAAATTATCCGCTTGGAAGTGTGAATATGTTCAATGTTTTTCATAATTATTGTTCAATCATTTCACTGAAATTCACTTTTTCACCGAACGAATCACAGAGTACCGAGAGATGATACTATGAATTTGTAGAGAGCCTTGAAGAATTTGGGATCACTAAGAAGTACGTGCAGATTCTGAGGCACAGCCTTACACACTTCTTGAAGGTCGTTGATCATTACAAGTCTTTGTATGCCGAAGCTTCTACATTTCATAATTATGTGTTCTAAATCAGCTGCTGGTTCTTCATTACAATGTGGGCATTCGGCACTCGATATCAGGTTAAGTCTCTTCAGGTGAGTGGGAGTGTGACAATGGCCAAATCTTAGCCTATTGATGATGGTTATAAATTGTCTATTATCAATATAATCATTCTTGCGATGGTACCAAGGTTTGGCGGGCGGGCTTCCTTGGATCTTTGCATACCATTTTCCCTTTTCTGCACTTTTAATAGTCCAATACCCATGCCACAACTTTTTCAGATCCTTGCTGATCAGTACTTGGTAGTCAGTATGAGGAATTTTCATCAAAGCAGAATGATCGATATCAAAGCCATTTCTCGCAGCGCAATCCACTATTTCATTCCCGCTGATGCCACGATGCGATGGTACCCACAAGAAGTGAATATTTTTACTGGTAAGTCTTATTATATCATACATTAGTTTTTTTATATCATAGATTAAATAATTTAAGCTAAACTTTTGTGAGTTGCATTCTAAGGCTAGAAGTACACTTTTAGAGTCAGTCAAAATAATGATATCTGTTCGTGTTTTAGAACTAATTACATGTCTTAGGGCTAAAAGTATAGCATAGCTTTCAGCTGTGAAGATACTACTGCGACAATCAATTTTATAGCTTTTGACTAAGCGAAGTTGAGGATCATAGAATGCTGAATTTACACTATTGTCTGATTTAGAACCATCAGTATACAGTTTGTAATAGGGCTTACTGTTTAATAATTGGTCTAATTCAGTTTGATTATTTACTTTATCCCATATAATATTAAAATGTTTGCTGATAAGAACCTCGAAACTCACTTTATAAAGTGGCCATGGCTTATCTATATACATATTTAAGCAAAGATTATGTATGTACATAGCAATTCTAAGTAGTTCAGGTGTGTGCCCAGATATTAGTTCAGAACCTGATATCTGCGTAGGAGGAGTTGAACTTATTTCAAATGATTGGGGTGGTAATATTTTATGCATTACAGATTTGTTATCAGAAGAAATAAGTTTAAGACAAAAATTGTAGGCCAGTTGTATGCGTCTTACAATTAGTGGAGGAATACATGATTCACACTGCATAGCATTGATGGGAGTTGAGCACATAGCTCCTGTAATTATTCTAAGTGCTTTATTCTGGATGACATCTAATTTTTTTAACAAAGTTACACTACAATTCATGTATGCCAAAGAGCTGTAATCAAAGTGACTGCGAACAAGACTTTTGTAAAGCATGGATAGTATTTTAGGGTCTGAGCCCCAGTTTACACCAGCTAGTGAGCGCAAAATGTTTAAAGCCTTAGTTGAATTTTTAATGAGTAGATTTATGTGATCTGCAAATGAAAGTTTTTTGTCCAGGCACACTCCTAAAAACTTTTTCTCTTGAATCCAGGGAAGAGGATTGTTATTATAATAAATTTGAGAGTCACAATCATCATATTTTTTGGAAAATAACATAGCACCACTTTTATTAGGACTGATGTCAAGTTTTAGTTTGTTGCCATAAAAGTGATGGATCTCAGCTAAGGCTATATTTAAACTATGTACAGCAATATTTACATTCTTAGTTACAGTATAAATTAACAAGTCATCAGCAAATTGAAGAAACTTTACATCAGTCTGTTTTAAATATTGATTTATTTGACTAGTATACAAATTGTATAGCAATGGGGAGATAGTAGCTCCCTGCATTGTTCCTTTATAAACATGCTTCGGTCCATGAAGAATATTATTGAATTTAACATACATTGTTCTATTATATAAAAAATTAAAAATCCATTTACAGACATGACCTGGTACACCAATGTCGCTCAAGATGCTAATAAGAATTGAGGGATTCACATTATCAAAAGCACCTTTCACATCAAGAAAGACACAAGTTGTTGCAGAATGACAGTGGAAAGATTTCTTAATATCAGAGATCAATGATGTAAAGCTTTCTGAAGCACTTCGACCTTTCCTAAATCCATATTGTTCATTAGGTAAGATGTTATTTGATTCGACATAGTGATCTAATCGAATTTTTAACATGCATTCAAATATTTTACCAATACAGGATGTTAAAGAAATGGTATGAGTTACTGTCATCAGCAGGTTTATCTGGTTTTAAAATAGGAATGACACATTGAGTTTTCCACGACTCTGGAATGACCTGTTCTTGCCAAAGTAGATTATATACTTGTAATAAAAGTTTTTTAGCATTAATATGGAGGCGACGAATGAGTTCATATGGAATCTCATCTAATCCAGGGGTTGTGTTCTTACGTAATTGCAAGGCTGTGACAAATTCTTCCCAAGTGAAAGGTTGAGAGAGAAATGTTGCTTTTGTATCACCATTTTGAGAAAAATACTGTGTTAATAATGAGTTGTTTATATCTTTTTCAGGAGGAGATGAAGGGGCATACTTGTTGAAGAAAGATGGAATCCATTCATCATTCTTTGGCAATTTCTGAATAGACAAGCGTTTAAACTTCTTCATGTAGTTCCATACTGTGCTAACAGGAGTGTATCTATTAAAAGATTCACATAGAGACTTCCAACTAATTTTCTTTTTTTCATTTAAAGTTTTCTTTTTGATGGCATCCAATTTCTTGTAGTTAACATAATTGTCAATGCTTGGATTACGTCTATAAAAATTTAAGGCTTGTTTACTTTCTTTTACTACGCTACTGCAGTCATTATCCCACCATGGTACTGGTTTTTTAATTAAATGAGGAGTAGTTTTAACAATTTTAGGTACGGACATGTCTCTAATATTAGTTAAATGATTGTAAAAATTATTGTATGTTAACATAGGATCAGAAGTATCAAAGTTAACACAATCAGACATTTTTTCTGTTTCAAAATGGAATTTAGACCAATCAGCCTTACTATAAACATACCTATGTACCGGATCACCAATTTGATATTTATCTACAGATGTCTGAATGTCGGTTATAGTGGGATAATGATAACTTCCCATAGGATCGTCGTGAACCTTCCAATCACATAATGGAGCCACTGATGGACTGATACAAGTTATATCAATTGCCGAAGGATTATGAACAGACCTACCTACTGTGGTTGGCGCACCTGAGTTGAGGATGCAAAGGTCACAGTCGTCCAAGATGTTATAAACTTCATTGCCACGACTATTGCAGGAAGCGCACCCAAATGCTATGTGGTGCGCATTAACGTCACCACAAAGCATAAGTGGTTTCGGTAATCTTTGAATTAATTGTTTAAGTTTATTGGCTTTTAAGCGAGGACGACCTTCTTTAGGTGGAGGACAATATATACATAAGATACATAAGTTTCCCATCTTCGTCTGGAGATTTATAGCGACAGATTGCAAAAAGTCATAGTATGGAACATCTATGATGGTGTATTTAAAAACGTCCTTTATCAGGATGGCTACCCCACCCCGACCTTCCTTTTCTCTACCTATTTGATTTATTATATTGTAATTTGGAATAAAATAATTATTGTAATTTTTAAGCCATGTTTCATTTAATAAACAAATGTCAATGTCGTTTTCACATAAAAAGTTACTGAGCAACGGTTTTTTATTTATAACACCTTCGACGTTGTAATGTGCAATCCTTAAAAAACTTTTATCCATCTAGAGAACTTCCTCTGAAAATTTTTATAAGTATCTCTTGTATCACAGTATTAGTGATTTCCCTATTTTCGTTGCCGATAGCGACCAAGGCGCCGACCAATCCTTTACGGATGTAATCATTCGACAAAATTTCTTCAATTAACTTATGATTAGGAATCTTTTCCTTATGTTCCGTATTACTTACAGAAGCAGTTGAGACCGGGGGGGTGGGAGTTTGTGTAGCGGAGACAGCTTGTGTCTTCCTTGGTGGCAAAGGCTTTAAGTTTGACTTTGGTGCCGGCAGTGTTGGAAAATCATTTTTGTAATTTTTTGTAATGATTGCACTATTTGAAGTATTTGAGCTCGATATAATATTTGCGTAAGTCAATTTATTTTTCTTTTCCTCGATTTTTTTGTTTTTAATTGGACAGTCGCGTGAAATTGCTAGGTGAGCTCCCTGACAATTAATACACTTAGCAACTTTGTTTGAGGTGCATTCGCTAAAGTGATGCTCCTCTGAGCAAATAGAGCATTTTTGAGAGGATTTACATATTTTTGCACCATGGTTAAACTTAAAGCATTTGAAGCACTGTAATAACGGTGCGTTATATTGAAATACACGGAATCTGAACAGGTCCAAGTATACATAGTCCGGTAATGACGTTGATAGGAATGTAACACTTACAGTTTGAAAGGGTTTAATTTGACCGTTTTCTCTCTTTGTGAATCTACGTACACCTATTACTTCAAATGAAGAGGAAAGCTTTTTGAAAAGCTCCTCATTACTGACGCTTGTGGGTACAAAACGGAGCACGCCGACCGTCTCCACTGCTGTTGCCGGGATGTATGCTTTCAGTTGATGTTTGGACAGGAAGGTGTCGTGCTTTAAGAAGTTGTTAGCATTGCTGGACTGAGAAAAGGTAACGCAGATCTTATTTGCATTTATTCTCTTTATATTGCTGATTCCTTTTATATCGTTTTTAAATAGGTTTGTTGTCACTATCGGGTTGTTGTTTCCAATTTTCTCATTCTCTTTGGTGCTCTCTACAAAGACGCAAAAATCCCCACTCACCGAATTTTCAGGAAATAGCCTTTTGTAGCCTTGTTTTACATAGGGTTTGTAGAAATCATCTTCCGTTGATGTAGTATCTGGATTTCGATTTGGAGTTTTTCTTTTTTCTGTTCCCCCAGGCGAGTCCTCGCCGTCCCCGTCCGGCATAGTTATTAATTGCTTAACTTTACAACTTTTAGTGCAAGAATAAGCAATTTGACAACAAAATAAATAATTATTTGAAAATTGCTTTGAAATTCGCGCCTAGTGCGTTCAAAAGCCCGCCAAAAAGCTTAATGATCTTCAATAAACTAATGTTGCCATACGAACATAGACGCACACCTCATTGGCTTTGTAAAAAGTTTGCATGCCGCATGCGAACTCACAAAGGTGTTTTGAAATAAGTGCTAGGTGGACATACGACAATTAATTGCGATAGCACCCGCTACTACTTTTTGTGCTAATAATATGGATTTGATTTTTTGATTAAGTATAGATTTTGCACATTGCATTGGCTTCACTTATATAATATGACAACATCACATACATTGCTCTGATCCTATGGTACGTAGCTTTAGCACTTGTGTTACAGAAATCAGAAACAACGAAGGTACCACAACACCCAGACTTGAGACAATATAGAATAGTACTTTTTCTACATTAACCGACCGGGAATCGAACCCGGGACCTTAGAGATAGCGACACCAAGTCAGGTATGCTCGCCTCTCGGCTACGGAGGTCGTCTTAATTGTAGCTTAATATTTTGACTCATCGAATAGCATATTAGTATCGGATTTGCACACTAAACCTCTATAACCCAGTAACCCAGTTCATGTAAAGCAACGAAACAAAAAAAAAATTGTAACTAAATGTGCAGATTACCTACTACCCAGCACTTTACTTGTTTTCTTGTTACATATCCTTATACAATTAAATCTCAGTAATTTTATTTAGCAGTAGACTTTTAAAGGCAGTTTTTATGACAATAATGAATGCTATTAAGAAATAAGTATATCAAATAATATATTTTTATGCTAAATGCTGTCTCTTAAGAGTTTTTAATTGTATGTGACTGAAAGTCTGGGCCGTTTATGACTACTGTTTTTGTTACACCATGCTAGTTTTTAAAGTTAAAAATGTCGAAAATGCCTTTTTCATAATCATAACCGCTTTGACAGCCTTCTTGCACAATGTTTCGCTAACTTTTCTTGACTTCTGAGGTTTGGCCCTCTACATTCAAACGTCCGCAATACCTCCTCGTGTTTTTCTTCTAGTAGTTTCTTTTAATCCGCTATCAGGTTGGTGTACTAACTCGGCTGTAGAACGCACAATGCCTTTGCCAATGCAGTAAATTGCGATCGCTTTGCATTCGGTTGCATCGTAATCACTAGGGCTTAGCCACATGCTTGTAACCGGAAAATTGGGTCATATCGGTATTTTTTTCTTTCTTTAATTACTGCGAATTACGAATATTTTCAGACTACTTATGAAATCAAAAGCAAACTGATCAAAACGAAGAAATATCTGCTTTGACTATCTATATAAACAAACCGATTCTAAGACGACAAAATTATCTATGTTTATTTTCTTTTAAAGTGAAGTTTAAAGTATTGTGCAAAAATCAAGGAAGAACCTTGTTAATCTGCCCCACACTAAGATTGATTAAAATAAATTTGTAGTAAACTGTTATGTTATATTATTGTGGGATTGTATTTAAAGGCAGCCAAGAACCTACATGACTTTATCAAAGATATTTTTATTGCTACTATCCCTAGCATGTAAGTAAATCGTAACTAACCATGTATGGACCTTGTATAAAAAAAATACTTCGTGAATTAAAAATTGAGGAATATTACCGGTTCTACGAATAAACCGATTTAAACCTATCCTTATTCCCCACAAATTAAAAGCGAACTCAAATTACCATCGCACCTTTCGCTAGTAGCCATTAACTTTAAAATGTCGCAGATACATTTTATTTTAATTGAATTTAAATAAATGTTAATCCTGGTTTACAATAAATTGGCCGTTTCGACACGTTATTAAATCGGTTCATAAATTCACAGTGTTTATGCTTTTGCCGGATAGATGAATAAAAAATATTGTGCTAAATAATGCCATCTGTGGTAATAAAAAGGAAATGAAACTTTTTTTTTATTGTTCACAAGACTATAAATAGTTTTAAGAAAATTTTTTTCCAGATATAAGTAATTAGCCATAAGGGAAATAATACTTGCCAAATGTTTTAAAGGGTGTTTAGTAGATCTCTATTTAGAATCAATCTGAAAAGTATTTAAACGCTATTTCATTCTAATTCTATGTGTAAGGAATACCAAATGGATGTCATCATCATCATCATCATTTCAGCCATAGGATGTCCACTGCTGAACATAGGCCTCCCCCAGTGACTTCCAGATTGGCCGGTTGAAAGCGGCCCGCATCCAGCTGCTTCCTCCAACCTTTACCAGGTCGTCTGTCTACCTTGTATGGATGTATCAGGCAATAATTGTGGTAATGGTTCTGGTTATACGAGTAATACGGCATTTCGTTCAATCGTGCTTTAACTGTATTACGAAAGGCATAGTGGAATTTTCTTTTAACCACCTGAACTGCTCCTGAGCAGAACCTGTTAAGGCTCGGACTACATGCATCCGGAATTTTCAGAACTCCATACAAAACAGCTCCGGACAAGCCCGTATTCAATCCGTTTTGTATGGAGTTCTGAAAAATTCCGGATGCTTGTAGTCTGAGCCTAAGGCTCGGACTAGGCTAGGCCAGTCCGAGCCTTAAAGTTTGGTTTTTAAGATCATAAAATAATAGGTTTTTATTTTAACACAGCAGCATTGGCAGCAAGCTACGGAAGGTCGAAGCTTGGGATCTTGTTGCGGAGCAAAATCCGGTACGAGGTCCAGACCAAAGTAATAGACATAGTCCAAAATGTAACAAGCTAAAGTGCCAGGCCGGCCACATCTGACGCAGAACCGATGAAAGGTTTAGTAAACGACTTCTCGAGTGGAGACCATGTCTTGGCAAACGTAGTATAGGACGCCCCCCAGGTCGATGGACCGACGAAAGACCTTAGACTTGGTGGCTAGCACTGGCTGGATGAAAAGTGCGGAAGATCGCGCTCTTTGACGCTCTTTGGGGGTGGCTTAAGTCCAGTAGTGGACTGCAGTAGGCTGAGATGATGATGATGACAACTCTATGGTCCATTCAATGGGAAAGCACAAGCAAAACTAACCTTAGATGGCGCCAGTATGTTTGGTCTTGTCAACACTTGTCAACTAATGTCCACGCAAATGTCACAGTTCGTTTTTTTGTGTTTGCTAATACAACGCCAGTTTGACACACGTTTGACAACTTATAACCGTTATCGTAGTGATTATTTGATCGGTAACAGGAGGCCTACTACGAAAACTTTTCGTTCGTTCGGACGTATAAACCTAACAAATTAAAATACCATCTACTTGTGTGAAACCTTTGACAATTTATGAACAATCGAAAACGGTCGTGTTTTTTACCCGGCTAATTTCAGATGTTCATGTTCTGTCAAAGGATTGACACAGCAGAATGGTTATTCTGATTTATTAGGTTTATACGCCCGAACAAATGAAACATTTTCGTAGTAGGCCTCCAGAACCATTAATCAAAATAATAATCACTGCGGGCAGACCAAACACAATGCGACACCTATCGGGATAAATGTGCAGTGGGTTAGGTACCCATTGCTAAAACAAACAAAAGTTATCAAATCGCTAAATAATAATGATGTCATTATTCCATTTTTGAAATTCCACACCCTGTAACGCGGCAGTTGTCATATTTGCCGATGAGTCCATAACCCGTCGCGATACGTTATCGCGAACAACTAAACCTATACGCGGTAACTACATTACGTGGACACGCAACACGACACTGATTTTAGGGGCCGATTGGCTGAGCTCGAACTAAATCTGAAATTGAAGATGAGGTAATGTTTATTGAGTGGATTTTTTTATTGAGCTCTTTTGTGAAAGAATAGGAAAACTGTAGTCTGAAAATTTGTTCTAAATGTTATTATTATAATAACAGGTTGGGCCAGTTTAGAAATAGGCGTATTTTTTCTAAATTAGTACTGGTCTGGGTGTACTGGGAGACGCCTCCGGCAAACTTTATTGTCTGGTAACACAAGGATGTTGATTTCTTAAGTCGTAAAGTGGTCTAGCGCATATTTATTTAATAAGAAAAAAAATTGTTAATCATAATTATTATGTACGTTATTTTTTCTATTTCTATTCATAATATTGTCCATAACTTGTAGTATAAATACTCGGGAGTATCGGTGCGGTGACTTGCCTTAACCACAAAACTTTTTTTGCATATAAAATCCCATATAAAAAATTACATCTCAGGCTAGACTATTGAATTTCATGGAAATAAATGTTTTTTTAATGTCAATACCCTTTATCTAAAATGTGACTACACTACAGGCTTCCGTATTTTATATTTTATTATAACAACACATTGATTATAAAACACGGAAACCCATTTACATGTAAGTATTTTTAACTAATAAATTTAGCTACTACCTATCAAATCTTTTAGAGTAGATTCGATAAAGATCAATACTTTGTTGTTTCTTTTAAGCGTAGTTGCGGCTGGCTAAAGACATGATTGTTTATGCAAAAATTTTCGTGTCTCCTTTAAACTTTTTTCTTTTTATTTATTATTTCCTTAATAATCTATAAATTCTCTTTTCAACCTTTCTACGTAACTTCAAAAGTTATAGAATTTAAAGGAATTTTAAAATTCAGAAAGCTAGCTACCTCGCTCTTGACAAGGAAGTCGTTGTGTGGTCCTATCGTCATTAATCGTCACGTTCCTCAAGTGACTTGGCATGATAACAAGAAAAAACAACGCACTAGAAAATAAATAGTTGCTAGTAGCCAGTCTCAGGTAACAGTTAAAACTAAGCGCTTCATAATGTATTTTAATTAAATTCAAACGGAATCAAATGTCTCTCGTAAATAGATGTTATCTGCACCTTAACATTCTTAGCAATAAGCACTTGCTGGCTACTTAGTTGCAAAATTAAAATTTGCATTTTTATCGGACGTCTATTTTTTACATAATAATGAAGTTTTAAACGCTCGAGGGTGTTTGTTTAGGCATAAAACAGAACTTCCGTCAGGAATAAAAAATATTTAATGGTTTTTCAAAACGTTCTTCCAACTCAGAAGCAATTTCTCAGAAACAGTTCCAATTAACTTGGATCTGATGTTACTATCATCCATTTGCGTTCTAGCAGATTGACATCATTATACCTAACTGACGATTAAGTTTTCATCGCCACAAGGTTAGAACCGATCGGGCCGCCCACCACGACCCAGACTTACACCGATAAATCCATCAAACATTCGCATCAAAACGTGTTAATTCACACACATAAATCTTCCACAGATTTACGTTATGTGCTCCTATATCGACGCCATATTATAAAGCTACCAAATCGAATACACCCAAAAAGAGGTGACGACTCACGATCGACAGGTGTCACTAGAGCCGGCACCGTAGCCGCTCGCGAGCCATAAACAAGTGCTGAAAAAACATTTACTTCAAAAATAGAATTCGAATTCCCGCGCTTAATTGCGCTCCCGCCAATGAGAGAGCGCCTTGTGCGAGCGGGAAAACTGGATTTTGGAGCAAGATAGCCGCATAGTGGCACGTTGGCTCCGCCCATTTAACAACATGGCGTATGTGTTGATTGGCGGGCTTTTGGCGGGAGCCACCCAGCGTGCGGGGTGACGTATCGAAGGAGCGCGGGAAAGTCGAAGGCTGCGGGAAATGTCGCCGTGACGGACGAGTGGCGGCGCAGGGCGGTGGAAAGCTGGCATGCGTCGTGTTCCATGTTTGAAGTCTTGTTCGAATTTCAAAAACGGTGTACGGCCGAGCCGGCATTCTTGGGAAGCTCGCGAGCAAAATTACTTTCAAGAATAGAATTTCTTGAAATGCTCGTTAGATTTATCGCACTGTTAACGCGACCAGCGGGTATTTTAATTACACAATTATTTATTTAAATGTGACCTTCCTTTGCTACATCATATTAAGTTAACTGCATGTCTGTTTATAAGCAATTAGGAATGTTATCAATGTATTCTTAAATAATATTTTGGTTTTTTATTAAAGGGTCAGTCGTACCTTTGTTTTCATAACAGCCATCAAAGGCAATAATCGGCGTTGTGACATTAACAGTTCAGAAAGTTTTTAATGTGTAACTTGTGCAAGGCTAATCACAACTAAGTACCTAATCATAAGATTTTAAACTCAAAAAGTCTTATCATAATCAGTCCAGTGCCTTTTGCGGCTCGAACAAAGAAACAGACAGAAAAACAGTTTTGGAATCAAGCAGAGTACTAACACCTAAATGACATGTCATAGGTTAACTATACGTGGTAGAGACGACAATACTTCATTAAATAAAAATACACATTGGGACGTGTAAAAGTGCTTAATTTAGGCCTATTTGCAGAAATAATAATAATAAATAATAAATGTTGGACAACATCACAAACATTGCTCTGGAGACGTATTTTTGAAGCAGTAGAAATGAATCTTGAATTCGAACACGAAAACAATTCGTGTATAAAAATGGTTTACATTGCTTCGAATTTTACGCATTTTTGAATCACTCGAAATAGTGTTGCTATTAAATTGAAATCTTGTAACCATTTTTGTTTCACGCAGAAAATATTATTAACCATAAAGCAAACATTCATTAACGAACGTTAATAAAAAGTTAATATGTCAAATCTCTGTCAACCATATATTTACTTGTCAATGTCATTCTTCCGTACTTCCTACTAGAAGAAATCGAAAAACGAGTGGGTAGGACCACTCGTAGCAGACAGAATTAACAGAATGAATTTTCAAAAATAGTGATTTTAGGAATTCATGATTAAAAAATACGTCTCCAGGAGACGTATTTTTGAATCATGCGAATTCCAATCCGAATACGAAATCGCAAGATTCGAATGCGAATTCCTAAAATCACTATTTTTAAAAATTCATCCCGTGAATTCTGCAACGACCACTCGTTTATGTTTTCTACTAGTAGAAAGTACGGAAGAATTACATTGACAAGTAAACGTATGTTTGACAGAAATTTGACATAATAACTTTTTATTTACGTTCGTTAGTGAGTTTTTGCTTTATGGTTTATGATATTTTCTGCGTGAAACTAAAATAGTTACAAGATTTCAATCTAATAGCGACACCTATTTCGAGTGATTCAAAAATGCATAAAAGCGTGAGCAATAGAAATGAATTTCATACACGAATTGTTTTCGTGTTCGAATTCGAAATTCATTTCTAATGCTTCAAAAATACGTCTCCTGATCCTATCACAGAATAGGAAGCGTGTCATTCCTGTTCTCTGGATCCTATGGTAAGTAGCCAAAACACTTGTGGTATAGAAATCAGAAACAACGACGGTACCGGTGAATATATTTTTTTATTGCTTTTATTACAGTTACAGTAGACCGTCGGGTGTAGTGGTGCGCGCTCCGGACTACAAAGCCAGCGGTTGCGGGTTCGAATCCCGCAAGGGGCAAATGTTTGTGTGATGAGCACGAGCATTTGTACCTAAGTCATGGATATTTATAAAAATATTTAAGTATGTTTATCCGTTATCTAGTTGCCATAGTACAAGCTTTGCTTAGTTTGGGGTTGCTAGCCCCAAACTAAGCAAAGCTTGTACTATTGGTGTGATTGTGGAAACAATTTATTATTATTATTATTTTAATACTTTTGTATCTCAGCCCTTGGCAGCTGGAGTTTCTAGAATTACACGGGCCTAAGCCAAGTGTAATTCTGACAAGTTAAACTATAATGTGATGTCACTGCTTTGTGAAATAATCTGTGTGTCAGATGGTGTCGTGGTTGAGTGTGTGTGAGTAGGTGTCAGAGAGAATTGTTGCCTGAAACTTGCAAGTTGCGAACCGATGCTAGTTTCAGTAGATCTTAGATGGATGTTAGTTTCGTTGTCAACCTGCATGAACTTTCGGACAATTCTGCAGGTATTTAAAATAACGGCTTTTTGTAGGTGTATGTAAGTATACTTTGGCAAATTTAGTGAATCTAGGGATTGGTGCAGCTGCTTCGGTATTACTCCTGTTGTAGACAATACTATTGGAACGATTGTGGCTTTGTTTAGTTTCCACAGGCGTTTGACTTCATCTTTTAGATCAATGTATTTTGTAAGTTTCTCTGCTATAGTAGATTGTAGGTTGTGAGTATTCGGAACCGCAATGTCGATTAAATATGCTGATTTATTGACTTTGTCTATTAATGTGATATCTGGCCTATTGTAATGTGTTGTTTTATCGGTAAGTATGGCTCTATCATAGTATAGTTTGTGTGTTTGATTTTCTAAGACAGTAGATGGTATATATTTATAATAAGCAACTGAGGGTTGATTTAAAAGTTTGTACATAGTAGCAAGTTTTTGGTGGATAATATTGGCAACCTGATCGTGTCGATGTTTGTAATCAGATTGGGCTATAGATTTACATGCACCCGTGATGTGTTGGATGGTCTCTGAAGTACTATTACATTTTCTACATAAATCTGTCGGTAGGTTGTGCGCTCTAATTATATGTTTTTGATAGTTTCTGGTTTCTATTATTTGATCTTGGATTGCTAACATAAACCCTTCCGTCTCGGGAAACAGATCACCTCGACTTAACCATTCGTTCGACGCACTTTTGTCGACATTAGGTTGGCTTAAGTCATTAAGGTGTCTTCCATGCAAAGATTTTCGGGCCCATTCGTCCATCTTAGTTTCTTTGTCTGTCTGTTTTTCAGTAATCTGTATAGTGCTATCATGCAAATTGAGGGGTGTGAGACGTTGATCATTTGCAACTATTGCTTTATGGAGTGGAGATGAGTCAATTTTACAATGGAAGTAGGCACGCAGATTAGTTATTTGTTGGTTGTGCAAATTCATAATATCGATTAACCCCCTGCCCCCCTCGTTTCTCGGTAAAGTTAATCTCTGGATACACGAGCGTGGGTGATGTTTTCGGTTTTTGGTCATGGTAGTATTAATCGTACGCTGTAAACTTTTAAGTTCGTTTTTGGTCCATCTAATAATACCAAATGAGTATGTCAGAATTGGGATTGCAAAGGTGTTGATGGCTTTAATGGTGTTCTTGGCATATAGTTGGCTTTTAAGTATGGCGTTTAATCTGTGCTTGAATTTGTGAACCAGCATCAATTTGGTTTCCTTACTATGTATCTGTTTTGACTGATTATAACCAAGGTATTTATATGTTTGGTGTTCTTCTAAGGGTTCAATTTGTTGTCCTGTCTCTAATTGGTAGTAATGCTGGTAGTTTTGTCCTGCTTTTACTGAGTTTATTTTACACTTGTCGATACCAAACTCCATGCAGATATCCTTTGTATACTTTTCAGTAATTTCTGCTAGTTGTTGTAAGTCATTCTGATTAGCTGCATAAAGCTTGATATCATCCATGTAAAATAAGTGGTTAACGTTAAGTTCTGATTTGCTATTTAATGATTTACTGTTGTTATCAACATACTGCAGATTATAACCTGATGCTATTTCATTTAAGTTGTTGGATAGAGGGTTTAAAGCAAGACAGAACCAAAGCGGACTCAACGCATCCCCTTGGAATATACCTCGCCTTATTTTAATCGGCTCTGTCTCTATATCTTCTTCCGTTGCATAAACTTTTAATCTAGTAATCCATGATTGCATGGATGTAGTAAGAAAAGCAATAATCTGAGGATGCAATTTATAAGTTTCAAGGACTTTAACCAACCATGAATGAGGTACGGAGTCATACGCCTTTTTATAATCAATGTACATTGTAAATAAATCTTTTTTCTTCTTCTGTACTTCTTTTAATATAACTGAATCTATTGTCAATTGTTCTTTGCACCCTTGGCTTAATTTACGACATCCTTTTTGTTGCTCTGTTAAAATATTAAATTTATCAGTGTGTTCATAAATCATTTGTGCAAGGCAAGCTGTGATGATTTTGTATATTGTCTGTAGGCAGGTAATAGGTCTGTATTTTGCAGGGTTACTAAGATCGTTCGGGTCTTTAGGCAGCATGTATGTAATTCCGGTTGTTATGTATTGTGGCAAGATATTAGGGTTTTGTATAAAATTGTTTATATGGTAATATAAAAATGGTTGCAAATATGTAAATTTCTTAATCCAGTAGTTGTGAATGTTGTCAGTACCAGGGGATTTCCAATTGTGTAACTTTTTTATAACGTTTTGAAACGTCTCTATGGGTATCATTTCGTATTCCATTGGTTCAATTTTTTCTGCTTTTAACTGTTCATTTTTTATCCAAGAAGCTTCCACATTATGCTCTACTGGCTTCTCCCATATTCCAGACCAATAGTTTCTCAGTTCATCTGCTTGCGGCATGTATTCTTTATTCGTACTATTTGTGTAACTAGATGTAGAAGTTCGAAGTGTCCTGTAAAAGTGTTTTTCATTATGTTTGAACTGCATGTTTTGATGTTTACGTAAGGTACATGTTTTGTATCGTTTCAACCGGCTGCTAGCGACATTAAGTTTTTGTTTTAAAGTATCAAGATAATGAGACAAGTCGGTGTTGGGTGCTTCATGTATTGAGTGTGTTTTATTATTTTTTATAATTATTTGTACATGTTTACTAAGCTTATCATTTCTATTTCCATTTATGTATTGAATTAGTCTCGCAATTTTAGCCCTCAGGTCTACAATTTTCTTTTCCAACCTAATTTGCCATTTTGGTTTTTTCTTTTCCTTTCTTTGGCTTGCGGCTGTGGGAGGAATATCTAATTTTGCCCCATTAATTTTGGCTGCAGTCCACGCCGCACAATATAACACAGTTTGAAAAGTTTTAAATTCAGTGTCTTTATTGACGTAAATGGGTAAGACCTTTTTATTTATGTAGTTTAGTGTGTGTGATAACTTTTTGGATGATTTTTGTTTAGGTATTGTATTTCTTTCTGTTGGACTTGTATTATTATAAAATTCATATGCTTTTTTAAATGTCCTGTCAATTTCTGGCTCATTTAAATTACTTGTATCATCAGCCATGCTATGATCTGGATTCAAGGGTGTATTGTTTATATGGGATTCAATCTCTAACTCGGGCATTAATAATGACAGTTGTTCAGAGTGTAAAATAGTTGGTTGGTATGAATGTGCATTTTGTGTTTGAAAATTTGCTTGTGATTTCTCGGAACTGGTTGCAAACTCATGATTATGCTGTATATCTATATGTGTATTTGTGTCATGACTATGAATTACTGTGTGATGTTGCTGTAACTCTGATTCTACTTCAATCCTTATTTTTTCAATTCTGTCTGCACTTATCATATTGTTGTTAATGATAACTCTCCGCTGATCTGATATTCTTTGAGCTGAGAATTTTGATAACTCGGGATGTAAGTCTAAGATTGTTTTGTGTAAGATTTGTCTGTAAGCTGTTTTATCTGTATCTAGTTGTGTAATTCTGAAGTAAGCTCGTATAATGTTTTCATTAATTTCATTAGACCATCTCATACGCTGTCCAGTTTCATTGGCTTGGGTATTTGATTGGGTATTACAGTTTTCGCGTAGTTGTTGTTCTACTTCGTTTCTTATTTGCCTTATTTCATCATCATCTAAAAATTTGTTATTTATAATTGCCCTACGTTGATCTCCTAACCTCTGTTTACTAACTGGCATGTTTGGGAAAGTTTTTGTAAAATCTTCATATAATGGTTGCAAGTATTTGTGTGTATCGGTTTCTAATTTTGTGTGAATGAAGTAAGTTCGCAGGATAAATTTATTCATTTCGTCAGACCATTTTTTGTTCTTGCGTATCTTTTCTTCAACCTTGGTGGGTGCAGACTGTTTAGCATTGAAAGCCAACTGCACAACATCCTCGGTTAATTCAAAATTTGATAAATCACGAGATGGTAGGATGGAAGCAGATTTTGTTGCCCTGCTGTCTTCGGCTGTAATACATTCTTCGATGGAAGCCCGCCTGTTCAACTCCTCATCGCCGATGGACCGCATGCTGCCACATCTAGCACCGGCTCCAGATGTGCCCCGGCGAACCCCGGGCAGCGACTTTGATGTAACACCTCGTTCGGCTGTAATAGATTTGTCGATGGAAGCCCGCCTGCTCAACTTCTCATCGCCGATGGACTGCATGCTGTCACATCCAGCAACGGCTCCAGATGCGCCCCGGCGACCCCCGGGCAGCGACCGCAAACTATATCCACATTTACTACGCTCCATTTAAAGTGATGGGGTTGCCATTTCCCTGTTAGTCACCCGCTTAGAAATTTCATTGCGGGTGTCCGCCCCCCGCGTGGCTCAGATGGTCGAGCACGGACGTAAGGCTGGACTTTGGGGGGCTTATTATTATTATTATTATAGTTCTTACTTTTACGTTTAACCACCTCCGTAGCCTAGAGGCGAGCATACCGGACTTGGTGTCGCTATCACTGAAGTCTCGGGTTCGATTCCCGGTCAGTTACACTGTTGGTGATTATTATAAATGAGTGAAACATAAAAAATATGAATATTTAACTGACCTTACTAACTGCCTACCTCGCACCAGAACATTTGCCTTGTAATTTCTTGTAATATAGGTACTTATTTAAAAAGAGGCTAGTCCACAAATTGTCCTAAAGAGTGGAAGGATTTTAAAAATCGTATGATGCGATTTGTAAAATGTAGTATTTATTTTAGCCTTATTTGCTAATTTACATGTTATAAAATTGGGTTATATTATATATTCTGTTCTTGTAAATCAGCGTGTCCTACAGACACATAGGCCTCCTCCAAGCTTTTCCATTCATCTCGGTCTCTCGCCAGTCTTTGCCAGATTGTTCCAGCTACTTTCCTAATGTCATCTGACCACCTCTTTCGTTGTCTCCCTCTATTTCTCTTGTTGTGGTATCGGGGGGTCCATTCAGTTAACTGTCTTGCCCATTTCATATTTTTGTCTCTTAAGATACATCTCCATTTTAGTTGTTTCACTTTTATGCCAACATCCTCGAATTTTGTGAGCTTTGTCTTTCTGCATTTTTTTTCCTATCTTGTCTTGTGTAGCCTAGGACACTCCTTTCAATGCTGCTCTGACATGTTCTCAGTTTGTGAAAGTTTTTTAAAGTGATGCCCATGTTTGACATCCATAAGTCAGAACAGGAGAAATGCAAATGTTGAAAAGCTTTCTCTTTACAGACAATGAGTATTGTTTGTTCTTCATGTCTTTCAATCCCCAAAATCTTTTCCAAATATTTACTATTTTTCTATTTATCTCATGGTCCATTTGGTCGTTGAATCAAATAAGTTGACCTAGGTAAAGGTACAATAAAAAAATAAAAATGTAGGTATTACCTACTTATTAATTAAAAATGTATTTTATCATCACCATGTCAGCCTATAGCAGTCTTCTGCAAGAGCACGTAAACAGCGCCAAAGAGCATGATCCTCCGTTTTTTCATCCATCCACTGCCAGCCATCTTCCTAGGGTCGTCGGTTCATCGAGCTCCATACTACGTTTGCCAAAACGTGGCCTTCACTCGAGAACTCTGTGTTCTGCGACAGATCTGGCCGGCCCACTGCCAAGTGGCAGTATTTAGCTAATGTTAGCTTGCTACATTTCAGAACTATGTCCATTACTTTGACCTTTCTCTAATGGTTGTCTTCTGCGGGATAACCTCGTTTCGGATTTTATCTCTTAACGAAATTCAAAGCATCGACCTTTCTAATTTCCATAGCTCGCTGAGTGACGTGGTCGGTGGGCCAGCTTTACTATCATGTTCCACGTTTCGGCTCCGTAGGTCATCACTGGTAGGACGCACTGGTCGAATACCTTGCTCTTCAGGCATTGTGGCAGTGGCGACGAGAAGATATAACGCAGCTTCCCAAATGCTGCCCAGCCAAGCTGCACTCCGATAGCGATTTTCTGCTCAAAGCTGTCAAAAATGTATTTATTTATAATCGTGCTAATAAGAAATAGGTAACTAGAAGTGTAAGAATAACATTGTTAATTGTTAAATACCATTTAAATACAATTTACCAACGCTTTTCTTGACCGCAATCAGAAGCAATTATTTCTAAATTGCCAATTGTTTTATTCCGACTAATTATTATCATTACCTACTGACAGTGATTATTCCTTCGCATGATCTATTGCGTTCTTTGGTTATCTGCACTACAGCGACGTAACAATTCATTTCTAGTCACGTTTTAAGAAAATAATAATCATAAATCATATTATTGATGTCTCTAGTAAAAGTTAAGTCCATTTTTTGTTTAAATGAAACTTTTTTTAAAGATAATAGGCAATTGAGTTTGAGTTCCACAAACAAAATTAAATGTCGCAGAATAAATATACAACGATAGAAATAGTTTAAAAAGCCATTAACTAAAAATAAAAAACAAATTTAAAAAAGCTAAAAATAGTATTAGTTACTGAAACTTATCAGTTATTTTTTCAGTCGGAGGGATAAAAATACACAAAATCGTCTTGGCTGGCACCAACTTCAAAAATGAATTAGTTATTATGTTATGGACCAAGTGATTAATGAGGGCATTATTTATAATGCCCGGTCAATTTTTTTTTTTTTTTTTTTTCCTTTATTGAGAAAACCAACAGCGTATTTATACATTGTTAACATACATTATTTAACACACAATATGGCCAATAACAGGTTTCCCTTATCTTATCTTATATTATAGTACATCAAAAGGTTGGAAATGCCACCAACGTTTACGCAACACTAATCACTATACAACACACAGTACAATATACAACAAAACAAAACAAATCAACTCGACAGCCAACTCAATGTTATTTAAAAGATAAAAGACATTAACTAGTATTAATAATTAATCTTTATATGTATATATGTATATATATATATATATATATATACTGTTTTTTTTATTATTATTATATTACTCTTAGTTATTTATTTATTGCACATCCTTACCCTCGAATCCAACACTGCACCTACTTCTCTCTTAAATATGCGCTTAGTGTTCGCAAAAAGGTCGACACTTTCAAACGCGTGTTATATTTACGAGTCAGCCGTAGCAAAACTGAATTTTGAAGGTAGTCTGTACGATGCCGCATGGTTTCCAAAAGTGGGGTATGACGGGTTCGGTATTTAGGCGTACGAAATGTGATCTTGGAGACCAGATACGGACAGTCGACTTTACTATTTACTATATGTCGTGCGGAAGACCCATATCTAACAACATGCGCCGCTGCTCCAGTGGTAAGATATTATGTTCGGTGCAGCCGTCCTCATATGTATCAAAGGTTTTACGACTACGATATTTTAGGTGGTTAACAAAAATTTTTTGTATTCGCTCCAGGCGGGATTTGTATATAGAATAATGGGGAGACCATATAGGGCTAGCGTATTCGAGGACACTTCTCACATATGCGTTATAAACTGTTTTAACAATTGAAATGTCCGAAAATGGCTTGCACACACGGAGAACAAAACCAAGATTTTTGTACGCCTTCATAATAGTATTATCAACGTGAAGGGAAAGTAGCATTTTGCTGTCAAAATATACACCTAAGTCCCTAACATTACTTTTCCTCTCTATTTGTTTTCCATTGAAGTTATAATTCTGTAGGATAGGCTTTGGCTTTCGAGTGAATGTTATGCATTCGCATTTATCTGCATTAACGGTTATATTATTTTTAATATAATACTCATACAAGCGATCCAAATCACTTTGTACAGAAAGACTGTCTTGCAAGTTATTTTATAAAATATCTTTTTGTCATCCGCATACATAAGATAGTGAGAATGCTGAAAGCACATACCTATATCGTACAGGTAGGCATTGTAAAAAAGAGGACCCAAAAGGGAGCCCTGTGGAACCCCTGTAGGAACATTGATATAATTTGAGCGATAACCACCCATCACTACAGCCTGGGAACGATTTGTGAGGTACGACTCAGTCCACCGAAGTAAATCCCCATGAATTCCTAAAACTTGTAGCTTGTTCAATAGGATCACGTGATCCACCCGATCAAAAGCCTTCTCAAAATCGGTGTAGATCACGTCAACCTGCCCACCACCATCCATACTTTCCAGAACAAAAGTCGTAAACCATGCCAGATTTGTAATGGTTGAGCGACCCCTTAAGAAACCATGTTGGTTTTCAGGTATTGGTTGTGCCAAAGTAGAATAAATTTCATTGTACACTATTTTTTCCAACATCTTAGCAGCAGTATTTAATATAGAGATTCTCTATAATTTATAATATCCATACGCGACCCTTTCTTATGTACAGGCACTATTAGCGCGGACTTCCACCTATGTGGAAAAGTACCCTCCCGTAAAGAGCGGTTAAATAATATAGTTAAGGGAAGAGCGAGCGATTTAGCACATCTTTCCCAAAACACAGCCGGTAGCCCATCACTCCCAGCACCCTTATTAATGTCTAAAGATTTAAGCATATTTTCTACAACTAACAAGGAAGTTTGTATATTTGATACTGTGTTACATAAAGATTGTTCTTGTGCTACTGGAGAGTAATTGTTAGTAGGTGTGCCAAATACACTCTGAAAAAATGAGCTAAAGGCATTACATATATTTCTTCCGTCCGTATATTCAACTCCCTCCAGATAAAACATTTTAGGGTTTACTGATCCACCGCGCAAAGCCTTAACGAATGTCCAGAACGCTTTGGGGTGTTTTTTAATATTGTTTCCGCAATGTGTTGTAAAATGCTTAAAACACTCATTTTGTACGCGTCGTTCTCTTGAGCGTAATAGTGAAAATTCATCGTAGTCTAATCTATTTCCATATTTTTTCCAGAATATGGTCAATGACAAGTCTAATCAGGCCAAGTGATTAATAATTTATTACCTTTACTTCATTATTTACTATAGGTTCTGGTTACTATAAAATTGCTTGGGCAATTTGATAAATAAGAAATATTGGGCTTCTCACGCGCATACTCCTACCTAAGTTAAAAGTTTAGTTTAGCGCTTCGCCAGCTGCTACAGCGACATAGCTCGCTTCGCTCGCTCAGCTCGCCCGATGTTGTGGTCACTGTTCTAACCTAAACTAACATTTAAGCCAAACCTTTGAAAATTAACCAAACTAACCGTCGAAAGTAGTAAATGTTGGCGAAATCCAACATCACCAAGGGTAAGTTCTTTTGAGTTAGGTTAAGTTAAGGTTCTTGTACATTCCGGGTTTCAAGTTATTTGTATTTTCTATATTCTGTCTGTATTATCTAAACTACAAAACCGATAACCTTAATATTGTACCAGGAAAATCTATAAATTACCCGCTCTTTAACAAAAAAGGATTGGATTTATTTATTTATTTTTCTAACAATAAAATCTGACTTCTCATTAGTGTATTACAATACAACTTAGTACACGTCTTACAGAATGAAGAAACAATGAAGGATGCAGGCAAACGAAAAACGCAGTTCCGGCGGTATCAAATAAGCTTGCCCGCAACCTCATCAGACTAGCAAGGGACAGAATTCGCAAGGTCATAGGTGTTATAATATAACCGGCCACTGTCCTCTTAACAAACACCTGTTTAACATAAGTGTGACAGACAGCCCCACATGCAGAGGATGCATGAAGGCAGAAGAAACACCACAGCACATGCTACTGGAATGCAGAAGCGTGGCAGATCAACGGGCACGGATTCTCCAATCACCAGGATCGCTCCCGGAAGCCTGACCTTCTGGGATGACCTAGGATGGTGAGTAAGAAAGACTAAGTAGCACGCACAATAGCCCAATCATGAGGTTTAGTGCGGAGAAAGCCCAGCTAAACTAATTAACTAGTACACGTCTTGAATTTCATCTTCTCCCCCAAGAGAAAAATGCTGAATTTCGGGATAAAAACTATCCAGTGTCTTACCTCGTAGTATGAACTCAATCACGCCAAGTTTCTTCTGAATTCATTCAGTAGTTTTGGAGTGATGTGCGGCCAATAAACAGCAGTCGGAAAATAGCGGCCAAGTGCGTGTCGGACTCGCCCATGAAGGGTTCCGTGGCATCAAGTAACATAATATAAAAGTTCTTGTAGTTCGTTGTAACTTTGATCGATGTTTAATAGTGTAAATTTCGGTTTACGATTTATGACGTATTAAAAAAAACTACTCACTAGATCTCGTTCAAACCAATTTTCGGTGGAAGTTTGTATGGTAATGTACATCCTATATTTTTTTTAGTTTTATCATTTTCTGATTTTACAAGTTACAGGGGGGGAGACACATTTTACTACTTTGGAAGTGTCTTTTGCGCAAACTATTCAGTTTAGAAAAAAAATATATTAGAAACCTCAATATTATTTTTGAAGACCTATCCATAGATACCCCACACGTATGGTTTGATGATAAATAAATTTTGAGTTTCAGTTCTAAGTATGGGGAACCCCCCAAATTTTTTTGTTTTTTTTTCTATTTTTGTGTGAAAATCTAAATGCGGTTCACAGAATACATCGACTTACCAAGTTTCAACAGTATAGTTCTTATAGTTTCGGAAAAAAGTGGCTGTGCCATACGGACGGACAGACAGACAGACATGACGAATCTATAAGGGTTCCGTTTTTTGCCATTTGGTCCATAGCCACCCTGAAAAATAAAAATAAAATAAAATTTGGGCTCCAGTATCAATTAAAGAGCCCTTCAAAAAGTTTTCAAAATATCATTCAATAAACAAAATTGGACCTGTTACAGTTTTATAATAAGTATAGAAATATTGGAAACTGTAGGTTAGGCTACTAGGAACTAGTTTGGGCTCATCTGCTTTGGTTAGACAAGTCCCATAGGAACTCGTCAAATGTATGGGACTGTGTGTGTTATAATATTTTTTCCAAACTTTAATTGCATTATGACTAAAATTACAGCAACTTGATAATTGCCTTATTTTAATGTGCACATAAATAGAGTGTACTTTTAAGTATGTAATATACATTATGGTTTATTATCAGTTATTTATTTAGCAGATAACATTATGTAGCGGAAAAGCTAACATTTATAGTTGGAAGTTAAATAATCTTGACTAATGAGACTGAGTAGAAGGCGGATTATGGTTACCTTACAGCAAGTGATAACGACAAATTATACTCCTATAGCTTCGTAGGGCAACTTATTTTTAACCGACTTCAAAAAAGGAGGAGGTTCTCAATTCGACTGAATGTTTTTTTTTTTTTGTATGTATGTTACGCGATTACTCCGCCAATTATGAATCGATTTTAATGATTCTTTTTTTGTTTGGTAGATCATACTTCAGAGGTGGTCCCATATAAGTTTTATCGAAATTGATTTAGAACTTTTTGAGAAAATCAATGAATACATACCTATTATAGGCAAAGGCCTTAGTCGAGTTTTATTATTATTTTAGTGGAAGTTGACAACAGTTCAGTAGTTTCTGCTCCAGACAGCAAAGCCATGGCAGGCCTTCGCAGCGAGCATGTGGCTGTGTGAGAGCACGAGCATTTATACCTGACTCATGGATGGATGTCATATATAATGGTACAAAATAATAGGACACTGGACACTCCTTTATACTACGTAATCGAACATACAAAACTTTTACTATGGAAGCCACATCAATATCCTAAATCATTTTTAGATGCTCCATACAATCTAACAATGTTTAACTTCAAAATGTTTACTTTCTACATTTAAATGCATGATCCTAGGATCCTGGTCAAGTGTGCAGAGTTCTCTAAATAAGCACCGTTTAACATAGGTGCGACAGACAGCCCCACGTGCAGAGGATGCATGGAGGCAGAAGAAACACCACAGCACGTGATTATGGAATGCAGGAGCGTCGCAGATCAACGGGCACGGATCCTCCAATCACCAGGATCGCTCCCGGAAGCCTGCAGAAGTCTAAAAAGGCTGCTGACCTTCGGGATCACCTGGGCTGGTACAATGGCCCAATCATGGCTAAGTGTGGAAACAGCCCAGATAAACTAACTAAGAGGGATCATCATCACCATCAGTCTTTGGAAGTCCACTGCTGGATGTATGTCCAGCAATGGCCTAGGTTCCGTGAGGACTATGCCTCCCTCGTAGAACGCCACCGGCTCTTTGACGTTTGCATTCAATGGCTTAATTCCCGCAACCTAGAGTAGTTAGTCAGTCCCCGGGGTGGGAGGTCTGCTCATGCTACATCTTCCAATTCGTAGTCGCCACTCAGAAATCTTTCCATCCCCTGTTATCAGTTATGTTTTTTTAAAGAATTTTCTATTTTAGGGATGACTACATCAAATCTAGTTCTTCCAATGATTGAATCTAGATCACGCCACATCATACATGTATGTTCCGCGATCTTTAATTATTGAAAAACATACTTGATTTTTAAATTAGTGCATAGCTATCGCTACGGTATAAAAAAATGTTAAATTCCAAAATTCTTTAGTTTTCTTTTTAAACTGACGGTAATTCTTATACCCCTACAGGTGCTCTATTTTGGACTACTGCTTGTCACCTATTTTCGGGTCACTGTATTAAAACTTGCCTAATTATTATTTAGGACCTTCACTCACAAAGTGGACAGACGACCTGGTAAAGGTTGCAGGAAGCCGCTGGATGCAGGCCGCTTCCAACCGGCCAATCTGGAAATCATTAGGGGAGGCCTATATTCAACAGTGGACGTCCTAAGAAGAAATGAAGATGATGATGAATTATTAGTTACTGCCTCCAACAAGGTTTTACGAATAAATTAACGCCTTCAACAATTATCACGGCAATCTATCTGTGCTTGATAACTTGCGGTTTCTTTTTTCTCATCATATTGGATTCGTACTTAAGATATTTTTAATTTCATGACAATAATACGTTTCGTTTTATTGGAAAATACCTAATAAGCATGTATCATTTCTACTATGTTTTTGCCTATTGGCGTCATGTTAAGCTGTGAGTGCAAGTGGTTTCAGGTTCGATTGTCGTTCTGGGTAAGTATGCTATAAACGCCCGCTATTATTACCTACCTAACGTTGTCTGTTACCACCTTTACAAAGATGTTAAACCACTTTGACATGTAAAATTAGTGTGTTGTTATTTTTTTTTAACTTAAGATTTTCTTTTGTATGTAACTACATAAGCGAAGAATATATATTAGATATTCTCAATAACCTTGTGTGATTTATGTAATGTTTATATTGTTATGATTAAAAAACATGCTACCTACCAAAATGACCCAAATTTAACCCCGTACCGCCAAATATTTTTGCCGCATCTTAATTCTTATCGAATACACAAGCGCCACCTACCGGGCGCATAAATCATTCGCGTGTTTTGACATGTGCTTGACATTGTTTGAGCGTGTGTGGTCTGGCTCGAGTGATGATGAACCAGATTTTAAAAAGTTTTGGTAAGACGTTTTCTATAGCATACACTGATTACAAGTCCGATATTTTATCCGTTTAATTTCTAAAAAAACCGGCCAAGTTTGAGTCGGACTCACCGAAGGTTTCGTTTATAGGTAATGTAAAATCTAGAAGTTTGTTACCGTTAATTTCGAGTTTGTTCAAAAACATTATTTGGTGATTCATACATATAGTACGAGAGCCCACGACCAAAATTTTTGTCTCATAGCAATACGGCCAAAACCGCATCAAATCGATAGATACGATTATCCTACCAATATCAGACATTTTCCGCGTAGCGTTTGATCTGACCGAATTTTCAAAATTGTCAAAGAATTTTACCGAACTGCATCATAGCAATATGTCTGATTTGCAGACTGTAGTTGAATGATAGTTCTGAGATACCGGAAACATATTTTTCAGACGTTAGTGGTGTAGCGCAAACCCGTAAAATCACTTAAAAAAATTAAAAATGAGACAAAAAAAATGTCTCATAGCAATACGTCTGAAAATCTTTTTTATTAGTAAATTTTGGTTATTTGATGCGAACAAAACAATTTTCAGACGGAAATGTGAACGCATTAAATTTTGAGACCGTTTTGAAAATGTTAACAAATTTTACCGATCGGTATCATAGCAATATGTCTGAAAATTGTTGGACATGATAAAATAAGTTGGCCACATGTGCAAAAAATGTATATCAGACAAATTAAGTGTAGCACCTTCTCTATCAGACAACTTTTCGATACTCAGATATAATTTAAAAATCGTATTGAGGCATCTTGAATTGTCTGTTACAAACCAATGAATACGCTGAGGCTGTTGAAATTAAATACTGATTGATTTGATAGTTTTGGTTTTATTTAAAGCACACTTGAGTAACTTTTACAAAAGAAATAAGTAATGACATCTGTCATCTGTCATCTGTCAAAGTACATATAATAGACAAGGGAGATTCTTGAATATCTATGAAAATATCTATGGCTGTAAATTTAAAAAAACATTTAACAGAGAGACTCCGAAACGTTATTTTCGTTTTTGGGAGTATATGCTACACTTAAAGTGTCTGAAAACAGGTTTTTGGTAATCATGTAATACGAAAAGTTGAAAAAAAAATTTATCCGTATTGCTATGATACAGGTCGGCTAAATTTGTTGACATTTTCAAAAATGCGCTCAGGCTATATGCTACGCGCAAAATGTCTGAAAACAAACTTTTTCGTAATACAATTATAAAATCTATGTACATTTTCACTATCAGACGTATTGCTATAATAACGACTGTCTTTTTTTTTTGACACAGCAGAAATGGCCTCCCACGCAGTTGCTACACTTTTGACCGTTACTACACACCTAGTCGGGTTCAGAATCATACAATCTAACGATTTTATAGGGTTTTTGCCGTATTGCTATGAGACATGGTTTTGGTCGTGGGCTCTCGTACTAATACAAGTTTTCGGACTTTTTTCTGTACTTGTGCTTCACGGGAATCGAGTCATAGATTTTTCCGTTTTTTCTGCGTATAATTTCTTCGTTTTTACCCCTTGTAAATATGCGGTGTAGGGGGCCTTATTTGCTTTTTGCCAAATTTCATTATTTTAGGTAAAATGCAAACATCTATTTTAAAAGAGGATACTTCGATATTTTTGTCTCTGTTAGAAAAGTTAAAGAATCGTGTTCGTGTCATCGAGCACATACCTAATAGAGCAGCAGTACGGACTATGTTTACTAAATCTTTTAGTCAATTTTTACATTCAGTATGAACTGACAAGTCCTGTCATCTCTCGCCCATACTAAAACAGAACAGTCATAGATTAAATAATGGCGGAATTTTTATGGAACCATATTAAACACGAATTGTTTTCATGTTCAAATTCGAAATTAATTTCTAATGCTACAAAAATACGTCTCCTGCCCACTGCCATTTCAGTTTACTGTCGGATAACCTTATTTATGATTTTATCCTTCATAGAAATCCCAAGCATAGCTGAGCAACTTTAAATTGGTGTACTAGTCGCATCCTGTAATTCTTATTGTTAACCTCTCGACTGAACCTTCTGACCCTTAAAGCTAAATTTAAAGATACAATTTATTTAACAATGTTTGCAACGGGCTTGTGACCATAGGTACGCATAACTTGTTAGTAGAATTAATAATTTATTAATATATACAAGTAGGTGTCGGACGCAACTAAAAGTACCTAAGTTTAACATAATCGTGCGACAGATGGCGCTACAATTTGTATTCAGTATATCATATGGTAATTTTATGCTTTCCTACAACTTTCAATATTATAATGTTATAAAAGGACAGTCGTAATTAAATTTTATAAAAAACTCGATAAGTTATTTTAAGGTCTGTGTGAGAATTAATATTTTAAAGTAAGTAGGTAGTTATAAGGGTTAACTTATGGCAGATGTAGACTATACAATACAAGTGATACTATGTCGGATATACTATTTGTTTCTCAATAAAAGTTGTGTATAATCCTATATTTGAATTTGTGTATTAAACTAACTCATTGGTAAACTTACGGCCGATTGGGCAGAAAGGTTCTAGAATGGAGACCACGTATCGGCAAGCGCAGCGTAGGACGTCCACCCAAAACATGCTTAAAAAGTGGAAGATTTTAGCAGGTCGCTAAAGGTTGTAGGCTCAATGCAGGCGACTTCCAACCAGCCAATCTGGAAGTCACTGGGGGAGGCTTATGTTCAGCGGTGGACGTCCTATGGCCGAAATGATGACGATGATGATGAAAAGCATCAGAATCAGTCCTAAAAGATTGCATGGAAAATTCCCAGATATATTTATTAAGTAATTTTATCTAATTTATTTCATTGTATGTCTATGTATGCCGTCACTATGCGAAGCCTTTTATATCTTAGGGAAATATAGAAGAAAAATAAACTAAACAATAGGCTATTAGACTGTTTTCTGCAATAGAGTTATTATTGTTAGTAATATTCAAATAATGCGTAACAATTTTATTTAATTTTTTAAACCTTTGAGAATAATAAAAAATAGCATTTTACTTCTTTACGTTTTTAAAAGCCTGCGAAAACGCCGTCAGGCATGATGTACTTGTTCGTGACGTTACGAACCTTTAAATATCCATTGAGTTATAATTACTAGAACAGGCTTGTTAAAAACCTTTGTCGCCGGTCACACTACTCATACTTTGTGCGAGGGTAACGCAAGATTTCGCTTTGGGATGTCGGTTCTAGTACAAAGTTACTCAATGGTGATGTGCCTGTCATTGTTACCGGCGTTTTTGACAATGTAAAATAGTAACAAAAATATAACATTTGAAAATGAATTTTTTAAAGTAATCATTTATTATATTTATTAACTATTGATATGTTTAGGTTCCATATGGTGCAAACTATTAAACTACTTAAATTATTAGTTAAGTCAATTTTGGTACAAGGCAAATAGCCTATTAAACACTTCCATCACTATGCTGTGTCCTATAATATATTATATCTGATGCACTAAGCAATGAAACGGTGTAGCAGTAGCAGTGTTTGTAGATTTAGATGTGTCATCAGCATCAGAGCTTTCAGATGTGTGCTTGTCAGTTGGTTCGGATGATGAGTCACACATTGAGCTATCTCTAATCAGATCCACAGGAAACATAATTTCTTTTCACTGTAGATTCAAGAAATACTGCATCTCTACTTTTTATTACAGTTCTGGAACCAGGAACCAAAAATCTGAATTCTTTTGAATGATCACAATAACCAATGAATCTTGCTTTCTGTGCTTTAGGATCCAATTTCCTTCGTTTTTCTTTAGGAATATGAATCATTCATTCGCACCCGAAAACTCTTAAGTGATTTACATTTGGTTTCTGTCCTGACCACATCTCTTCTGGTGTCTTGTATTTCAGTGATCGAGTTGGAGTTCTGTTGATCAAATAAGCAGTAGTTTGGACAGATTCAGCCCAATATTGTTTAGGTAAGTCGGCGTTAATTAACAAACACTTCGCTATTTCAACCAATGTTCTGTTCATGCGTTCGGCGACTCCATTTTGTTCAGGAGTGTATGGTGTGGTGGTTTGATGAACTATTCCAGCAGCTTGTAGGAAATCAGAAAAAATAGAATTATCATATTCAAGGTCATTGTCAGAGCGAAGACAGTTTATATTACATTCTAGTTGTTTCTCCACTTGGCTTTTGAACTCTCTGAATTTTGCTAAAGCTTCTGTCTTTTTATGTAAAAAGTAAACAAGTACTTTCTTCGAGTAGTCATCAATCAATGTCATGAAATATTTTGCACCACCCAGCGAACTCGTCTCCATTGGACCACAGATATCGGAATGCACCAGTTCGAGTAGCTTTGAAGTTTTGGAAATGCTTTGTTTTAAAGGTTAGCGTGTTTTTTCCCTTCTAGACACGTTACGCATGTTATTTTCTCATTTTTCTTTAATAATTTAACACCTTCAGTGTTATCTACAAATTTTTTAAAGATCTTGAAAATTCAAATGGCCCATACGTTGATGCCAGAGGTAAACATCTTGCTTGTCAACATCAGATATGTATGCATGCTCACTTTTCACATCTAGCCTGTACATATTATTGACTAAACTTGCCGTTTCAACAACCACATCGTTTTTATTCATTATCATGCAGCCTTTACTGTCGAATTTCACTTGACCTTCAGTTTGGTGATCTGACTAACTGATAGTAGATTTGTTGACAGCTCTAGTACATACAGTATATTTTGAAACAAAATCTTGTTGTACTGACCTTTATCATTGCAAACATCTAAACTCAGTTGTCCAGTACTATGAACTGATAATGACTTGTCATTGACCTTGATTGTCTTAATAAGTGGCACACTCTCATTCTACAATAAAATCTTGTGTCTGGTCATATGCACTGAAGCGCCCGAGTCTATGTACCATCAGGGTCCAGCTTGAACTATTTTGATTATTCTTTTGATGATTCTTTCCATTGGCAGCGACATGGCCATACTTGTTGCAGTTGTAACATCGCGGTCCCTTTCTAAATTATTTCTTGGAACCTGTATTCTCTTTATTTGTAGAATTTGCTGCAAAAGCTGCTGAGACACTTTCACTCATTCTGACATCTTGTAGAATTTTTGATTTGACTGAGTCTGCACTTATTTTCATGCCTGAACTTTCGATTGCAATAATCATAGGTTTGTATGTTTCAGGTAGACCGGAGAGGAGCAGTGTCCCGAGCCACTCGTCGTCCACTTTGAAGCCGATATTGCGTAGTCTTCACTTCACGTATTCTTCTACATTTGAACATCCAGCTAGATTTGTTGTGCATAAATCTCGAAGCAGACCCACACGGCGTCAAAAGCATTTGCCAAACAGTCCCAAACCTCCTTTGCAGAGGTTGCCTCTTGAATATAATTATTTACGGAGTCCACCAGCAAGATAATCTTTGATTTCGCCTTCAGTTCGCGTTTAGGATCGACAGTTTTGCCTGGCTCAGGTTCAACACAGTCCCACAATTCTTCATGCTCAAGATATGTTTTTAGTGCAAATCTCCATGTGGAATAGTTGTCCCGACCGGTTAACTTTTCGATCAGAGCTAGAGGATTGCTTGAAGACATTTTTTGGAATGTATTTTGACGAACTTAGTGATACTTTCACAGTCTGAAAATTCGAGACGTATTTTGACGTTACGTTTTCTGCGACGTGTAATGTTCGACTAATTACACTGTTTTTCCACTGTGTTCTCATTTATCAGGGCTTCCTGGGCCCATAACCTGATGCACTAAGCAATGAAACGGTGAGATTATTACGAGATTAGTTATTTAGTTTTTATTATTTATTTATTAGTAGAGAGCATAGACAAGTAAGTACAAGAAGGCGCGATATTTTACTTTAACAATATCCTAGGGAAATATAGATAAATAAAATAAACTAAAACACTTTACCGACAAAAGTGACAGTGTTGTGGCATATAACTGTGACACCACGCGTAAATACCATGCAGTGATTAACGTATATTTCTTGCTAGTCCAAGACGCTGTAATATACCTCGTGACTCAGGCACGTAGTACAATTACACTATTTGTATAACATTACAGTTCAATGAGAACAGCCAAGGCACTGTAGTTATAAACACACCACACACTCGTCTTTAAAAGTTTTAAAATACTTTATGGGTATGACACACAGTACACTATCACTAAGTATATTAAATCTTAATCTATTAAATGTTCTATTTTATTAGTTAACTTTAGACTCTAAAATACTCTAAGGATTTAAGGGTGAATGAACTGGATATTGAATATTGGAGTTGAACTAGTAGTTTAACGTAGATATAGTAGTTGTACTTTCTCTAAAAAAACAACATTGAAATCGGAAAAAACAGCATTCTCACAAGTCAAAAATTAATTTGTAGACTTACATAATACATTGTTTATTTTGATAATGACAGCATACATTTTTAGCAATGCAAATTGTTAAATAAATACCGTATCAGGAGAAACAATTTGTTAGTAAATAATTTTACTAAAAAATTGTAAACAGAATGCCAATCCAATTAAAATAAGAAATAAAAATACTTTGTTTGGTTCATAACAATATCACAAAATAATTGTAACAAAAATACAACAATAAATGCCATGATATGATATCAAAATGGTCGCCACACATTTGCGAGCTAGCTGTTATATTTGGACTACATACTACACGTAATGTCCATGTCTAAGCGACAAGAAGACGCGGGAAAATGTTTCATCTACTACTTTTTTACTATTTTCAAAACTATGTTTGTTTTTTAAATGTTTTTTTTGCGTCTAATTTAGTATTCATCCTTATATTGTTATAGAGATTCTGACAAGTTTTTTTTAGGCATAATCGATGAAAGCGTGATCACACGCATCTGTGGTGTATCGCGTTTTAGCACTCTCTGCGATTGATCTCTAGCTAGCGACTTGGCGTCTGCATCGCGATTTCGCGTTTTTTTAGATTGATTTTCAGCTTCAGTTTAAATTTTTGATCTCTCTCTCTTTTTCTCTTCCTGGCATGTATGTGGGATATGTAGATACGTAGGATGGTGTTGGGGTCTGCTTCCGTATTTTTCTTCTTCACTTCACTCTGTCCTCGACATCATCTCACGTAATAAATATTATTTTTTAAGGGTTCCCTCTATCTGGCAGTATCTTGTTGCTCCGAAATTCATTTGGCATAACACACTTGGCATAAACTTCTTTAAACGAATATTTGTAAGGCATATTTTTTCTTAAATATAATCATTATTTGGTCGAATGTTTATATGTCCGAATTTATAATGGCATACTTTTAAGATGGCAGAATTTCATTTGGTACAATTTCACTTGGCATACTATGAAGATGGCAGAAGTTTATTTGAAAATAATTTCATCAGGCATATTGTTATTTTAAAAAAATATTATTTTAAACATAAATCGAATTAAGATATTATTTTCTTAAAAAGTCAATATGTTGTGTTACAAAAGTCAGTGACGGAAACGAATCGGTGCAAAACCGACTCCACGCAGTCTTGTCTGCCCTACCCCTAGAGTGTAATTCAAACCCGCGTAGGCGCGGAGAGGCGAGGCGGCCCGCGAGCTGAGGAGCAGGTGGTTTTCAAGGGCGCCGCCGCGGCTGAGGCTGGCCAGCAAGCCGAAGCTGCGGTGGTGAGCGAAAACCTTCTGCGCCGATAAGCTCGCGTGGGCCCGCCAGAGCCCCGCAGCGCCGGAGCCGTGACAGAAACTATGCATGCTGCCTGTTGCATGCCTGCTTGCATGCTTGCTTGCTCGCTGCATGCTTGCTTGCATGCTGCATGCTTGCTTGCACGCTGCATGTTTTCTTGCACGCTGAATGTTTTGTTGCATGCTGCATGTTTACTGCACGCATGATTGCTTGCATGCTGCATACTTGCTTGCATGCTACGTGCTTGCTTGCATGCTAAATGCTGAATGCTTACATGCACGTTGCATGTTTGACTTGATATGCATGGTGTATGCTACTATTTCTTATATTAAACCATACCCATATGTTTACAATTAACTGTTTTACTAAGTAATAATTACTTGTAATTATTATGGATATGAAATGTATGTCAAAAGATGATTTTGAATGTAAGCTTTCTGCGATATAATAGTTCTGCCTTTTAATATCTATAGATATGAAATGTATGCCAAAAGACGATTTTGACTGTGAACTTTCGGCGATATGTTGGTTCTGCTTTTTTATTATTGTGGATATTAAATTTATGCCTAAAGATGATTCTGGATTACAAAATTATGAGTTTTGAATGTCTGATAAATGAGTGAATGCCAAATGAATTTCTTCGAAATGAAGTTGATGCCATTCGCTGATATGCATAATAAAATTATGACATTAAAAGTTCTGCGATAAAAGGTAGACCCATTTTTTAAACTACCCAATAAATAAACTATGAATGGCGTCATCCTCTCTGTCCTATTACCTTATTGTTGTGCCCAACAGGGTCTATAACGATCTGCGTACCTATTTATAACACCTGTATAACATTCTAGATCGCAGTCATCATTCGTCATCATTTCAGCCGTAGGAGTCTGAACACACAGTGTTACACGAATTAGTCGCCTCTTACGACACGCCTCCTGTTGGCGGTGGGGAAGTGTGTTCTTTACGGCCGTCCTCACACGGCACGGCAAGGCATAGAACGCAGTAAATAAATTGAATCTTCGGAAACCTTGCACTCCCTCATGTCCTTCGCACTACACTTTACACTACATTTTGTTCCATCCTATCAGAAGAAGATCCAACGTCTTCCTGTGTATCATCAAAGAGGAGGACAAGTTGCAGTACCAAATTGCCGACGTTAGTCTGGGTTATGGCATTTCTGAACGCAGTATTGTCACAGAATAAATAATATAGCAGAAGCGACACTTAAAGACATTTGCTAAAATAGATTATCTACTCTCAATGTGCGGTAACAAAGAGCAAATTAGCTTGCACCGGGCAATGTACTCTCATTTTATAATAGCCTACAAAGCGTTACTGCAAGCGATAATCCACCAAAACACCATACTGTTTCGAATGCAGGGGCTCCCCCCCCATTAGTGTTTGACGTATATGTTCTGTCTCTCTCGCTCGCTAAATCTACGACTGTATATATTTGCTCCGTACAAAATAAATGTATTTTAATTGTTTTTTGTGGTTTTCCGGGGCTTTCCTTCAGCTTTGGGAGCCTCCTTTTTACGAGACCATACCATCGCAGCCTACTCTCCTACATCATGTCGGCAACGTCACGACACGATCGCTAAAGCTAAACGTCGAAGAGTGAGAAACGGCTTTTACTCGCATGTCCATTCGCTGCCACTCGTAGCTTGCGCGCGCGCTCCCTTCACCGAAGACATGTCTGCTTCCGGAGAGCGGCTTCCTGCATTGTGCACTTATCGTGTTTTTATTGTGCTTTATAGCTGTGCAATTAGGGCATCTCGGCGGCGCGTGTGTCTGGACTTATGCAAATGAGGACACTTTATACTTTGTCAATGCTTGTTTTCTTGACGTCTCATCCGCAAAGCATTTACCTACTTTTTTACGCAACATTTCCGAGTGCTATTGGGCAATGACAACATCAGAACACTGCAACAATCTTCAATTTTGCCAAACAAAACTACAGTGTTGTTGCACCATGAGTCATCATAAGTCATAAGGAGTCATCATCCTATTATGACAATTGCAGGTGCAGGCTCCACCAAAAAACTTAAACAAAATTTTCAGTTCAAAGCTTAAATCTTTTTAGATGAAGTTATAATTATGAAGTTATATGAGTATACACATACACAAATAGATATTCACATTGATTCGATGAAGTACATATTATTGTTGACTTATTATTTGGCTTATTAAAACAGTTACAAAACTAATTGTACAAACAATGTCTATCGGCCAGCCTTCATCATCTCAGCCTATTTGAGTCCACTGCTGAAAAGAACCTAATAGCACGATCTTCCGTTTTTTTCATCCAGCCATTGCCAGCCATCTTCCTAAGGTCGTCGTTTCATCGAGCTGGGGGGCGTCCTACACTACGTTTGCCAAGTCATGGTCTCCACTTGAGCATCCGTTTACTAGCCAGTCTTAGTTTTGAATTACGATTAACGGTTATGATTTGAATCGTTTCGTAATATTGTTCTCTCTTCCTGAACAGAGCTCGCACTATATTATTAGGAATTAGGATCTTAACTAATGAAACGTCAATCGTCACTTCAGAAATTGGTCTTTAATGAGTCAAGATCATTAGCCTTCCTACTAACACGACTATTTGTCTTGAGTTTTTGTTGAATGCTATTAATGTTGATTGATTTGAGCCAAATAGATGAAACTACACCTTGACATGACGAAACAGCATCGGTTTAAAGTTAAAACTCCGCGATTTAATTAAAACGTCATTTAAAAAAATATGTAACTGATAAAAAAAACTTATTTATTTATTTGAACTTATTGCACCGATCAAAAAACCCACGAAAAAGTGGACTTAATGTGATGTGGCTTATTAAACATCTACCTGACATTCATTCCAAGCAGTAGGTATCTAGTAAGTAGTAGATTAAATAGATAGTTAAACTCGTAGATGTAATTCTTTATAGCTAGGTTACTAGGTAACAATTCTGAAAGTCATTAAGTTAAGTGCAGGCTATAAACCTAGCCCGCTACATTGAATGAGAGATTGGCCACCTGTTACGAAGAATGCGATGCAGATTGAAGAGAACGTCATCCACACACCCACAGGCTGTGCTAATGTCGAGTGCATCGCTACAGGCGAAAATGGATTTATTTTTTGACCTGACTAGCGTAGTGGTTTGCCTCGGACTCTCGAACGCAAAAAGTCCCGGGTTCGATGACCAGTTCGGGTCAATTCAGAAAAAGAGCTTTTCTACGTGGGTCTTTCCAGTATTTTTTCTTCAAATTATTACCTCGAAATATAAGGATGTTATTTCTGACAGACATGCCTGAATGCATGAATGACATTAAATCTGGTTTATCGTAGGTTCTGCAAGTTATCACTTAGTTAACTAATTATTTGGAACTCCAAATAACATTACGTCAATTCCATGTTCTAGATTGACGAATAATGTAAACAAGTGTGGCATCTTTAGTTTATTTATTTATTTATGTATTTTTTTCATGAAAACAGAGGCGGATAGATGTTTCCAAAAGACAAAAGTACAATTAGGATTATTGGTGACATAAATTAAAATGATGATTTTCGGCTCAATAGGATCGTAACCTAACATCCTCTATACAAACCCTTAAGTATTTTACATTAATAAAAAAAAACATACTGATTATTCCCTACCTACACGTTATCTAATGTCTACGTTAACTTCATTTGGTATTCAAATATGTACAGCAACTTTTATATGAACCTGGAAATCTCAGCTGGAAATCTTAACAGACGAGAGTCAAGAGACAGACGACCTGGTAAAGGTTGCAGGAAGCCGCTGGATGCGAGCCGCTTTCAACCGGCCAATCTGGAAGTCACTGGGGGAGGCCTATGTTCAGCAGTGGACGTCCTATGGCTGAAATGATGATGAAGGTATTGTAAAGGCAGTGCATTTCGTTGTGTGTCATAGAAATATAATCACTATAACATTTCTTAAATGAAACCCGCAACATTATAGTACCCATTTATTATTACGAGTATAGGTTACGAGAGCCTCCATCACAGATCGCGTTTCCGTGTTTTGACATGCATTGCAATTGCTACGCAAATGAAGGCATAGCAAATTACTTTATGTCATCCACATTGTTTTTCCGCTAAAAACAAAAGAGTTACCACTTTATCGAAGAAAGAATGAATCAAAAATGGCACGAATCCGCTCTAAGGACAACGGCAGGTTGAGTTAAAAAGTTAAAGGTCATTGAACCGATCGATTTTCAACTTTTAGTCCGATCTCTGGCAGATTAATTTTAATTAAGAAAATTCGACGTTTTATGGTAGGTTGAAGAGCTGTTGTCTGTACAAGGGTTCGATCGCGAGTCGTGTCAATTTAAAAAACAAAGTTTTCTATGACTTAATGGTACTCACATTATTTTACACGCCACTAAAAACAAGAGCTACCAACCAATTTTATTAAAGCGAGAGAAAATAATGTAAAGCGTAGTGTAGGACGCCCCCCAGCTCGATGGACCAACGACCTTAGGAAGATGGCTGGCAGGCAGTGGATAGATGAAATTAAAAAGTGGGAGGTCGTGCTCTTTGGCTCTCTATGGAGGAGACCTACGTCCAGCAGTGTACTGCAATAGGGACATGATGATAATGATGGTTAAAGTGAATCAAAAGACCCCGCGATTTGCAAGCGTCCTGGGTAAGATCCATAGTGCCAACTTAGAAAAAAAAGTTTTCTAAATAAAAAAGTATTGTTTTCTAGTACCTCGTTACACAATGATGTTTATTCCTTACTTCGACAGCATGATAATTGGTACAGAAAACAGCTCGTCAACCAACCACAAAACTTCTAATTTTGTCAATTGATATTGATCTCTACGTGTTCCATTGACCTTTAACTTTTTGGGTAGGTTGACCTGCCGTTGACTGTACCTCTATAATAATATGTCTAGCTAGCTAGCTTTTAAGCGGCAATTCGTTGTTACACTCGTCTACTAAATTCCTGCATTCTTGTGTTGACGATAATTACTGCCACACTTGACGCTGATAATAATATAACTCATGTGGCTGGGTAGACTATTGTCGGCCTTATTCTAGTGGTCAAAACAAAAACTTTTTCCATGAGACTAAAATCGAAAAAAAAAACTTTCAAATCCGAATGTTCTTTGAGTAAAGTCGAGGAAAATGCAAATAGCAGAAGGCTGACCTGCGGCTCGGATTTGGACGGGCCTATCTCCAGCAGTTGACAAAGACATGACAGCAGTAAACATTATCGAATCAAAACCTGAAATGAGATAATAGCATCACCTTCGTCTTTCTACTATAACTCGGAAACCTTTTGGCCTATGTATCGCCTCATCATCATCATTTCAGCCATAGGACGTCCACTGCTGAACATAGGCACTCCCCTAATGACTTCCGAATTGAATTCCGAAAGCGGCCTGCATCCAGCGGCTTTCCGTTACCTTTACCTGGTCGTCTGTCCACCTTGCAGGTGGACGTCCTACGCTGCGCTTGCCGGTGGTCTCCATGCCAGAACCTTTCTACTCCATTGGCAGTCATGTATACGTGCTAACCCCTCAGCATTGCAATACACTGTGTATCCCCTGTCCCTATAAAATACCCATAAGCATTCCTGATCGGATACAGAAAAGGTAATATAGCAAATATATTACAGGAAAAGTAATATAGTAAATGATTTAATTTATAAAACAATTAAAATTAATGCTAATACAATAAATGAAATCCAAAGATAAATAAATGCCTAAGAATACTATTTATTTGATTATATTATTTAATAATTATAATATGATTTCTTAATGTATTTTAATTCTTTATCACTTCTTAAAATAAACAAATTGATCTAATTATGCATGGTGTCATCCTCTCTGCCCACAATAGGTACCCATCTTATTGTTGTGCCCTACAGGGTCTATAATGATCTGTTTTATGTACCTATTTATAACACCTGTGTAACATTATAGAAGGCAATGCAATAAGTAAGTATACTGGATTGAAATAAATTAAATTTTAAGTTGGTTTGGTTGACTCTCGACTATAGTCATAATAAGTGAGGCAACTTTTTATTTATAAAAGAAGTGGGATATCTTCTTGAGCGGGTTGATATTGATGTTAGGTTCATAGATTCTCTCTCTAGATCTTTATTGCGTACCAAACCAAGAAGTTATCGTTTATGTTTACAGAAGAAAAAAAATTTTGGCTTGTGCCGTGGCCGTGTGCCCTTATTTTAGGGCACACCAAACCACCGGGCCCCAGCTCCAACCACGTCAGCCCTTTAGAACCACTATTGACGACCTCCGTAGCCGAGAGGCGAGCATACCGGACTTGGTTTCGCTATCTCTAAGGTTCCAGGTTCGATTCCTGGTCGGTCATAATAGAAAAATTAGTTTTCTATATTGTCTCGGGTCTGGGTGATATGGTACCGTTGTTGTTTCTGATTTCTATAACACAAGTGCTTAAGCTACTTATCATAGGATCAGAGCAATGTATGTGATGTTGTCTAATACAATACATATATGTTTATTGCTGCCTTCCAAGAAACGCCAAAAAGCCCTAAATAGATCGATAAGCCATAACTTTATTAGCCATTTGCAGAACCATAGTAATTTTCTCCAGTCTTGGTGTAATCAGTCTCCAAAACCAAAGCTGAGTTTACGTAACCACTAACATCAAATTAAGTCTAAATCTAGTTCTTCGTGTAAGTCTGGTTATTCAATATTATTATTTATCGCCTTTGAACTGGTTTACTCATACTTCCTCGATTAAAACCACTTAATTTTTGTCTAAGTGGTCTAGACAGTGTAATGTACTACAACTTTTTGTTTTCTCCATTGACCCGACCGAGAATCGAACTCGGGACATCAGAGATGGACATCAAAGATGTTGAACGTCCAGTCCTGCCTGCGTACTTGCCTCTTGGCTACGAAGGTCATCAAGATCGACAGAAATCTTATACTAGTGGAATTTGTGTTCTTATTTAATTCTTTCTTTCTTTCAAGAATAGTTAATATAATAGTGCGACTAAGAGATGCACTAGTAGCTTGGGACCCCAGCCTGCCTAGCATGAGCACTAAAACACGATATGATATAGCGATATATTGTCATTAACTGTAAAAATATGATAGTTAAAGCCGCCGTGTAGAATCGCCGTGCCGGTTACGGACCCGGTAGATATTATGATCGCTGTTTCGATAAAAAATCAAAATGACGGCTATATTCATCATATTTTTACAGTTGGTGTCGATATATCGCTATATCATATCATATCGTGTTTTTAGTAGTCATGCTAGTCAGGCAGAGATGGCGAACGCTATACAGATGCGCGAATCGCGAAAATTAAATTCACTACCCCATACTAAATAAACTGTTATGGGTAGTACAAGAAACTTTGCCTTTTTGCTACTTCGATGTTGATTTAATACCACAGTAAAAGTTTTTGTATTTGCTACTGCACTGCAGGAGAGTCACCTACGCTGGTACGTCCATGTTTTGCGGAAACCAGCAAGCTACGTAGGAAACAAATGTCTGGCCATGCCGCCACCTCAAGGTCCTGGCAAAAGGTGTAGACCCAAGAAATGCTGGCTTGACATTGTGAGGGCTGACATGCGTGCCAATGATCTCACAACTAGAGACGCTCAAGACCGCGCGAAGTAGAGAAGTAAATCAAGGAAAGCGGACCCTGGTCTCTGAAAATCAATGGCTTTGGACGCAACCGGGATTGACCGTATAGATGAAGAAGAAGAAGTAAAAGTTATTGTATTTGATCATTTACAAAAGAATAAGACACACCTTGATACTACGTGATCAACTACTCATAAACAACTTAAAGGACAGAAATTTAGCAACATCGAAATCGGGAAAAAAATATTTGATGCTCCATACAAAACAAACAAACTATTGCGCTCCCTCGATGATAAAGTGTAGATGGAGCATCTGAAAAAACACGACTTCGATGTTGATTCCATAGTAAAAGTTGTTGTATATCTGATTACGTGGTTTTAAGAAGTGTCCTATTCTTTTGTACGACCTGCCCCCCCTAGCATGACCACCAAAACATGATATGATATGATATAGCGATAAATCGACACAGATTGTAAAAATATGACAGATATAGCCGCCATTTTTAATTTTTTTTTCGAAATAGCGATCATAATATGTGACGTCACCGCCACGGCGATTCAACATGGCGGCTATATCTATCATATCTTTACAGATGGAGTCGATATATCGCTATCTTCTTCATCTATACGGTCAATCCCGGTTGCGTCCAAAGCCGTTGCTTTGGAGCCCAGGGTCCGCTAATGATCTCACAACTTGATACGCTTAAGACCGCGCGAAGTGGAGGAGTAAATCAAGGAAAGCGTCAAGGAGTCGATATATCGCTATATCATATCATATCGTGTTTTGATGCTCATGCTAGGGAGGCTGTATGTGATCACTCTCAGTTTTCATTAAACAGACACCACATAAATTGAGGCTTTAGAATATTGTTGCAAATTTAAAACTACTTTTTTAAAAATCCAAATACGTAATGCTTACATTAAAATTCATTAATTACATTACATAAATAACGATATAGTATTTCACTGTAATTGAACTAAGTTGCACACTTATTTTATAAGTTACTATTGTTATTAGTTTTAAATAAATTACCTTCTAAATTCCATTTTCCTTCATCATCATCATCATATCAGCCGAAGGACTTCCACTGCTAAACCGGTTAGAAGAAGCCTGCATCCAGCGGCTTCCTGCAACCTTTACCCGTTCGTCTGTCCACCTTGTGGGTGGACGTCCTACGCTGCGCTTGCCAGTACGTGGCCTCCATTCTAGAACTTTTCTGCCCCATCGGCCATCAGTTCTACGTCCTGTGTAAAATATCAGTGTACAAAATCAACAAACTGAGGATTTTATGTTTTATGATTAAAAACAATAGAAGGTTATTATTTTCTTGACTATCTTATTTATAAATGAATAATTTCGTTTTAAAGGAATTTCAAGATCGTTTTAAAATCTTTGACAAGCAAAGAAAATTATTAACTATGTATATAAATAAGTCAGACATATTGGCGCAGTAGTGCATTGACTTGTCCGAGTGCAAGGGTTCCGGACTCCGGTGACCCGAAGACAACAATGCACTTATCTAAATTGGCACGGGTCTGGGAGTGTTGGGAGATATATTTAGGAGGCATATTTTTTATTTTGAGATACCATCTCATAACACGAGATAATTATATCGTTACTTCGAGAAAATTATTTGACGCACTATTATCACAATGTATTTTATTACAATAGTAGAAGTCAAAATCATTTTTTTTTAATATAAATTTATCGATATACAAAATGTAAAGACACTTTCATATTTTTATTTCTAATACAAATACAACATACAGCTTACATACCAACAGTAACCAAAAATAAACTACATTAGAAAACCTGCAAAAATCAATTTAAGTAATACTTAAAACAAAATCATTTCGCAGATTATTTTATATTATTTACAAAAGGGGAATAACTTATGTGTAACATTCTCCTATCAATATATTGCCAATTATCACATAACTTTCTATCGGTAATAATAAATGACAAAAAATTACGCACACATCAAAAACAAAACCAAAAAAGTGGTTTTAACTTCTCCTTATTAAGCCCAAATAGTACAATCGAATTCTACTACTGAACCATTAACTGTCACTATCACTTGTAGAGGAATACCCAAAACAAAAACCATTAATGAGTCTGCATCTGAACTTAGACGTAACCACTCTATGAAAGAAGTAATGGATTGGCAGTTCCACGTTCACAACGCAAAGACATACCACAGAGAAAGTCTCAGAGTAGTAAGATACCATCGCTCAATGGAAAGGCGCAGCTTGCATTTCGCTCAGTATAAAATGGTGGTTATTCCCAACACCAGCACAGTCAGTACATAGCCGTCGACAACACCTAAGCACTTCAACATGATCGCTTTCGTAAGTCCCTTACATAATTTTATTCCAAAAAAAAATGTGTCAAACGCGTAACAGAGTAATTGGAGCGGAAATCGGAAGAGCTTTGTTCTTTTTTCAAATGTTTGACATAGCAGAGCTACTACAACTAAATGTCAAAACCATTAATTTAGTAGTTCCTTTTTCAAAATTACTTTAATAATTTGTCAAAATTTGCCGTTTAAAAAATTAGCCATAGTTGGTTAACCCTCTAGCCTACATTTGAACATTTTACTACTGAGATAGTATCTACACAAAAACTTAACAGTTGAAGTGTATTTTTTTAGAACTCTTCTGTTGTCTGTCTGTCTGTTTTAATTTGTTAATGTTTGCTAGTGTAATACATCAAATTGACATTTGACTTACCTCATTTTCCGCTAAAGATGGCACAATTTTAAAACCACTCATAGTCAAAATAGTACATAAATGCTAACATTACCCCACTTTTTTGCTTAATATTAGGTTATAACTCTCACATTGTCATTAAAATCATGTTAGTGTACATAAGTTTAACACTGCAATTCTAGTTACATCATATAAAACACATTTCACTTCGTAGCATTAAGATTTGTTTCCATGGTAGAGCTAATCTAAACATACTACATACTTGACAAATATCCAGGGATACATTTCAAGGTAGTGCCAAATTTAAAAAATAAGGTCTATAGAAAAATACTATTTTATCGTAACTAATTTCAGTCGTCGTATTTCTGGAGTAAAATACAATTAAACATTTCCGAAAAAACAAGAAAACTCGAGATGCGCCGTCATTCATCAGAGATCACAGGCATACGCCGACGCTCCAACAAGAACCTCATGCATTGGACATACGGTGCAATTTAATCGTAAATTTTCTACGTATTCTATTTTCCAATGTAAGAATTAAGAATTAAAAAGTTAGTTTTTTACGTAGATCAATTTAGTACTGATTCTGAGTGGACCTGAGTAAGAGTGTGACCTGAGTGGCACTACCGTAAAAAGTAACCCTGTACCCGACTCTGTAAGGGCACAATGTTTACACGGTAATAAATTAAATGAACAAACCGCCGTCGAGAATATATTATTAATTAATGAATACCGTAATAGAAACTTAAACTTAACAGAGTTACAGACAGACGGCCAAACGCTGTGGAGGACAATTTATAATATGTATTTATACATTTTATTTTATTTCGTATTAATTCTTCCTTTATGAAACCCCTTAAAGTCGTAATTATAACAAGTGGCAGTCATTACCACAAAAGCTTTTATTATAACTTGTATGTACAAGAATATGTTAAATTTATTATACCCGATTTGCATTTTAATCTGTAATGCAAAAGAGTACAACTGAATACGATTTAGTACAATTACATTTGGTTTATAAATAGTTGACAAATGATATTGTCATTTTTATGACCAACATTTAAAAAATAATTACGTTATACCATTTTTTTTTATCGGAGCGATACATAAAAATGTTATTTAAATCAAAACTAATGTTAGTTTTAATTACCTCGAACGTCTGAAACCTCATAAAATCTATTGTAATTTTAAACTATGGGGCCATTAACATAGTGATTACTTCCTTGCTTACGTAAATTAAATATCTTTTGGTAATTAAGAAGGAATAAATAAATTTATATCTTGATCTGTTTCGTGGTAAAGTCACTGATCCCGCGCCCACAAAAACTTACCCAGTAAAAATTTTAGGTACATTACGAATTAAATTGGATCAAGTGGTTACTTTTGATAACATCACACCATAGATAAAAAATATACACATTATAAGTTAAGCTTGAGCGGACTCTGGGTCCTGGCTTTGTACCTACGCAACCGGGATTGACCGTACAGATGAAGAAGAAGACACATCATAAGTTTAATTTTTTTTAAACTGTCTGACAGTGATTTCTGAAAATGTGATTTTATGAAGATCAAAGTCTAATACGACCTTTTTTATGCTCAGATCCTTCATCTTGATCATGACTTCAATCCAATCTGACCTTAAAGTAATTTATAAACTTTACAATTAGTGTAATGGCGCGGTTGTTCGCCTTGGACGCAATGGGTCCCGGGTTCGATACCATGTTCGGGTCAATAAAATAAATACACTTTTCTAAATTAGCCTGGGTGTGCTAGAAGCCCCTGACAATATTAACTGTCATACCTCGAAACACAATGTTAATTCGAGATCATGACACTTGATGTTATTATTTTTTGTTTTGTTTTTGCAATTACATGCTAGTTCTTTCTAAACGAAAAGACATGAGTTCAATTTCTACCTAACACGCTTGATTTATTTCAAGTGTTACATTTCTTAAATGCATGCCGCAGAGATATTTTTTAAGGATTTTCCAGTCCATATCGGATAAGTGGCACGCAAATGCTTGGTGTGTTGTCTGGCGCGTATTAATTTTCATTTATTCTTTCAGAAAACAGCATCTATCCTCCTCCTCGCGGCCTTAGCCTCCGGCCGGCCATCCGACGGGTGGGAGCCCGAAGGCCACTCGCACACCGAGCACACGAAGCCGTACCACGTGACGGTGGTGAAGAAGATCGGCGTGCCCATCCCGCACCCGGTGGCGGTGTCCGTGCCGCAGTACGTGAAGGTGCCCATACCGCAGCCCTACCCGGTCCACGTCACCGTGGAGCAGCCGATACACGTTCCTGTCTACAAGGTGAGCAAAGGTTTTAGAAGAGTGGGAGCAAGAGAGAATTTTAGACATGCATAAGACATTTTGACGACCTCCGTAGCCGAGAGGCGAGCATGCCGGATTTGGTGTCGCTATCTCTGAGGTCCCGTTCGATTTCCGGTCGGTCGATGTAGAAAAATAACCTTTTCTATCAGTCTTAGGTCTAGGTGTTGTGGTACCGTCGTTGTTTTTGTAACACAAGTAATATGGCTACTTTCCATAAGATCAGAGCAATGTATGTGATGTTGTCCAATATATGACAGAAAAAAATAAAATAAATAGCAAAACACAAACTTTAGCACAAAACTCCAGTCCAGTCTCCAGCTCTTAACCTGAGGACTGACTGAATCTTTCGAGCAACAAATCCCTACTAATATTGTAAATGCGAAAGTAACTCTGTCGGTCTGTTACGCTTTCACGGATCAACTACTGAACCGATTTTGATGAAATTTGGTACAGAGATAGGCTACAGATTGGGAAAGGACATAGGCTACTTTTTGTTGTGAAAGATGTATCGATTTTAATGTGATTTTGTACGGGAAAAGCTAGAGCCCTAGGGAAGGACGTAGGCCACTATTTTTGTTCTAAGCGAGTAAAATAAGGTGTAACAAACCGTATGCCAAGCGAGCGAAGCCGCGCGCCCAGCTAGTTTGACATAAACAAGAATTTGAGAGAACCTATCCTTATTGAAACCAGTACCTACTTCTACTCTGGATGTTGGTGTTTTAAATTATATTAGCGTCAATTAAAAACACATACAGTACAGTTTTTTCTGAGCTGGAAAGAACAAATAACAATTATTTAATTTTCATAATTACTTTGTTATGAATTTTCGAAAAATAACGCCTAAATTGTACAGTTGTTTTATTAAGAGATGCTTAACTATAATTTGCCGAAGATCTAATAGTGATTTGCTTGAGTAAGACTTTACTAACTCTTTAGGCACCCACATTTAAAATAAATGATGCAGCCCGTGTCTACTTCGTTTTACCTAGCGAAAGTGATCTGGTTTCATTTACTGGTTTACTATACTAGACCACAGATTCGATTTCTATCTGACTCACTTACAAATAGGTTCTTAATCATAATTGGTATGTCAGATATGGTGAGAATTAATTATATCGGAATCGAAAATTCTAAATTCAAACTTAGAGTCACTTCTGAATTACTTTTAGTTTATTAATTATTTTTAGTATTATTAGTTGTTGCGACTTAACATATTTTTACAAAGTACCTATTCTCTATCAATTTATATCCAACGCTTCATAAACATTGTAGGTTTACGGTAGGCATTAACAATCAAAAATGAATTTAAAATTACGGGCTTTTTACCTGTCTCTGATACGGCATATTTAGCTAAATCATAGGTTTAACGTTTGTATCGTGTTGATTATTTTTCTTTTTCTTTCAATACGACTTTCTTGCCACACATACACACTTTTCATCGCTTAGAGAAACCTAGCAATTTTCCATTAGCGAACACAATACCATAGATTATATCATGCCCATTGTCTTCTAGTTTTTACTAGTAATCGAGCGATCCGTGACTCGTGGCATTTTGCCAACCATTATATAATCTAACTAATCTAACTGGCCATCTAAAGTAAAAACTTCACGCATTTCAAAAACATAAAACTAGTTCCCGCACAATTTTGACATTATATAGCGTAGGACAAACAGACAGACGACCTGGTAAAGGTTGCAGGAAGCCGCTGGATGCAGGACGCTTCCAACCGGTCAATCTGGAAGTCACTGGGGGAGGCCTATGTTCAGCAGTGGATGCCCATGACTGAAATGATGATAATTAAGATTTTTGACGTTTCTCTTTAATAATTATAGCTAAAGCTGCAAATAACATAAATATTATTAGACTAAAGTCTAGTTTAAGTTTACGTCAATTAACTACTCACTTACGGGAATGATACCAAGACTCATTATATTTTCTTTTTTCCAGGTCGTCCCTCAAATCGTAGAGAAACCAGTGCCTTACACCGTTGAGAAGCCCGTCCCTTATGAGGTTGAAAAGCCTTACCCCGTCGAGGTTGAGAAGAAGGTTGAGGTGCCCATCCCCAAACCTTACCCCGTCCACGTGCCCGTGTACAAACACATTTACCACCATAAGGGCGGCAAGCACTAAACACTTAGAGTAGAACGGAACGTGCATTTCTGCAAACGAGATTTATTGTTGGCGGCGCTGTCATCGCTTTTCTTTTCATGGCCATGGAGTAACAGCATATTGCCAACTTTCAAATTTCGTGTGTCGATTTGTAATACAAAGAAAATAGCTTACTTTGTAAGCCTTTCGTCAAAGACCTCTTTGAGGTTTAGGTGTGCAAAGGCCGGGCCTAGCCCACTTGTAAATATTATAACTAAGTACATTTGGCGGAGATGTATTTCCGTCAGTATTGACTAATTGTTGACTTGTGATATTTATTGTGTGTCAGTACAGTTTTGTTGTTATTGTTGTTGCTGTTTGCAATCGTTGTTGACTATTGTGTAATTGTTGTTGATTTTGTAGATAATACGAATATTAAAATACTTTTATAAATTTACTAGTATTTTTTAAACATAGACGATTTTCTATGACTATTAGAATTGAGGCCACGTACCGACAAGCGCAGCGTAGGACGGACAAGTTGGAAAGACGACCTGGTAAAGGTTGTGGGAAGCCGCTGGATGCAGGCCGCTTCCAACCGGGCGATCTCGAAGTCATTGGAGGAGACCTATATATTCAGCAATGACGTCCTATGGCTGAAATGATGATGATGATAAGACAATTGTCTAAACTGGTACTGAAATTTAGCTCCCAATCCTAAATAACCCCTTGACAAACTTAAACAAGAATGAAGCAACCGTAGAATTTTATTACCCCTATTTCTTTCCCCTTGCTGTAACACATTGTTATGTTTAACCTTTAAAAGAGTTGAACAAACTCAGTAATAAATTTTAATCACTACGGAATACAAATTATATCATCACCACGCGTGAGTGAACGGAGCAACGGACAAAAGTAGGTAAACTAAAAATCGCTAAAAATATTCTTAGTTGAGTGTTGACCGTGACACAGTGCGGATGTATTTTTGGCTCTGCGTAAATATTTATAATGTAAATAAAATCTTCGCTGCGTGCACGCATGCTCTACATTCGCGTCCGATTCGTGTTGAAGTAATTAAAATCTGTCCCATTCGTTACTCTGCGGTGACAAATTAATTGGTAATTAAGTTACCGTTGATACATTAATTGGTTTCACGAACGACACGTTTAAAAATGTCGTAATATTTTTTTAGTAATGTATAATTTAACAAATAATTACACAAAATTAGGTAGGTATAATATGTAAGAGAGTCGTGACTGTCTTTTTGTTCCGTTTGCATTTTGAGAGGCAATTCCAGAACACATTATATTAAAGGTGCACCTTTCGATTCAACATTCACTCTGTTTGTTTTTACTATCACCGCGTTACATAAGCGAAGTGGATCTCGCACGATAATCATCTGGTTACATTAAGTGCGACCGCGAGCCCTGACATTGCGTCTGAGTTACTTTCACCTCGGTCAAGGCGCGGGCGCCGCTGGCCGTCGACCCCGGCTACACGCGACGATGCCTTTGCTTGCCAAAATTATTTATGACTGATGAGGTTGGAATTGGATATGTTTTCTGTCACGCTAAAAAATTTACAATATTAACTTGACACTGGCAGCCAGTGCTCATGGAAACCGCAAACTGTTACGTGTAACGCGTAGGTAAGTGCTGATGACGTATGTGAACATAGGCGGTTTTGGTCATTTTGGTACTGTTGGTATATAGATTAGGTACTTAGTAGGTATCTAGATAGGTCAAATAATCAAATTTGGAGAACCTTACTATTATTATTGTCTGAAGGTACCACCATTTAGTCTAACCAGTTGAAAGTATAACCTTTTTATTCTTAAGTTCTTGAAATAAGTTTAGAAATATATGTACTCCTCAGACTTTACCCAGTCATCAACCTTTATTCTGACTTCCTGATCTGAACAATTCCTGAACCTTGATTCAAACAGTACTTTATAAACAAAATATATCAAATTTTAATTATCTCCTACATAGTTTCTTTTTTTCTGATATTGCTTCTCTAATAACTGAAGGCTGGCTTCTAGAACTATTCCTTGTTTCCTGTCCATTCCTGGATTACTTATAAATAACAATCTTTATCTAGGAATGGTCCAGAATAACGAGGCACGACCTCTTTCTGCGACCGACATGCCTCTTCCTGGCGATCTTCCCCATCAGAATCACCTGCAGCAGGTGGTTTCTATCATGTCTTGAGACATGCCGTAGTTATGAAGTCTTCCATATTCTAACAATGGTAAGGAGCTCTTACTTCTGTCTGGCTCGACGCAGAACTTCCTCGTTGGTGACCCTGTACGTCCAACTGACTCGCAACATGCGTCTGTATCTACATATTTCAAATGCCTCTACACTCTGCTGAGCAGGAACCTTTTTGACACACCAGATGCCCTTGATTGTTTTGTTGCTGTGTATTTTTTTCTCGTGTGTGTCAAATAAACCTTTCTTTTTCTATTTTCTATTTACGTTTCTTAAAATTCTTGAGATCTTCCTTAATAGTTACCCAAAACCGACTCATATTAATATAAGTAGGAGTAGGCCAAGTGTAGCACTGTATGAGAAGAGTACGAATACTGATGCTCAAGTTATCCTTACTTATTACACGTACACAATACACAAAAGCCCCGTTGAGCCCCGTGATTCAGCCCCGTAAGTATTTAACAAAATATTCTTGTATTGGAGTTGAGATACCACAAAACTGACAGACGCCTTCTTACAAAAGGGTATCAAAAGATTAGTAATGACGGACAGTCAATGCTGTTAATTTTAGTCCTCTGTAAATGACTGATATCTATGCCTATGGGAGGCCTTTGTTCAGCAGTGGACGTCCTATGGCTGAAATGATAATGATGATGCTGCAGTGACTGATAGAGATGTGTAAAATTTGGTCATTAAAGTCTGTTAAGTAAGAGAAAAATAGTAGGCATATGTCTTTAATTTTACCAAGTTGTAGCAGATCACAGTAGCTCTACCGGTGGTCAAAAGTATACGAATAGTGTTGTAATTAAAATAATATTTATACGCCTTCCTGCTAGTATTCTACTAATTTACAACTAGGAAAGTACGTGCCTTGTAATCCTATACCCAGACACGCATAATGTTCACGCAGGGTTGCTATATCGTGGACACTACACTACAATCAGTAAGAGTAAAGCAATAAATTATTAAGTATTGAGTGAGTTTTATCATCATTATCATTATCAAAGTTGGTTTTTGTTACACTGTTAAGCTAAAATTAGATAAGCTTTTAATGTAATTTGTTTTTATAAATAAATATTTAAAAAAACCGTCTTTGAGAGTCCACTTTTGGAGACTTTACGCCTCGTTTATAGAATGCCACAGCACGGCTCTGGGCCATCTGCATCCAGCGGCTTCCTGCCTTGACTAGATTGACAGTAATGTATTCAATCCACCAGATAGGAAGCCTGCCTAGGCTTCTTTTCCAGTTCGTGGTCGCCACTCGAAAACCTATCTGCCCCCACAGTTGACAGCTCTGCAAGCGATGCGGCCTGCCCATTGCCACTTTAGCTTTGCTATTTGAAAACCTATGTCGGTTACTTTGGTTCTAATAGTATTTTTACCGTGTGGGGACGGCCGTAAAGAATACGTTTCTCTATCACCAACAGGAGGCGTGTCGTTAGAGGCGACTAAGTCCTGTAGCACGAGACGGGCAGCAGCGTCTGCTCGCAAAATGTTATAAACGCTCGTCAACCTGCCAAGCGTGACCAGTATTGGCAATCCCCTGGATGATAGGTCATTGCAGAAGGCCTGTGTTCAGCAGTGGACGTGCTATGGCTGAAATGATGATGATGATCAATAGTATATTTATTGAAAGTAACAACCCTGAGTAACACCACAGTGTCCGTCCCGGTGGCCACAATGCATACGGCGCCCCGCGGCGCGACACGGCCCGCCATTTTTGTGCGTGATGCGCACACGCACGTACGTTGTTTATTCCATAAACAACCCATAGGAAATTAATTCTGTAATCGATTGTAAAACTTTAATGGGGAAATTGGTGGAAGTCGGTGGTTGGAGACACGCACGTGTATGTAAGTCAAGATTTTTATTTGACGATAAAATAATTTTATATATAAGTTGCTTACATGACTACTTAGGTGTTGAAAAATGTAATTTAAATGTTTTTATTCAACCATTTAAAATTAAGTCTATTAATTTTATTTGTCATAAAAGTATTTAATGATCAATAGCAGTTGCTTTCATTACTACTTTGGTGATAGGATTTTTAAACGTTTATTACTCATCAATTTTTTTTTTTTATTAAATGTAGTCCGTGTTGGACACTCACAATACTTCTAGTACACCAATTCAAAGTCCCTTAGGGAGATGGAGTACTATGCGTGTATAAAAAGCACAAGTGTGCCGTGTGGGGACGGCCATAAAGAATAGACTTCCCCACCGCCAACAGGAGGCGTGTCGTAAGAGGCGACTAATTCCTGTAGCACGAAACGGGCAGCAGCGTCTGCGTGCGAAATCTTTAAAAAACTGCGCTCGCCAACCCGCCTGCCAAGCGTGGCGAGTATTGGCAATGCCCCCCGATGTTGGGTTATTGGGAGAGGCCTGTGTTCAGCAGTGAACTTTCTATGGCTGAAATGATGATGATGATGATAAAAACAGCCTGTGTCCAGCTGGGACTGGCGTAGGCTGATTATGATGATAATAAAGTAACTGTATGAGTAAACATAGTCCAAAACTCAATCATGGCAGATGATGGCAATCACTCCTAATGTAATTACTATACTTGTCGCCATGGAGCATGTGCTCCAGGGGTATGTACCCTATAGAGTAGAAATGTCATATGATTTGTTTGACGAAATTTTTAATCTGTATCTGTACTTTTTTGTATTGGCGAGAGTTGACAGGACTTATCATTTCATACTAAATGTAAGTGAAAAATCACTTACTAGTTCGGAGAACATCTTTCTCCGAAACTAGTAAGTGATTTTTCACTTCTGTATTGCTGCTCTATAGGGTAAGTACTCGATGCTTGTCGCTCTAGGGAATTGGTAAAGCGTAACCCGGCTAGAAACGGGACGAAGTGCTAGGAGGAAATCATTAAGTCCTCAAGTTAATAAAAACTGTTTTATTGTTTCGTACAAAAATCAATCTCTATTTCTAAATCAATATAGATATTAAAATTTTCTATAAAGAGTAGGGAAGTAAGAGTCAATTACTCTTTAGTCAACTTGTCTTTTTAAGACATGCCCCGAACTTTTTCAAGACAGCTCGCTTCATTATTGACTGCATTGATTAGTTCAAATAATCAGGAGTAGGTTTATTTCTAAATTGACCCCAATGATGTTATACTTGGTCAAAGATTGACCCTAAATACACTGCAAAATAAAGAAACAACAATTGTCTCATAGTAATATTTAATATCATTGGATCTTCATTGCACTACGTTTCACATGACTCGATCATCTTAAAAAAGACACATTTAATCCCTGTGAGAAAAAGAATAACGTCACTTTTCAATCGAATCGGAAATAAAATAAAAAAGATTCAAGCATTTTTTGAGCGATTGGTTACGCTTGTCCACCGCGAGGAGCGCTGCGGGCGCGATCATTTTCGCCTCAGGGTTCCATTTTCAAAATAATAAAAAATACTTGAATGATTCGAAGCAGTATTCAAAAAATTATCCGTATCTGATTGTGTATAACAAGGCAGGATATGGACATTGATAGAATATCTACAAAAATCAAATCTATCTATTAAATTGGAGACAATTACCGTTAGCTTAATTGATGATACGATTACAGCACCTAATCAAACTTCTTCACAAAACTATATGTTGATTCAAATGTAAGTCACCTAATATTGGCGAATACTTGGCTAATGATGTTTTGTACAGTTCCAACTGTTTAGCTATTCATTATTATTCTTTAATTAATAACTGGATATTGCTTGTGACTTCATTTGCGTGGTCTTCAATTCAATTTAGAAACCCACTCGGGCGACCTCAGAAGACCCTACCAAAGTTTCATCATAATCGGATGAAATAGGAGTGCATAGAGAACAAACATACTTACCTACATTGATTTTTATTTAATACAAAGTGTAATGAAATAACGAAAAACCTTTAAGGGGGTCTTCGGGGTTTCTTCGACGATGTTCCTTTAGAAAAAGTTGTTAGATTTGAGCACCAGAATCAGCCCCTAAGAGGTTTTGTTTAAGTTATTTTATCAAAACATTGTATACAGGGTGTAACGAAAAGGTGAAATAAAACTTTAAGGGGTTATTCTACGGCTAAATTACATCAACTTTTTCTATGGGACCAACATCAAAATCTCAAAAAAAAAAACGTTGACGTTTCCATACAAACTGATGCCAGCTGGTCGCGTTTTAGTATGGGAAAGTGTTTTTTTTTTCGCGATTTCGATGTTGGTCCCATAGGAAAAGTTGATGTAATTTAGCTGTAGAATAACCCCTTAAAGTTTTATTTCACCTTTTCGTTACACCCTGTAGATAGAGCAGATTTATAATTTAGACACTTCCAATATTTTTGTCGCTGACTGTGCTGTTGTTCGCCATCACTGACCTATATATCTAATAACCATGGCTGTCCTATATGACAGCTTTTTTGTGCCTATTTGAAACTTATGCAAGAGTACTGACTGAGAACATATTTTGACGTATACTAGCTGTCTATCGAGCAGCGACTTTGACTTAGGATATCTACTCTATGAGCAGCGATGACTAATTAGTTCTATATACTTTCGCATCGGCCCATACAGAAGCATACAGCTCCAAAATGGCGATAATCAAATAGGCACGAATTTAATTTGACAACAGCCTGTCCAGTTTATTACAGGCCAGCGTGTTCGCCATTGATGTGCGTGCGCGCAGGTGCGCCCCGCCGCGCGCGCAGGATTAATGCCGACTCCGTCTGAATTATGTCTAACATGCGCTCAAATCATATTGCGGTCGCCATTACACGCGTTAAACGGGAATAGAACCGTCTTTATGGCTATTAATACACGATTAATTATGTCAAGACATTCATGAACTCTATGGTGTGATTTATGACGATTTTATTTATCGTTGTGGGTAGGTACAATAGAATCTAAAATCTGGAAGGAATCAGCCAAGAAATGCCAAGAAATTGACTGCGAATGTATTTGCAAATGTATGAATTAAACCTGTAATAACTAACATAACCTAACATACGCGTCAATTTATAGCTTCTTTTTGCAAAATCGTTCTAGAGTAAAATTCAAGTCTTAGAAATTAGTCAAAATGTTTGTTGAAGTTTATATTATTAAATATATAAATTTAAAATAACAAAGCAACTATCATAACTAGAGTAAATAAGTTTCTGCGGCCTAACCTATGCCTAACCTAAACACTACCCTAAAAATAAATCAAACAAATTGAGCACGATGTTACAAAAACAATTGTTATCGATTTACCTGCAATTGTTATTATTACATAATATTTGTGTAAAATATGAGCAAACCCTAAAATATGATAGCAAAAAAATTTTATTTAAAAAAATAAAACCGACTTCAAAACACTAAAATGCTAAAAATAATCCTAACACTTAAGTACCTAATCAGTTACTTTTGGAGTCGGTGCCAGCCGATGAGAGATTCAATGTTTTTGTTTGCACCGACTCCAAAAGTAACTGATTAGGTACTTAAGTGTTAGGATTATTTTTAGCATTTTAGTGTTTTGAAGTCGGTTTTATTTTTTTAAATAAAATTTACTTATTTCATCAATTTTTAGTGATAAATCCTAATCTAACTGCTGAACACCGATTTCATCCCCTATTTTCCTACCCTTAGAGGTGATTTTTATTTTGTAAACTTTTAGCAGATTATCTTTGAAGTATAAGCTATTCAATAAAACAAAAATCATCAAAATCGGCTCATATTTGACGAAGATAGGTAACAAGAACCACAACCAAAATACTATCTGGGTATATATTTGTTGATTTTCTCAAAAAGTTCTAAATCAATTTCGATAAAATTTATATGGGACCACCTCTGAAGTATGATCTACCAAACAAAAAAAGAATCATTAAAATCGATTCATAATTGGCGGAGTAATCGCGTAACAAATATACAAAAAAAAAAAAAAAAAAAAAAAAAAAAAAACATACAGTCGAATTGAGAACCTCCTCGTTTTTTGAAGTCGGTTGATAAATAGCGCATGAGGCGCCTGAGCGCAGCCGTTCCGTTTGCCCGCCAAATGCAAACATAACCTCAATCTGAACACCTAAAACAAAAACACCGCACATTACAGATCTTTAATTCAACGTAATACAGCTTGAATTACGGCATTCAATTTAAGGTCTGGTGAAATCTATTTGTGCAGGTTATAAACAAAATGAGGCTGGAAATTGCGCGCGAAATCTGGATAATTTCCCGCGCTTCGTCAACAAACATGGCTGCCAACTGAGTAATGTGTCGAAATATCGAATTATAACTTGGCATAGGCGTTTAATTGCATCAGAGCATACTGTTAGTGCATAATGTTCTCTGTCATCTTCGAACTGCATTGCATTACAGACAACGATAATTTCAGCCTCAAATAATGTTGTTAATGTAGAGTCAAACAAAGCTAAAACAATCTGCTTTATACCAATTATTATTATTATTATTATAAATAAATCAATGGTTCCAATAACCATACCAATGATCTAGCCCTAAACTAAGCAAAGCTTGTACTATGGCGAGTAGATAACGGATAAAACATACTTAAACACAATCATAAATATCCATTACTCTGATATAAATACACACAGACATTTTCCCCTTTGCGACATTTAAACCCGCATCTCGTCCGAGAAACGCACCTCTGGACCAGGCAGAGATCTCGTCAAATAACAATTACTTCACATAAATTCAGTTAATACGTGCTTTTTCACAATACTATTTCTATTCAGTTGTCGATAGAGTTATGCAGGATATTTAACCGGTCTGATTTCCGACCAGCCGGTCGGAACTGCCTTTATATGAGATTTGGTGAAAACCGTGCTCATGAAGAAGGTAGTGGGCCGCCAAACGAAACATCAAAAACGTTTCGTTAGCCAGCGCCTCAATGGAATGAAATCCAAATACCAACGTTGCTGGTAACTTCACCATCCGAACCACCTGACACAGCCGTCAACGATGCCTTACAACATAGATAGTGATAGAAATGGCAGCTGTGGACTTTGGTCTAAAGAATGTCATAGATGGAGGTGGTCATGACACTCTCAACGACTCGTCTGTCTGAGATACAAGTAAAACGATTCAAGTGCGAACTTACCAAACAAATTGGTATTTTGTCACGACCTAAATCATAGTCTTGAGGAAACCTGGAAGTTATGATATCACTGGATGTGTAGTGTAGTGACCAAAACGGAGGTCTGACAGCAATCGCTATAAATGTAATAATGTTGGGCTATGTCAGCGACTTTTGTTCGTTTACGGTTTTACTTTTGTTCGATACTACACTACACATCAATGATACCTGAATTTCAATTTTTCCCGTATAGTTAAATCCGTACGTAAACTCAGAAAAATCTGAAGGTAAACGATTAAAGGATTTGAGCTCACAACGGATGTGAGAAGACTCCGAACTATGAGCTCCCACCGAGAGCGATCGAACATGTCCGGTACTATGCACATTTTTGGTAGACGACCGCGAACGTCTGGTGTAGTAGTTCGTGCTCCGAACTACAAACCCAGGAAGTTTAAATCCCGCAAAGATGTTTGTGTGATGAGCACGAGCATATTTTGAACCGAAGTCATGAATGTTCATTATGTTTATCCGTTATCTAGTCGCCATAATAATACAAGCTGCTTAATTTGGGGCTAGATAATTGGTGAAATTGTAGAAAATATTTATTTATGTTGCTTCATACGCGTTCAAAAGAGCTTCTTAAAGCTTAATTAAACAAAAAGCATCTATAGGTCAGCCTTAGACGTTAACACCTGCGCCCAGGTCAGCTCCAGGCAAAAGGTCAATTAGCAGGTCGTATTGTTCGAGCCCGCCTGCTTGTGCTGTTATAGAGACTATACACACTTCTGGGTAAACGTCAACACGCAAGCAGTGTCCTCAGTATAAATAAATAAATATTGGACAACATCACATACATTGCTCTGATGCTATGGTAAGTAGCCTAAGCACTTGTGTTATATAAATCAGAAACAACGAAAGTACTACAACACCCAACCCTGAGAAAATATAGAAAAGTAATTTTTCTTAATTGACCAAACCGGGAATCGAACCTGGGACCTCAGAGATAGCGATACCAAGTCCGGTATGCTCGCCTCTCGGATACGGAGGTTGTCTTTATAAGTTAACTTCGTCCAAGCCCGGCCAATATCTCTTGATACGAGAAATAGTCGTTAAGAATAGACAAATGATCAAACTGTCAATAAGGTTAGTTACTTTGCTGACAACATCTTCGGGGCTTTTTTGGGCCCAGAGTATGCATTATAGCCTAAACAACCTTATTGTTGAGGTGGATTGTGTTGTGGCCGTGGGACCTGCAGTGAGATGTTAGTTAGGTTTAGTTAACTTATAATCTAGCATCAAAGACTTACAGGTTATTTGCCACACACAGTGGCTATTTAATTAAAACAGTCTAATTTTGATTACGACGTAATATACTTATGAAAGATAGGGCTCAGGGGCGTGCATTATGTTATGTCCTATTTACTGAGGGATACGCGTTATCTTCTTTTAGTGACAAAATAAAATAAAAGCTAGCGGAGCTATATTCTTTTTTGATCAACAACAAAAAATTATGGGGCTATCCCTACTATTAACCCCGAACTACATGGGGCACACTAAAAGTTTTGCACTTCTAGCTAATCGGAACTATTTGAATTTCGAATGTTATATTTTTTTTAACGTTGCAACCTTCTTAGTAATAAAAAAAAACAATTGGCGGGAAATGCTTTATTATGCTAGAGAAGCACCTTGTTTGAGCACCGTGAGGCGATGGTTTGCTGTATTTGAGGGAGGTCGAGTTTCTTTACATGACGAATTTCGTGAAGGGCGGCCTTCAACTGCCGTCAACGAAAATAATGTGGCTACTGTTAAGCGGCTAATTGAAGAAAACCCGCGGATTACCTATGAGACAATTCGAGGACTATTGGGGATTGGTATGAGACAAATTCAGAAAATTTTACACAAAGAACGAGGGTTGCGGCAGCCGCTGGATGCAAACGGCTCAGAGCCGCTCGCTGTGGTTTATAGGGGAGCTGTGGTCTTCTTGAGGCTGATGATGATGATGGAATGCAGATTCTTGCTTCTTTTATGTAAATTATTTATTTACTCAGTTTATCAGTATTTCAGCGTTTTCCAGCCTGTGTAAAAACCTCATACGATCGCGTGTGATCGGTAGTGGTCGCGTGCAGAATGCAAATTGCATCGCGATTGCAGCGACCGCCGCGCCCCCGCCACGCCCCACCACGGGGTTGGTCGCTCATTGCCCCGATAATCTGTGGCAATTACGTCAAATGTCAACTTTTGGCGGAAAATGAAGAAAATGGCGTCTTAGGAATCACGCGAGCTGTCAGATTTTTGGCAAATAACAAGCATGGTGAGGCTATCGTGATTAAGAGTTTGCAAACGAATAACCCAATTATTTTGAACTCTTAATGTGTTAAAGGCAACACACATAACACATTTTTTTCAAAATTTTAACAAAGCTACTCCTAATAACTACAAAAAGAAGCAAAATGCTCTATTTAAAGGACATCACCGCTAAAGCCATTTTTTTGACATTACAAGATTCACAAGATTATTCTTCTCTGTCGTCAGGCAATTGGAAACTATGAACCAATAAATAACTTCTACGATTTATTTGATAGAGCCTTCTTCTTGTCCCTTTTCTCAGAGTACACTTAACCGATGAAAACCATGATCTTAGATGTGACAAGGCTAGTTACGTAGAGTAGTTCTATAAACTGGCTCTTTAAAATTATTACAAAATGATTATAAGTAATATTGTTCAGTCGAATGTTGATATTAGGTACTGGTATACCAACGATGCAAGCTTATTCCCTCCACCTTATCGAGCAAACAGGTTGTGTGCCCAAATACTCCTGTTATACATTCGCTACTTAAAAATTCAACTCCGCATATATTAGAGCGAGTTATCCTCAAGCCTATCAGCTCGAAACAAACGACGGAACACAAGGTGGCTGACACGACCCCTGAATACCGCAGATAACGCATCTCGCTCTAATCGAACAAACCGATCGAAAACACAATACTCCATGATTTACCAACCAAAATCCACCTGCCATAGGAGGTTGAACTTTAAGACGTAGATCACAAAGACCTGAGAAACATTTACAGGTTAGAATTTTCCAAAGCATTTGAGCGTACGACATTCCGTCGAAGCGAACGACTCAATCCAAAACATTTATCTCATATCATAACTTGAGATTTCTGAGCTCGTTAATTTTATTTAGGTACAAACATCTTGCGGTAACTAAATCAAAATTTGGTGGCCGTCACAAAAAATACCACGACTCATTGTGAAAGAATTGAAATACATTGTTGGTTTAACTAATGTTTTGGGCTAGATATTTTGAAAAGGTCTTAAAAGTTTAAAAACATTGCAAAAGATAGAACTAAAAATTACGTTAGTTGTTACTTTCCCCTTAATCAGGCCTCCTACAGGGCTGCATACTAGGGTCAACACTATAAATGTTAAAAGAAGTGGGATTACTTTGAAAGAAAGTAATCGTACTTTTTAGAGGTATCAGATGCAATATGTTCTTACATATAGTACACATGTCATGCAGTTGCTGATACCAGTACATCTGGATCAAAAAGTACCTACATATCATATTTACTAAAGTTGACTACTACATAGCCGTCGTCCTTCTGAGACCTTAATAATGACATCATCAACATGCTTAGTTGGACTCAACTAATGCCAAGTTTTAGCGGGTATCCGTCCATCCTACCATAGACAAGCATTAGTCAGCTGTCAAGCTCGCAGCGAGACGTCACGCCATCTATTTTACTGTCACCAGGAGCTGTCAAATTAAAAATACCCACAATATTGGGATCAAGGTAAGGACGTTTAAATGCTGATGAATTGGTTGGGGTTAGTCATTCATTCCAAAAACTGGTTTAGCAAAAAATATATTTTATCAATCGGCTATTTGTGGTGATGACTGGACATCAAAGATCAGAGCCAGATACTTCGTATTTCGGGAAAGAAAATAAAAATTATGCCGGGAAATTTGTTATGTGAAAATGAATATATTTTGCTTATTCTATACTAATTAAACACCTGAAGACACATACTTTTAATTAATTAAAGCTTTAGAGTAAATCTTGTGAAAATGTTATTTAATTGGTTTAGCCATGTATCAAACATCGTCACTAACATAGTAATTAAATTTACCTCAAGCCGACCGGTAGAAGTCCGTTCACACTTGTTTTTAAAAACCAGTTAATCGAACACAAAGCATTTCGTATCCCTAAAATATGTGTAAATACTTCTAAGTTGTCTATGTTGACGACCGCCTAAAAATTTTTACATCATCTCTATCGATGCTCTCAGCGCCACTATTGACATCTCGTCAGATTTTGATTAACAGTTGTGTCTTGACGCGTTGTCAAGTCGGTAATAGAGTTGGTGATTTGTTCTAAATATCCTAGATAATTAATAGTCGTCCGAATGAAGGTACGCTTGTCTAGGGGACGGGGTGCAAGATGTTTTGATATTAAAGGGTCAAAGTCAACATTTTTGGTTTAAAAAAGAAAAACTATTTGTATCGACGTTTACTGATATCGTTAAATTACTTAAAATTTTTTGAATTACCATATTAATAATAAAATATACCATAGGCTTAAGATATTTTATGTGCAAAGCACATAATAAAACGATTACTACTTTTTGTGCCAGTTTATCCACAAGTAAGTAGTATTTTTTGCTCAAACTCAACATGCGTAACTTTTCCGTTTTAAGCATCATAATGAATTGTAATACCTCGTTAAATTGTCTAACGCTAACATTAATACTGTTTATTGTCTTTACAGTTGTAGTGATACCCTAGAAAACGCAATTTATTTATTGGATTACTTGTTTAATGAATTCTCCATTTATGATTGGAATGAAACTTTCTGTTGTAGGGGACGTGTAGTTTAAATGTGTTCTTTAGTGAGATATATTTCACATTCCTATTAAAGCCGTTATATATATTTTTTTTAAATTGAACTAAGTATATTTTTATATTTCTATATATTTGTTAAAACATGTAAATTCAACTACAGTAGCCACGGTTCTACCCCCATCTAAGGCTTATGGAAGACTGATGGCAATATCTCCAACATTAATAACTAGACTTGTCATATCTAGGACCACGGTCAAACTGACTCCGGTTATGAACCAAGTGTTACACTATAATTAATCAGTATTCAAATCTTGTATGTCGATATATAACCGTCTGTGATTGTACTACAAAGTAATAAGTACCCAACACTCCCAACTACATCAACTCCTGTCCCCTGGCCTACACGCCCGTACCTCGTTTATCACGTTGATAAGCTGCGGTTAAAAATGGTACAAACAGACCTCGCAGACAACAATGGCGGACATTTGAATTGAATCCTCCAAGTTTCGCATAATCTAAGCCTCAAACGTCGAGAAAAAATGGGTGCATCCTACCTCTTAATTTAAATGCACAGTTTGGGTTAATTGATCTAAATGCTGACCGACAATCACATTAAATACGTTTTTCTTTGTCATGAAACAATGAGCTGATTTGTTTTGTTAAGTGGTGATTAGTTTTCTGTACAATCGTAACTGAACAGAGTTTCGTGACCTGATTTTAAAGGCAAGTAAATTTTCACAGGAAAACACTGGATACTGATGGATGATAAACAGATATACTTGCTTAAATTGCAAAGTAGATATTTGATCTTCTTCTTATTTTCGTGTGGAAAACATCTATGTGACGGCGTTTTCAGTGGCACAAAATATCTTTCTGTGATCATGTGCATTCAAACGGTAAGTAAGTACATGACAAGACATGGTCCATGTCATGGATCACATGCCCTAAAGAATTGTAAGAATTGTTCGACAAAATTTTCCGCTTTGTTTTAATCTTCAACTGTACTGTTTTTGTATGGGCAAGAGTTGACAGGACTTATCATTTCATACTTAATGTAAATGAAAAATCACTAACTAGTTTCGAAGAAAGATGTTTCGTATTGCTGCTCTATAGTATGGGCTCGATGGATAGAAGGTCCGTACTTGCATTTGTTGAGGAAGTTACTTGTAGCCACGGAGCACATACCCTATAGAGTAGAAATGTCATATGATTTGTTCGACAAAATTTTCCGCCATTTTTTAATATGTATCTGTGCTGTTTCTATATGGGCGAGCGTTGACAGGTGCTGTCGTTTCATACTAAATGTAAGTGAAAAATCACTTACTAGTTTCGGAGAAACATGGTTTGTATTGCTGCTCTATAGGATATGTACTCGATGCTTGTAGGTAAGCAATACATTAATAAATATACTTTAAGCATTGTTTTTTAGCTTTTATTTAATTTTAAAGGAATAAATAGCTGTTTGAAGTTGACAAGCCAGACTATCCGTAAATTGAGGTGGCGGCACGCGGGATCAATCATTTCCAAAAAATAGGTTGTAGATAAGTATTTGCAAATGTGACATTAGATTTTTTTTGCATATCAGTCTAAAAATATTTCCTAAATAATAATTTAGGATCTGGAAATATGAAGTTGCACGCTGATAACGTACCTTAAATGTCACTGTAAGGTAAATCTGAAATGTTAGTAGATTGCGCGCTAATAATGTAAAATGTGGAACTACCTTTATTATAACACAAGGAACACTTGCCATAAGTTAATGTTTGCTTCAGACAAAATTTAAAATTCGAACTGATTCTTAACGGTTGATGCATTCGGTACAATTCGCTGCGTGCGCGCATGCACCTGCGCTCGGGCAGTTAGGCCGCCATTACTCTTGTTAATTACCGTTGTGAACTCGCATTTGTGGAAGACTTCATCAATATTTTTATACTTATGGTCAGTATCTAAAGTAGGTATACAATGTAATTAAATAAGTAATTATTTTAAGCAGTAACTCTAACAAATATTACCTTGGACTTATGTCCAAATTGTGGATTGTTCAGATCATTGACATATATATATTTACTTTTAGATAAATATTTTCTTAACACTATCTTTTACTTTTACGGATTAGCAACCTGAAGTGGCAGTGGGCGGGGAGCATAGCACGTAGAACTAACGGCCGATGGGGCAGAAAGGTTCTGAAATGGAGGTCACGTACCGGCAAGCGCAGCGTAGGACGTCCACCTACAAGGTGGACAGACGACCTGGTAAAGGTTGCAGGAAGCCGCTGGATGCGGGCCGCTTCCAACCGGCCAATCTGGAAGTCACTAGGGGAGGCAATTTCAGCAGTAGACGTCCTATGGCTGAAATGATGATGATGATGATGATCTTTTACGAGCCTTAGTACTTTTAACTATTCTAAAGGTAAAACAAGTTTAGGTGCTGTCGTTATGATAAGGTCGGAGGTGCTTGTATGTAGCTCTACATCTGCCAGTATGGTTTAGTCACTGGCCATCTGACTCAACACCCCACCCAATCTGGACGGGCCCGCATGGTGGAATATGGCCGAAACTACCTCATAGTGAGGTCATCAGGCCTCTGCCCTGTTAGAACGTAAGTATATAGGCGTACTTTGCTTTATGGACGAAGTTTGCATATTTTCTCTGAATCAAGGCAATGTCTGGAAAGACGCACACAAATCACAGTTATTTTAACAATCAGACAGCTTTTGACAAAATTAAAACACACACACTCACCTACTTCTGATTCTGATTTATAATTTAACAAAGATGCAAAGAGAGAGTGCAAAAATCAAAAAGGTAACAGAATTATACATGTATCTAATTTTTTGATGTCCATTTTAAACTGGCAGGTTATTCTTTATTCATAGTTTAAACCTATTTTTATTTTTTAGAATAAGATAATAATCATTTACCTACAAATACAAGAATCAATGATGTCCAGAATCCACATGCAACCTTTTTTCTACAAGTCTGGGGCTTACTATGAGCACAACAATATTACATCAACCTTAATTGTTTTTTTTTATTTGTATAGCGTTTACTGAACACAACTCCCATCGCCGGCCATAATACCAATCCTGCATTTTGTCAACATTGGGCGTTCCTTCACCGCAATTGGTACACATGTGTCTTACAAAAACGCCATGAGTACAGTCTGCCGCAAAGTACCATAAACAAGTTACCTTCCTTCTGCCTTTGGTTATAAGATCGAAGATTGGTGATTTCACACTGTATAGGACCACATGAACATCATCAACAAATTTATTTTCATAGTCTTTATATTCAGGGGGTAAAAGGTGATAATGATCCATTCTTGACTGTACGGGCCCCCCGCCCATGGCAATTACTCCAAGCCGGTATTACAGAGTAATTTATAGCGTTAGTTCAAATAAAACACACTAAATACGAGTTCGGAATTAAGCCGTTGCTTACTTAGTAGTGACGAAGGCGGTTTTCACGTAGACAAATGAGGTATTGATAAACGCATCCTATTTTTAAAATGGAAGCTTCAATTACTTTTGCAATAATAATCAGTTTAAAGGCATAAACTAAGGTTTATCTAGTAACCACACTGTGCCATTAAAAGATAGATCATATTTTTAAATTGAAAACTGTGACTAACATTCTCAATTTAAAAACAGGTTGATACTTTTGAACGAATACGATTTTAACAGCTTAAAATCTTTGTGGCACCATAAACTGGTTGGTACTGGTTGCTAACTGGTGCTTCTTCCACGCCGTAATTATTTTTTTGGAGCATTTTGTTGTAACATATTACATAACTAATAATTGGTAATTTTTTCGTAAGCTATACACAATTTATATTTGTCAGTTGTTGTTCACCGTTATCACTCAGTAACGTTGCTCAGCAAAGAGTAACTGCGGTGTGGAAGCAACATTAAGGCAGGTGTCGATAGGAGGTCCTATATACTATACTACTGACAGTATTGAGTAACTAATTTGACTATCAAAAAGCTTTTAAAGCAAAGTGGCTATGGGCAGCCACCTCTCATACAGATCTGACAACTATTGAAGAAGAAAGGATCTTGAGTGGTGACCCCAAATTGGATACGCAGCGTGCGGAGCTCCCACTCGGTGGACTGACGACCTAGTCAAGGTTGAGGGAAGCCGCTAGATGCAAACGACCTAGAGCTCGGCTCGGTGTGATGATGATGAAGATGAAGTGATTTCATATTTCATATATCAAATATGTTATGATCATGGAACACGTATACCTTGCAATGCACATACAATAAAAAGTAAAAATGTCATATGATTTGTTTGACATAATTTTCCACCATCTTTTAATCTGTATCTGTACTGTTTTTGTATGGGCGAGATTTGACAGGACTTGTCATTTCATACTAAATAATTGAAAAATCACTAACTAGTTTCGGAGAAAGATGGTTCATATTGCTGCTCTACATATAGAGTATAATAACAGTGCTCAATGGTCATGGTTTATATTTTTGTGCCAAATTCCATTGAAACCAAATTGGAGCTAGGTTTATGAATAATTCCCAAGCACCTGAACGACTGTTAAATGCAAAATATTACAGTAATCTATTTTAAAAAAACAGCTGCCATTTTGCTGTCAAAACATTGCAATTTAGTATGTGTAAAAATACTTGCTATCTACAGAAATAAGAAAAATAACACTATTTTATCTTACTAACTAAAAGGTGCCTATAAAGTATATGTAGGTACTTAGTTTTAGGACATGATTAAAATTGTAAACAGCTATTTTGCAGAGGGGACAAAAACAAAACTCTAGTAAGTATTATTATTCAAAAAGTATAACAAAACGTTCATCGGTATACAGGGTGTCCCGTAAAGGCCGCGTTATTCACGCTGTCCCCTCACCACGCATTCTACGCAACATTGTAAACAACTATTGTTATAAGTCTATAACTTAAAAAAAAAAAATTTTTTTGTTATTTCCCATAAAAAATTGCTAAACTGCTAATCGGATTTGTGTTTATACAGACTGCATTTTTATTAGTGTAAAATAAGTAACATAGCTCAACTTTATTTTGTTACGTGTACGAAAACAATTTTAAAACGGACAGCAAATGCACACTAACAAAATTAAATTGAGATATGTACTAAGTTTTTTGGGAAAAGTTCTCTGTTATCAACACTCTATTAAAACTGTACCAAAAAATCATGTATACAGGGCTATTTTCCAACTCAGTGTCAAAAAAATAAAGCCTATATAAAAATACGAATTAATCGTAATTGATTTTAGTCTTCGTATTTTTAAGATAAAATACTATACATTTAAAAAAACGAGAAATGCGCCGTCATTCATCAATCAGAGATCACCGTGCGCCGACGCCGCGCCTACAAGGATCTTAAGTGAACTGGCACATAAGGTGCAATTTAATCGACTTATCGTAAATTTTCTACGAGATCTAGGAATTATTTAAAATGATAAAATATATCAAGTCATAGAACAAAATTTGTTATGATGTATTGATAATGTGGTTACAAGGTTATCCTCGAGTTACGAATCACCCTGTATATCCTTCCCATGAATGGCCAGCAAACCACCAGCTAATAAATGGTACACAGGCACACGTGTTCTTACGTATAATTATGTAGTGGTTATTTGCAAATTCCCAGTCCGAAAGTGTATGCAAATGGTGCATCTGCATACAATACGCTCACCTCGCCGTAATTCACCAAGCTGCGGTCAGATGTCGCCAGATAGCCGGCCTAATTTAAAAACAAATCCTAATACTGACGTAGGGTACAGATATTTAGAAATATACTAGCTCTGCCTGCGGCTTGGCAATTTTGCTCTTGAGGTGGATTGAAAATTACTTATGTCTTTCCTTAGGATTCAAGCTTTTTTCGTACTTAATTTCAACAAAATCGGTTCAGTTTTCGCAAAAAAAAAATCTCTTTACTAAAAATCATCAGAATTGGTTCAGCGACTTAGGCGTGAAAACGTAACAAACAGACAGACACACAGAGGTACTTTCGCATTTATTATGGATTATTGGGAAAAAGTTTAGTTAGAAAACATTATGTAGATTTTAAGTCGTCATAAAAAGTTATTTCACGTCTGATAACGAAAACAGACTATCCTAATATTAACGGTAGGCTTAATAAATAATGTGCCTGAAATAATGGGGAATATGCATGTTTTTTGTTTTGGTCCTAAAATAAAATTTACTTAATTAGAATTACATTACATTAAATACTAAGAATTTTCGGAAAATATTGATAATACCTGACTTACAGCCCATTAAAGTCGCGTGTTAGACAAGGAGATCCGATATGTACCGTGACGTCACATTACACGTTCGCTATACATTTTTCATAGTAAAAGTTGTTTTAGAAAGACATAGGTATACCTTAATTTTTAATTACTATATTACGGTTATTTTATACCTAAAATCAATTTTGTTTTCACTATTAGCACTATAATTACATATATTTCCTAAATATAGTAAAAACAATATTTTTTTTATGATTGTCTGGGACCAAGGAATAAACATCCTTGTGTTACGAGATACTAGACAATGAATTTGGCTAGCGGCGTCTCCCAGCAAGGGTGACCAACTTTTTTTCTATGAAATATAAATAGTATTTTCGAAGCTGCTATCTCCAAAAATATAGTAGATGGCAAAAAAACACACCTAGCGCCCCTTTGCGGTCTTTGCGGACTGGACCGGGCTAGAGTGGATTCTCTTGTACAACCTGTAGGTATATAAGGTGCTTCATAAATATCTGCAACGGCTGAAATGGGTAAAAGTATTGCTTATATAGATTACGAGAGTAAAGAAATTTTATGTCCAGAACATCATTAATTTTTTCATTAAAAAAAATATATTATATAAAGATTAGGCTTTATTCTGTCTCAAACCGTCTACATCTGTCCAAAAATGCTAACGTTTCACATTATACCTACTGCTCCCGCGCAGTGTCAAGGGCGGATGAAGAAGTGTGTTATGCAAATTGAAGCAATCATCATCATTTTAGCCATAGGACGTCCACTGCTGAACATAAGCCTCCCCCATTGACTTCCAGATTGGCCGGTTGGAAGCGGCCTGCATCCAGCGTCTTCCTGCGACCTTTACCAGGTCGTCTGACCACCTTGTGAGTGGACGTCCTATGCTGCGCTTGCCGGTACGCGGCCTCCATTCTAGAACCTTTCTGCCCCATCGGGCATCAGTTCTACGTGCTATGTGCTCCGCCCACTGCCACTTCAGTTTGCTAATCCGTTGGGCTATGTCAGCGACTTTTGTTCGTTTACGGATCTCTTCATTTCTGATTCGATCTCGCAAGGAAACACCAAGCATAGCCGTTTCCATAGCACGCTGTGCGACCTTGAGCTTTCTTATGAGGCCCATAGTGAGAGGCCACGTTTCAGTTCCATATGTCATCACTGGTAACACACACTGGTTGTAGACTTTCGTCTTGAGGCACTGAGGTATTTTGGACGAGAAGACGTGGTGTAGTTTCCCGAACGCTGCCCAGCCGAGTTGGATTCGACGATTGACCTCCTTCTCAAAATTGGATTTACCCAACTGGATAACTTGTCCTAGGTAGACATATTTGTCAACAATTTCAAAAGTAGAGCTCCCAACGGATACTGGGTAGGGCGCAACATGGGCATTCGACATGAGCTTGGTTTTGTCCATGTTCATTCGCAGGCCTACTTGTTGGGAGACTCGAGTAAGGTCATCGAGCATTGTGCTGAGGTCTTCAAGCGATTCTGCCATGACCACAATATCGTCGGCAAACCGAAGGTGAGTGATGTACTCGCCGTTGATGTTGATACCAAATCCTTTCCATTCCAGGAGCTTGAAAGCGTCTTCCAATGCAGCGGTGAACAGTTTCGGAGATATAACATCTCCCTGTCTTACGCCTCGCTGCAGAGGAATCGAAATTGAAGCAAGTAACCATTTATTTACTGTCTTTTCGCAAATAATTAATTACCGATCCGGGGCACGTAATTCCTTCACTATCGTAATCTATATAAGCAATACTTTTACCCATTTCAGCCGTTGTAGATATTTATGAAGCACCTTATATAGATATATATTTTTAAATACAGTATTTGATTCCCTAATATAGGATAGGATACTATATTATACAGTAGGGTTGGCAACCCTACTGCTCCCAGCACTCAGACCAAAGCTAAATTAGAAAAAAACTGTTTTCTAAATTAAAGCGAAGCAACAATTGAGACTTAAGTAGTTGATCCAGCAAGCTTTATTGCATTATAATCTCTAGCGTTCTCGATCAGTGTTTTCAGCAGGCTCCACCATTGACGTCAGTCAGTCATTGAAGTGTGTGAGAGAACCGGGAAACATAATTAACTCACATTCGATCTCTCTCTGCGGTGATATCGAAGAGTCAGTCTTATTGTACAAAACTATCCCACCAAAAACATTTTCATGTAAAATGTTGCCAAGACGAGACCACATGGTTTGCACTGTCAAAAATTTGTCAGATCTTATGTAGAACCAAGCTTCTAACTCTACAAGGCCTAACTTCACAAACTCCATAACCTTAGTCAAAATATGTGGCTCGGCCGTTTCGCTACCCTCACATGGGCGGCGTAAGGTGAAAAGTGTACTGTTCATTGTCATTACTTTTCTGTTAGATTAGTTCTTGTAGTAACGAAACACAGAAATTGATGAACTCGTATCCCTCAAGAATGTGTTTCCCGGTTCTCTCTTGCTCTTACCCTAAAGCCTTAAGGGTGTGCTAGGTTGTGATAAATTCTTTTTTTACGCGAAATTATAACAAAACAACCACCTAATATGTTTTAGCGTCTGAGTTAGCTTTTGTCTTCATTCAACCTTACCTGATGGTTAGTGATGATCATAAACAAAAAAAATTGAAGTAAGTTCTTAATAACTAAAAATATAGTAAATATTGGACTAAATATCAAGCTGATAAGGTTACAAGCTCATATTTCTGAGAAATCTTCCAATATAACCGCAGTTATCTGCTATCATTTTCAATAATAGAAACAATAGGCCCGAACCAACCATTGTTCATACCACAATAGCGCGGCTTATTACTCAAGCGCTCGTTAACGTCTCGCACGGCAGACACTAACTTTATCAGCCCCCGTCACTATATCTATCTACTGATCTCAGATTCGGCCCCGCACAATCGCCAAAAAACAAAAAACTGCTACGCCCAGATGCGTATCGGCGCGCCAAAAAGTTAAACCGAATGATATGACGTTTCCCGCGTTCCTTTTTGAAATGCCCGCGAATTGTCAACCATAGACAACGGCCCATTTGAATACGGACGATTTGAATATAAAGGTCGGCTTTCGTCGTCGCCATACATCAACTGGGAGGCTTTAAGTCTCGCGAACGCTTTTTGGACACAAATAAGCGTCTGGAAGGTTTGATGTTCGACAGGAGACGCATAATATGGTCCGATTTAGACTCGATAGCCTGAAACGGCTAACATGTCCGCAGTGGTTCGCAAACAGACGCGGACAGGCGCGAATGTCCGACCGTTATGTAAATGACGACTATAAGTGCCGCATTAAAATAATCATTTAAAATATTTATAGCGTGTAAAGGCCGATAGTAAGGCGGTAGACACCCACGACAGAGAGCTCGTATCGTCCGACGCCATATTTCATTTGGCCACAATTACAACCATTAAACGGGGCGCAACTCTTTGATATTCCCTTTTTATTTATTGTAGCAAACTTATTAGGATACTGTGGCATTAATGATGACAGATGAGGCCGGGTATCTTGGCTTAATGCGTTTTATGTCGGTCTCGGACTGATCAGTGTAGTTGTCAGAAAAAAAGGAATTACGTAAATTATTTAGTATCGGAACATAATCAGGGAATATCCCCGTCGATTACAGTGCTTAGCAGTAAAATAAAAAATTGTTTATGTGATTTTACTATTTATGGTGTGAACTTGTAGATAAACAATCTAATTTAAAAGAGTATCAAATCGTTAGAGATTTTAAGTCGGGTTTAATAGCCAATACAATTATTGGATAGATTAGTTTATCGACAGTTATAGATAATACTTAAATGTAGTATAAAATCAGTCAGAGCAATATTTTGATGAGCGTAATTTGTAAATATATTTAAATAAAAAAGATATTAATATCCCGTATCTTTAAAACTCATTTACCTGTCCATTTTTTAAACTGCTTCGTAAGGTAAATGAACTTCTATTATCTATTTACCTAATAGTTTCAATTAAATAAGCCACTCAGTCATTTGTGATACAACCTGCGGTTAAAAACTGCTACAGATAACACTATCTGTAGTTCAGAGGCCACTAATTGAAAAAAAAAGAATTTATGTGCGCTTCCCACAGTTCTATCTTAATGCTCATTGAAAACATGCCACTATTCTTTTTGTTAAGACCAGACAAATGTATCGCATTAAACGTCCAAATTTAATTATCAGCTCATTATTTTTTGGAGGGGTGACCCCTCCGGTTCTAAGAATCCTACAAGAGACAATTTATTTCCTTTTTTTTCTCGACACGACAAAGTTAGACGGGCCAAGTTTCGTTTCGAAAGAGTCATAGACAAATTAGCACAGATCGAATCTATTTTGAATTTGAATATCGAACACGGCAAGCGGAAACACGTTGTTTTTACCGCGTTTTAATTTAATTTGAATTCGGAATGTCGTGTGGCGCGCGCCCCCCGCTGCGGTTACAAATGGCGCCGATACATCACCCCGATGATATCTCTTTCAATTTTTGAAAGCAGCCCGGCCGCGGCTTGGGCAGCGAATTAATAAATGGTGGACGTAGAATAAAATTAACCCCACAAGGTGAAGCATTAGAATACGATACAAACAACTTAAATTACTTACTCAGTAACTGCTTTTAGAAACAACTTTTATAACCTATTTTTGAATAATGGTTTCTTTCGATAGCGCTTTTTGTAATGAAACTACGCTGTAAAAGTCAAAACTATGATTTATAAAGTATTACATTCACGATTCATATAAGTATAAAGAAATCTAAAGAATAAATACTACCTACTTTAGGTGACGACTACTACTGTATGTACTTACGTAACTAATAAACATTAAGTAGCAGTTTCGTACCTAAAGCCGCGTGCCTGCTCCTGTGCACAAACATTACGATATCACGATCACAACTAATCAATAGACATATTAAGTACTTTTTTAAAACTATCTTAACGCTACTCTTACATCTAATTTGTATATCGATAGCAAACTATGACGTCACTGTTTATACCTAACTCAACGGACTAATTTTTTATTGATTTTGGAACAGTTATAAATCGAATTTTTCAAATAAATTATAATGTACCGGGTTAATAAGCCTAAATTATGGTGACAGTCTTCATAAATGTTGTCTTAGAATTATTTAAGAATATTGTAAACAACCCTATTGCAAAAAAAATGGTAAAAACATAATAATGAATGACAAGTTGTATGAAGTGACGTTTAAACATATTTAGTACACAAGGAATTTAGTACTAAGTACTTTAAATTCCATCATTTTGCATCGAAATTCGAAAACATGGTCGGTTGCAGGCTCACAGGAGACTGGAATTTTTCCAACTTATACCACGCACAACGTAATGTTTGTGTTGTTAATTTTATTACTTTGATTAAAAAACAATTAAAATAATAAATTGTACAAAGATAAGCTAATAGATTCTTAATGTTGTCCTAGTTTTAGTATATAAATCTTGCTTCTTTTGTGCGCCATTCAGACAAGATGGCGACGAGCAAAATAGTTTGTGGTGTTTTGGTGGCGTTAGGTCTAATATCTTTAGTTTGTGGTAAGTCCCGGCTTTTCCGTTTTTTGTCATCACAGTTCACTGTCAAATTGATTAACTTATATAGCGATTATTAAAATATATAGTATTTTAATACTTTTTAAAGTATTCAAAACTACCTAAGTAAGTAGGTACTTATACTTACCAAAATTTTTGAGACTATCAAAAAGAAAGAGTCTAGAATCAAATGAGCCCAAACTGAAGGTTTGACTAGATGCCATTGTTTAATTCTTCTATCAACTTCCTGGATCTAGATGATATTAAATTATTGTATCTGGATTACACATAGGTACCTACTTACAAAGTTTAAATTCGACGTCTCAGTTAGGAGGTTAAAATCGACTTTCGAGATTTGCTTACATATATAACAAGGTAATATTAATAAATTAATTTTATAAAAAAAATAAAAACCGACTTCAAAAAAACTAAAACGCTAAAAATAATCTTAACGCTTAAGTACCTAATCAGTTACTTTTGGAGTCGGTGCAAACGAAAACATTGGTCTCTCATTGACTGGCACCGACTCCAAAAGTAACTGATTAGGTGCTTAAGCGTTAAGATTATTTTTAGCGTTTTAGTTTTTTTGAAGTCGGTTTTTATTTTTTTTATAAAATTAACTTATTTCATCCATTTTAGTGATAAATCCTAATCAAAACAAATCTTACGAGTGCAAACATAATTTAACTGCTGAACACCGATTTCATTTCCTATTTTTCCACCCTTAGGGGTGAAATTTTTTCCAAAAATTTTTATTATAGTATCTTTGAAGTATAAGCTATTCATTAAAAAAAGAATCATCAAAATCGGTCTACATTTGGCAGAGATATAGGTAAGATACGGCGTGGTACGGAGTTTATGCAATGTTTGATGATTTTCTTATAGATCCCATCATCAGAATTTAACCAAATTTATATGGGACCATTCTGAAAGTATTACCTTTCAAACAAAAAAATAATTATCGAAATCGGTTAACGCAGTAACGAATGATCGCTGAACATACATAAAAAAAAAAAAATTAAAAAAAAAGATACCGACGAATTGAGAACCTCCTCCTTTTTTGAAGTCGGTTGAAAAGGCGTTAAAAATGTGTCACTACCATAGACTTTAATATTATGGTTTACCAGACATACCGGCCCGGCCGTATTACCGGGGCCCGGGCGTATAAAGTAGCGCAGGACTTTCTTAATTTCTGGCAACTGCAATACAAGCTACGCTTAGTGCAGAGCGCAGAGGCCGCTGTAAATCTAAGCATGTAACTGTTTTTTTATTTTTTATTAATACATTATATTTTATTTATTATTCACAAAGGTCTAAATTTCAATCTCTCCCGCGAGAATGTCTGCCATTTTATACGCCTAACCCCCAAGCATGACCACCAAAACACGATATTATATAAGTAGCAATTTATCGACACCAACTGTCTTTTTTTTAAAATATGATAGTTAAAGCCGCCATGTTGGATTTTTATCGAAACAGCGATCATAACACGTGACGTCACCGGCACGGCGATTCAAAATGGCGTAATGATTCAAATGGCGGCTATATCTATATATTTTTTTCAGTTGGTGCTGATATATCATTTCATATCGTGTTTCAGTGGTCATGCTAGAGGGGCTGGTAGTTAGGCAAGTTTTTTCGTATGTAAGTACGTTAGGTTCATTCTTTGTGTATTCTAATATTAAGTATGTGTCTGAATGATCAATGCCAGCAATGCACCAAAAATTGACTTTGACTTCGCGTTTCATTTTTAAACTAAGTAGGATTTTGAAAGTTAGCTTTTAAACTTTTTGATGTAGGTAGTTGTTAGTTTAAGTTAATAATTATAATTATACTTGTTATTTACCAGCAAAAGCCTTAGTAGGTATACCTAGGTTACAATCTCTGACCATGTGATTGCGAATAAATAAATAAATATTGGACAACATAACATACATTGCTCTGATCCTGTAGTAAGTAGCCAAAGCAGTTGTGTTACAGAAATCAGAGACAACGACGGTACCACAACACCCAGAGGCAATATAGAAAATGAATGACAAGTTTTCAACTATTAATTTTATCGCTTGTGTCTCGGAATAGATAATAGAACATAAGTGTCGTCTTCCGAGCAAGTACTTAATAACATAACGTCTCCCTAACAAGTAACATGAGTACGTATCTATCACTAAAGTCCAAATTTTATATCTATCAAAATTTATTGTACCTACACCTGTAAAATAAGTACAGCAGTTGTTTTTTTTTTACTTTACTACTGGTTCCGTAGTGATAGTTGGTAATATTCATTTGAAAAAGTTATTTCTTTAGCTAACTATTACAGTATGTCCTACATTAAAACTCTCGATTTATACTTAGATATTATTATCTATTTTATAGGAATTATGAGCGATTGTGAACTACCGAAAGAAAGAGGACCTTGTGCTGGACGGTATCGGAGGTAATGTATAATTTTCTTAATTCAAATTACTAAGCACTAGCCAAATTACAGTCAAATAACAGAATGCAGCAATGATGAAACGAGCTCATAGAAACGACGCAAGAACAACCTGAACGCCTGTTACGTTTATAACAGCAATGTTCCTTGTGCGTAAAATATGGCTGTTATTATCTTTACAGGCGAGCACATTGTTTAGTCTGAAACGTCCCTCCGTCACCGCCTCTGTCTCTCTCATTTCAATCGTACCCCACTCTTCCCTCGGGGTGCACGCACGGGCCACGGGGTGTTTCATTTTAGGTTGAAATCAAAAAAGTTTTTGGCGTTTTTGTCGAAAACTAGCGTATAAAAATTTTCTTTGTTTTAACAATAAATATTTATTTATGTTTTTGTAAGTGCTCTTTAAATTTCACCTGTTTATAAAAGGCGACCTTATATAGTTTTAATTAATGAATATCAGTTATCATCGGTTGGTGATCTGGCAGGAACTAGGGGGTATCGGTCGCGGGGCCCTGGGCAAATGCCCAGAGTGCCTAGTGGAAAAGAAGGGCCTGAAAATACGGTCATGTCGTAACAATCTCATTCTTTCTTTTTTATGACCTCAATAGAGCCTGAATCAACCTTCTAACTTTATATTTCAGCTACTACTTTGACATTTCAAGCCGCGATTGCCGGCCGTTCATCTGGTCGGGTTGCGGAGGCAATGGCAACAAATTCTACACCCTGAACGAGTGCCAATTCGCCTGCCACTACTACATGAGCCTCAAACCATAATTGCTTAGCCTACAAGCACGCTAAACGCTTCACAATAAGCATGACGCTACTTTGCCATCGTTTTTAAATGGTTGTTACAGAATATAGATTGACGTATTATATTATACATTTATTAAATTAAATACACAATTAAATTTTATGTTTTCATTATAATTGTAGTGTAGTGTTTGTGCAACATTATAATTATAATAATAGATATACACGTGCTCACGTTGTAAGTAATGGCAGCGTTGCCGTTAGCGTACATTTTACGTACCTTTTCAGCCTCTCATGTATAATGTGTAACTTTGTCCATTTACGTACCTTTTGAACCTACTCAATATCTGTGTAAAACAACATTATGGGCGATGATGATGTACATTAAAATAGTACTTTTACATAAGGCAGAGAATGCGAACGGATTCCCTTCATTAATCGTTTTAAAATTAGCAAGGGTTTTTTGAAATGATTAATGTAATCGATTTGGAGTCTATCCTGACAGCACCTGGATTATGTGAACCCCCCCCCCCCCCGTAGAAGGCCGGAGCCGCCCTGCTTAAGTATCTTTTCACCCCAAAATGTACCTTTTTAGCTTACCTACCTACCTTACCTTACCTACCTTTTGGGAACTCAGTTGCGGCAACACTGAGTAACAACGGCAACAATGGGGCGCGCGTCATTACCACTGAACAAGTAATATCTATGTCCTACGAAGAAAAAGAACAGTAGAAAATCTCCACGTTTGTAGCAATGATACAGGTTGTTATGTCATTACTGGAGAACCATTAGTGAGAGCGGACGTGCCGCCTGCGCATTTTGTTGGTTGCCTGGCCAGTGAGACATGTAACACCCAGTACACTACAGTGACGGCAAAAACAAAGGTTAGATTTTATAATAAACCAAACAACAGAAAGGGGCTGTATCGGAAAAAATAATAAATAAGTTTGTAAAGTTACCACACTAATGGAGTAGTGTTGTTGCACTAGATTCTACTGTGTAATCTTCAATTAACATACCAACACAGCTCATGTAGGTAATGTTGTTAATTGAATTAGATATATATATATATATATATTAAATAAATAATAAATCTCAGCCCTGCGCGTCCAATATAATAACGGGTTCAGGTTGCTGATGGGGCTGCCTCGGTACTGCAGCGCGTCGGCGATGTTCTCTGAGGCTCGACAGTTTCCCAGTGGTCTTGCGCAAGCGGGTTGCCTCCACGTGGCGCCGCGTCCGAGACAGCCCCAACAGCCTCCTGGCGGCGATAGGGAGTCGCTACTGCTGTCCTATTTTGAGACACTGGAACAGCGTCCATGTCGGCTCGAGACCTGCTTTTGTAAATGTGAAGTAGGCTAGATATGTTATTTTCTCTTTTTTTCCCGTTTTATAGATGTACTAACCCTAGCTTATAAGTACTTTTTTGTAACTACTAACCCACTCTATGGAAAGAAATTTCTGAAATAAAATTTTATTATTATTATATCTCTCTTACGGGAAATCACGGCACAAAGGCCGGTCCTTTTGGAAGGCGTTCGTGGGGATACAGATCCAACACGAAGAAGCCCGTTTGAGATACGATAATGAGTTGGGATATGTACACTTAGCGGATACTATCTCTGCCTGTACTATTGAGAAGATACAGCCAAAGACAGCACCCGCTAGGTGCAAGGACTATTGTAGAAAAGATGGAAACTATACCGGGTCTATGGAAAGGAACTTGGTGGACTGGTTGCCGGGATATTGATGAGACAACGGGACGCCTGCCATATCAAATGTCTCATCTCGATAATCAGGGCAGACGGTGACTCGCCGCTCACTAAATGGGCCACCCTATTAAAGCCACCAGAAGCTAGCACGGGTAGCAACATTGGTGTGAACGGCTAAGGTTGTAGAGAGGTGAGTCTGCGGGGTGCAAGATCCCAGTGCTAAACGCACCAGTCAACGAGCCCCCGGCGTTATGACATTTTACACTTCCAACCTGGAGCACAGGTTCTGCTCTTGCAACTCCACTCTTGGCCGGCCAGTTAAGGCAAGCACAAGAGGCAAGGGCCAAATAAATACGGGCCCTCCGGAGGATCGGGGTCCGAGGTGTCGCCACTCACCTACAGCTTGACACAAGCTGCCCCTGCGGGGCATTATTATTAATAAATACTTCTTTAAAATTGTAAAACCCCAAAAAATTTCGCCCTGACTCGAAGGCTGGCTGCACCCCTTACGTAAAATCCCTAGCTACTAAATAATAATGCTCCGCGCCATCCTAAGGGTCAAACTATAGTAAGTCTCTAATAGGATGCTTGCCTACGGCGCTCTCAAAGTTTAATCCGCCTCTGGTAAATGGTACATAAATGGTTGAATTACGTGTGGTCTGTGTAACAAAAACGATTTTAATTAATTCGAGAAAATTCTGCTTAATTTGGAACGTGGGGTAAATTTGGACCGCAGCTATGTTTGACATTGACAGTAAAGATAGCTGTCATTTCCACTTGTCAATGTCAGTGGGGTGTACAGCTGATTGGCGATCGTGTACTGCTTCTTGTCTGACGAAACCAAATTTATTCGAATCCCCACCACGAAAAACCAGCTTTCACCATGGTATCCGCTTTGTATCATCATTACTGTATCGTGCGATGCGGCCTCAGTAGGTCTGGAACTAAAATAACTGTATTTTTTGTTAGGGAACTGCGATGTTTGCGCGAGTGACCTTTTACCCGACGTTATTCTACAATGTGATGATGGAGAAGATCACCAGCCGTCGCTGGTACGACAGGATGGATGACACAGTCATCCTTGGCGCACTACCTTTCCAAGGAATGACCAAACAGGTGATTTTTCTAGGTTATACTTAGCTGCAACTTTGGCCAACTTGATGATCTAGCAGTACTTTGTGAAAGTTTTCATGAATGAAATATTGTGTCCGTGATGCTTCTGATCAACAATTCGAGTTCTTAAAGTCCATACATCAATTTGTGCGTAGATTTAATTGATCGGGACCTTTTTAAGGTTTAGTAATCTCTTTTAATACCTACCTAAATAAAATTATGGGCTTCAAATCTTTTGAAGTCAAAAGTATACATTTTAAAGTAAGTATATATTTTTTTATACCTGGACAAAATATGAACTAAACATATTAGAGGAATTAAAAAAACATATATTAGAGGAATTACAAAAAGCACCTGTAACAGAAAAGATGACATGATGATGAAAGGTGTATGTGTATGTATGAGAGTGATGGATATAGGTATTGATGGGTGAAGAGGTAGTGGACGGCCTAAGAAGAGATGAATGGAGTGTGAGGGAGAATACGACAGAGAAGGGAGTGGATGACAAGGGACCGGATTTTATAGATGAGAAAAACGTACTGAGCCGACCCCAGATGACCTAAGAACAGAGCAGATGAATGATTAAAAAAGCAATGATATTTACTTTTATTTTACTAGTCGAATAAGATTACCTACTAAGTATTATCAAAATTTGTTTGTGTTGATACATAGATAGATAGATATATACATAGATTAGTTGATACTAATCTTAACTATTATTTATCTTTTTGCTTTTAATAAGAATGTTTTCAAATAAATTTGTTCAATTGAGATCAATTGGTCATATTAGCTACAGATAAGACAACTTTTCCTAAAGCTTGTACTGTTAGCTTTTCTACAAAATTGGTTCAGCTTTTACAACAAAAAGTAGCCTAATTACTTTTCCAAGGTCCTATCAATTTTTATAAATTTATTAAAATTGGTTTAGCAGCTTGAGCGTGGAAACGTAACAGACAAACAGAGTTACTTTTGCATTACAATTTTAGTATAGATTGAGATTGCCCAGAAAAAGTCTATCCACTAAATGTATTAATTTTATACAATTTTTTCTAGTTAAAAGAAGATGAAAACCTTAAAGGAGTAGTGTCAATGAATGAGACCTATGAGCTAAAAATATTCTCCAATGATGCAGAGGTGAGTCTCACTACTACTTTTTATTATTATTTGTACGCTCTAAGAGTTCACCGGCCAGAAATGACCCGGTCCTTTATAAGGTTTGCATGGGGATACTGATCCAACACGTAGAGGCCGTTTTAAGCGCAAATAATCAAACCTTAAAGTGTTACACTGCTGGATCCAATCTCTGGCTACATAATGGGATGTAATCAGAGATTATACCCAGCATGTGTACAGGAACTATTGACAAGTTAATTAATTAGGTCTATTGAAGGAAGATGGAGGGACTGGGTTCTGGGCTATTGATGGAGACTACCGGACACATGCCTGGTTCATAGTCTCAGACTGAAAAATTGGCAAGTGGTGACTCGCCTGCAACTGGCGTCATGGGTCATAGAAGACCAGACTGAGGGGAAACTCTGTTGGTGGCTCTGGACTTTAAACGACGATCACTTGCTCCCCCCTAAGGGTCCGGCATCACCAGAGTGGAGTCGCTAGAGCATCATGCTCTCCTCCTCCACTCTGGCCGGCCGGTTAAGGCAAGCCAGAGGTCCCCCTTGGATTCCACTTCGGCAAGTGAAAGACAAAGGTTTTGGCTGCCTCTCGGGAGCACTCGGATTAACAACTGACCCCGTGGTGTCGCTACTCAACACAGCTCGCCACAAAGCTGCCCTGTGGGGTTTATTATTGCCTTATATTGCCGAAGTAATTGGTGTCACAGAACTGTGGGTGTTCAAGCAAATTAGATCTACCACGGCTTGTCCCAAGACAAAGGCCTCCTCTAAGAGCTTCCACTCATCTCTATCTCTCGCTTTTCTGGTCCAAATCATTCCTGCTATTCTTCTTATGTCGTCTTCCCATCTTATTGCTTGTTTGGAGTCGGCTTCCTGATCAAAAGCACTTAAAAAAATCAAGAATAGACGAATTCATCAGAAATAATCACTATCCTAAATATCAAACTTACTACTATTACATTACAGCAATTCCAGGCATAGACAGAATAAAAGATACTCTTTAATGCATACCACACAAAGTAAATAAGGTACAGGAAATACATTAAGAGCTGTACAATTTAGGCGGTCTTTTCGCTAGAAGCTATCTCTAATAGTCATATTTACTACAGATTTATATTTATTTAATGCTTGTATTTTACTGCAAATAATGAAATCTCAAAGATTGGTTATGTTGAATGTAAGTGTTTTTTTGTATTCAAGTTATTGTACGTTTAGGACAGTAAATTAAAAAGTATATCTATTCAAAGAATTTTTAATGATTTTCGCCCATTTGGATTTTTACTTGGATTAAACCTTTTTGAATTGGCAGGATTTCTTTAGCCGCGGCCGGATGCCTCGCAAAGGAGCTTCCTTTTCACGCTTGAGCGATGACAAAAAGAAATACAGTTACTGTCGCCAACCACCAACCAAAAAAAAAATTGTTTTCCCATACAAATCGTAACAGCTGATTGGACATTTAGTATAAAGATTTCAATGTTGGTCCCATACAAAAAGTTGTTGTATTTGAGCACCAGAATCAGCCCCTAAGAGAATGTGCATTAATGGGCTTGTTTCCTAAAAAAAAACTAATTAGTCCGTCAGTTGGATTAACAGAAAATATTGGACACGTATTTTTTCTTTTCTCAATCAAACAAAAATTATGAAGATATAGCCCGTTAAAGTTCCGCGTAACGTCACGCCTTGCGACACTTTTTAGCAAGGCGTGACGTCATTCCCAAACTTTGATGCGCTTTATCTTCGTCATTTTTTGTAAAGACAAACTATGGGTCTAATATTTTTTGATAATCTAACTGACGGACTAAATAGATTTCTTTTTAACCGAGGAAACTAGCCTAGCCTATTCTGTTACAGCTTGTATAGCTATACCATATAGTACTCTATTCTTATTTAGGTACTACAACACAGCAGAGTTGTAGTTGCACCTGCACTACTACATTATTGCATAAACGTGTTTCCCATAAATGCACTAACTGATTGTGTCGTTTATTATTTAGTTAGGTTGCATCATCATTTATCACGTTTGTGTACACATCATGTAACTAATAACCAGTGATCGGAGTAGATAGATTGATTTGGGGTCAATGATCTCAAACATTAATGTTAAATTGGACATGCCTCCGGGATTACGAAATTTCTTGGTTTTAGTTTTTGAAGAAAAGACATATCCATATTATGCTAGCACTACCAATCTACCTACTCCGAACACTGGTAATAACTATCATAAGTTTTAATTTATTTTTTGCAACTAATTTGGCTTTTTATTTATTATTTATTAACTTTTTGGCTCATATGAGACTAATAATTCAATTAATTTAAAGGATTTTAGTGACCAATAGCTCTATTCAGGCGTTAATGCGGCGCTAGAATTATTTGTCACAAACATTGCTTTACAAATGACGTAGTAGGTAGGACCAACTTAACCAACCACGTCACAATATACAGGGTTATTTGTGAAACATCAACAACCTCCTAGGGCCTGATTCTGGTGCTCAAATACAACTTTTTCTATGGGACCAACATTGACATCGCAAAAAAATTACTTTCCCATACTAAGCTAAGCCGCCACCAGCGAACATCAGTTTGTATGGAGAAGTGTTTTTATTTTATTTCATTGTTGGTCCCATAGAAAAAGTTGTTGTATTTGAGCACCAGAATCAGAGGCTGTTGATGTTTTACAAATAACCCTCTATATGGACGGTGTTGCGAAAAGAATAGCCGAGGATCGGGCGCATCGGGAGAGGCCTATGTCTATACTAACGTACGTGGGCATGATAAAAATTTCTGTTTATTACTAGAAAAAAATATTTTACTATAAGGGGCTTATCACACTAGCGATTTTCGAGCGAATTCAAAACGGATCCTCGTAAATTCATCTAAAATTACTTTCCGTAGAAATGGCGAGAGCACGGCATAGAGTTCCTGCAACTCGCCACGACAGACATCTTTGAGACGCCGGACCAAGACAAACTGTATGAAGGAGTTAAGTTTATCAACAGGTATATAATATTATAAATCTCAAAGTTTTAATGTTTGTTACTCAATTCCGATTTAACGGCTGAACGGAACTAGCTGAAATTTGGCACACATATAGATATAGTTTAATTCACACTTAAAATTGATTATTCATTCTTTTTTGGCCTTATTTTGAAGTCTAGCTGACGAAGCGTGTACGCGCTCTCAGTCTTTTCGTTTAGCCGCCTTATTTGTAACCGTAATAATTATATGGTTAAAATTATGTTTATTTTTATCCGTCGGGTTCGTTAAATGAAAGACTTTATTTGATAGTTCTTTACCGTCTGGTCCCTTAAAAGAAAGACTTTTATTTGATTGTTACCGTCAGGTCCCTTAAAAGAAAGAGTTTTATTTGATTGTTACCGTCAGGTCCCTTAAAAGAAAGACTTTTATTTGATTGTTACCGTCAGGTCCCTTAAAAGAAAGACATTACTGGATTGTTACCGTCAGGTCCCTTTAAAGAAAGACTTCATTCAATTGTCCTCGTCAGGTTCCTCCCGGTTGGCGCAAAGCTAACAGGGTTGTCGTCAGACGCGGCGCCAGTGAACAACGGCAGCGTGTACGTGCACTGCAAGGCGGGCCGCACGCGCAGCGCGACGCTGGTCGGCTGCTACCTTATGTTGGTAAGTGGTCAAGTTCACTTGTCAGAAATTAAAGGTAAAACCTTTGGAATAAATCGTATACAAAGATGGTTGAATAGTTGCTTAGCGTGGTACCTATACACACAGCAAACTTTTTTGAAAAGCTAAGATGTGTAAAATTCGACTTACAAGTGGAAATCAAACACACTTATGGAATTCTGTAGAAATTCACTGTCCGGGCTATACTTACATATTTTTGAAACTATTTTTTACTATATTTATATGGTCAACCATTCCCCGAAAATATATTCTATTAATTACGTTCCTTTGACACCGAGTTTTAAAATAATAATATAGTATTATGCAGGTGCAGATCAGAAGCACCACAGCATAGCGCGGCAGTACGCGGGCTGTTACGATTTGATTTGAAAGTTGATTGAGTGGAGAAGTCGGAATCTATAGATTATTAAAGAAATAAAAAGAACCCAGTATATCTTACATAAAGGTGAACCTTCCTCCAGAAAAACGGGTGGTCTCCGGCCGAAGCGGTGCAGTACATGCGCGCGCGCCGCCCGCACGTGCTGCTGCACACCAAGCAGTGGGACGCGCTGCGCATCTTCCACGCGCGGCACGTGCGCACGTAGCCCGCACGTAGCCCGCACGTAGCGCGCACGTAGCACGCACGTAGCCAATCATTTGCTAGTTTTACCTAAAAATTCGCCACAGTGCTGTAACAAGGGCTGTGCCCAGACACAGGGCGCAGATGTGACTATACCAATTTGGGTTATGTATGAGCGCAATTATCGTAGCGCAGTTGACGACCGTCTGTTCTCGGTCTCGCTCCGGACTACGAAGCCAGGTGGTAAAGAGCAAATGTTTGTGAGCACGAGCATTTGTACCTGAGTCATCGGTGTTTATAAATGTATATAAGTATGTTTATCCGTTAGTCGCCATATTACAAGCTTTGTTTAGTTTGGGGCTAAATTATTGTTAAAAGAATTTAATACTATTATTATAAAGGCGCATAAAAAGCTATTTGCTCCAATCTTTAGTGCCAACCAACCTACCAACCAAATTAGTGCTCCAATCACTTAGTAATTATACCTAAGAAGTTGAAGGGCGCCTTCGAATTTGTAGCGTGAAAAGCGCCACAGACCGACAGTTGCGCAACGACTACAGCGCTTTTAAATATTCTATGAAAGTTAGTAGTGGTGGGTCTGTCGGGAGACTTACGGACTGTGGCGCTCCTACTCCGCCTCTTTGATGGCGGCCTTTGGGCAGTTAATTTTTTTATTTTTTTATTAAGCACTCCATTTTATAATAGGGCATCTCAGTCAGTAAAAAAACATTGATATGGCCTTATTTATGATTTAGAAAAAAGTTAAAAACATCATTTTTACATTTGAATTTAACTGAATAACTATAATATATCTTTTATATTTCTAAACCAAATATAGAAAAAATTAAAACCCCCAATCAGATGCTGCGCAGATTTTCAGATTTTTTATTATTAAGTGATCCGACTTAATCTAATTAATAGACAGATATTTTTTACATTTAGTTCTAAGGTAGGCGAATCTACGAAATACCTGCAGTAGCAGGTCTTGTAGGCATAGCTTGTCGCAGAGAGCGAGGATAATTTGATAGTTAGATAAACAAATCTCGACCTCAGAAGCATAAGGTCTGATATGTGCAAGGTTTTCAATCACACATCACACCTTATGCTTCTGAGGTCAAGAAATTTGGATGCGTATAAAGTATACGCCAAGCCGGAACAAACAGGGTCAAACATGCGTTCGCGTCGCGTGTGTATAGACCTTAACACATTCGCGGACACACACGGCTATAGCCGGGCATCGCCCGCCAAAGTGTTAAGAGGAGTGTCTAGGAAATTAAATTGGCAAAATTTTTATTTGTGAAAATCTGTTTTAGTCAATATACAAGATGATTTAAAACGTATGTAAATACGTTTAATTTGCAGGCGTAATGTTATACGGGTCTTATATTTTATATCACCGAGCTAACATTATTTTTAAAAAAACATTATTTATTTATCTTTTAGGATCATTTCGACCATAAAGATTATTTATAGCAGACGATAGAAGATAAATACAGAGTTACATTGCAAAGGGGTGCCATATTTTAAAAATAAGATCTAGTGAATAATATGAAGAAGCGTCTTAATTGTTATTATTTTTAATAATCGTATTTCACGAAATAAAATACTTTAAAATATCCGAAAATGAAGTCAATACCGACACTACGAAAGCCGCACGGCCATTTATCAGAGGCACGGCGGTTTTAGATACGGCGTGCCAACAAGGACCTTACCCAGTACACATACGGTAAATATTTTTCATGAATGAGTTAAATTATCCACGCCTATGATTTTTAACACCGGATTGGAATAATTAAATGTAAAAAAAAAGTTTTGTTCTTTGCATAGTTCGATGTTACTGATTCTGAGCCACTCCTGAAGATTTGGCACCCCTTTGCAATGTAACCTTGCATAAGAGAAGTTTAAGAACCTTCATTTGAATAAGCTGTGTATGTAAATTGTTTTAGGTTATTTATAGAAAGTTATGCTCAAAATATTTTTCCGAGAATGATTCAAGAAATGTTGTAAGTAAATGTTATTTATTGCACCACAGTATTTAATTTTATAATAATATTATTTATCGAATATTAATTTAGTACTTGTTTCCAATTACTGACAAAGATTTTTATTCACTAAGCTAATATTATTGAAATGAACTGAATTATAATCAGGTTTAAATAAAAATGTTTTCTTCAATACTCGTCTTTATTTGTAACTTATTTGATCACGAACTTTGACTTTAAGTCGTCATTTAATTGAATACCCATTATTTAATAAATACTTAAATACACCGTCACTAGGGCGGTGCCAGCGGTGCCCGGGCACAGGGCGCAGATATGATTGGAACAGACCATGTTTTGGGTTACGCATGGGCGCAGTTATAGAAAGTCGCACCTGGCGCGTAAAATGCGTTACGGCACTATTTAACATCCATACAGGGTGAATTTTTATTAGCGCAAAATACTTCAGGGTTTGTTTATACTCATGATAACAAACAACTTTGCTTAAGAAACTTATTTCCTATCTCAATATAAATTTGTAAGATTTTTTTTATTTTTCTTAGAGAACGTTAGCCGTCTGCGTTTTAGTTTAGAAAAAGTTTTGTACACTAACAAAATGAAGTTGAGAAAGGTAAGTTGTTTGTCACGAGTATGAACAAACCCTGAAGTATTTTGCAAATAAACGCATCAAGGTACTGATTTTTTATAGCCCTTTATTAAAATGATGTATTTTGTGAACAGCAGATCTGTCTATTATTATAGCTTTGCTATTTTTATGTATTATATGTATATATTTATTTTTAGTTCCGATTCTGTCTTACGGACTCTTTTGCTCTCGCACTACGTTCCCCCACTGTATTACACCTTAATTTCCTCTGTCCGAATGTTGTCTGGAAGAGATCGCTTTTAGCGATAAGCCATAATTGTTTGTAATAACCTTTAATATGTTTGAGTGTCTATCGATCTATCTAGCTGATTACCCGTGATTCCCGTATAAGGTTCCATGGTGACGTGACATACCCACTCTTACAACGAGTATCTCAATTTAGCTCAATTATTCCTACGATAAGTACGGACATATATCGTGAATGTTATCTCATATCTCACGAGTTATAAGTCAAAGTGCATTATGCATGAAGTTAGTTCAATAATGCTATTTTTATCATCAATAGTATTGTTTGCATATAACAATAAAGGCATCTGTGACAACTGAATCTTATCTATGATAAATATACACAAATAAGCCACTGTTAGAATATTTTAGTAGGTAGGTACCTAAAACTACTATCTATACAGGGTTACATTGCAAAGGGGTGCCAAATTTACAAAATAAGATCTAGGAAACAATATAAAGAAGTTCAAAGAAGCGTCTTAATCGTTATTATTTTTAATAATCGTATGTTACCAGAAAAAAATACTTTCAAATATCCGAAAATAAAGTCAATAGAGAGACTACGAGAGCCGCGCGGTCATTCATCAGAGGTGTAGGTACGGCGAGCCTACAAGGACCTTACGCAGTGCACATACGGCGCAATTTTTTTCATTAATAAGTAAGTTAAATTATCCACGCGTAAGATTTCTAACAGCGGATAGGAATAATTAAATGTGGAAAAATAAAACCTTGTTATTTGTATAGTTCGATTCTGAGCCACTCCTAAAGATTTGGCACCCCTTTGCAATGTAACCCTGTATATATATAAATGAAACTCATTTCCCTTGATCATCGCATCACGCGTGAACGGATAGAACAATTTCGCTTATTCTTTTTTGTTGTATTAATTATTGTCAGGAGAAGGTTCTTTTGAACGCGGACAAAGCGACAAAGGTTCGCGGGCAACAGCTAGTTAGTATTAATATTGTGTTTAATGTCTACCTAGGACAAGTGATCCAGTTGGGTAGAACCAATTTTGAGAAGAAGGTTAATCGTCGAATCCAACACGGCTGGATAGCGTTCGGGAAATTACACAACGTCATCTCGTCTAAAATACCTTAGTGCCTAAAAACGAAAGTCTACAACCAGTGTGTCACCAGTGATGACATATGAAACCGAACTGGCCTCTCATTATAGGCCTCATGAAAGCTCAAGGTTGCACAGCGTGCTATGTTCGGTGTATCTTTGCGAGATCGAATCAAAAATGAGGAGATCCGTAAAGGAACACTCGGGACCTCAGAAATAGCGACACCAAGTCCGGTATATTTAAATAAATAAAAATATTGGACAACATAACATACATTGCTCTGATCCTATGATAAGTAGCTGAAGCACTTGTTACAGTAATCAAAAAACAACGACGGTACCACAACACCCAGACCCGAGACAATATAGAAAAGTTATTTTTCTACATTGGCCGACCGGGAATCGAACCCGGGACCACAGAGATAGCGACACCAAGTCCGGTATACTCGCCTCTCGACTACGAAAAAATCGTCAATGTCTTTCTCTTCAATGCAATCCGGTTACTTTTCATCGAAAGTTAATTCCCACTCCTTCTTAGGTTAACTGTACAAAATCGGACACTCCTTAATACTCCTTATAACAATGGGAGCAGCAACGAAATCGTGGAAAAACCTTGATGCTCCATACATTATCAATTTTGTATGGTGCATTTGATTTTTTTTTATGATTTCGAATTTGACGCCAATAATATAAGTTACTTGCTATTGCCTGCGACTTCGTTCGCGTGTTCGTTAGTTTAGAAAAAAAAACTAGAGGTGCCCTTGATCATCGATATTGGGTACATGTGGCGTCAACCGGTACGGCGATTCAACATGACGGCTATATCTATCATATTTTTACAGTGTCGATAAATCGATATACCATATCGTGTTTTGGTGGGCATGCTAGGGAGGCAGAAGCATATAAATAAAATCCAAATTTCAACTAAAACGTTTTATTCATTATTCTAACAATAAATTATTCACAAAGATTCACTCGCGATACTTCCACAGCACATTCAACAAGCAAAAGACGAACTAAAGTAATACTTTAAGAAAATTTACATTTCATGATAAAAATTGTGCTATAAGTACCTGATATTCATATTAAAAACATAAATGGCCTGATTTTTGTACATATTTTTGTATACCTTAGTAGATAAGTGAAGTAGGTCAAACCTATTTTTAAAAAACATTTGCAAATGTCAAAGATCTGCCACACGATTTGCTTGGATATTGACGTACTTACATAATATAGGGTTAAGCATAATTCTTTTGTTGAACGAGACATTGCCAGCGTAAACATACAACAGTATGTATATGATAAAATACGTTATAATTATTATTGTCTTCAAGCTGTGGCAGCATTGCCGACCTTATTGCGTGGGCTGAAAGCTCAAATTAAAATGGTAACTTCAAATAACATTATTACAAGTAAAAAAAGAATTCTTTTGGAATCGCATACTATTGTGAACATTACACAGGCCCCAATCGTCCGAGACTTAATCGTTTCTTAATATTTACATATTCCCTTCTTACTAAAAGAAGTGGTTACAAGAATTTAATGTTGAAATAGGTATCATGGTCGCCTCTCGGCTATGGAGATCAAATAGCTGCTATATTTGCCTCATCATGATCAAACGCGTCCAATGCTAAACATAGGCTTCCCCCTTAGACTTACAGATTTACCGGTTGGAATCCTGCATCCAGCGGTTTCTAGCAACCTTTATTTATTTGGCTCTAAGAGTTAAATTCCTGCAACCACTCCCGCACGTCAATATCCCCGGCTCAGATTCACGCGTGCTGGTTGGAGCGGACGGCCCACAGCTGGCGTATGGCGTTGCAGATGCCGACGTCGTGTGTGATGAGGTAGAAGAGCCCGCCGAGGGTCGCGAACGAGATGAGGTAAACGAGTGCTATGGCGAGCTTCGGCAGCAGCGGGCCCACCACGCTGGCGCGCACGTAATCAACAGCTACCGCCTCCAGGCCCCTGGAAATGGTCAGGGTAAATAAGATTAGAATAAAGCTGGCCCACCGACTTCACGCCACTCAGCGAGCTATGGAAAAGGTCCATGCTTGGGATTTCGTTATGGGATAAAATCCGAAACGAGGTTATCCGGCAGCAGACCAACCAAAGTAACGTAATAAGAATATGATTGTTTTTATTTGACACAAAAAAGAAGAAAAAAATGACAACCTGTCTCGGTAGAGACTCGGTCACTGCTGTCAGCCTCTTTTTAAATAAGTATAGTATGTTTACAAGAAATATATGCATGTACGATACATAGGTGGGTTTCGAATATGGACATCCACTTGACACTATTTTTGGGACATCCCGTATATATCAAAGAGCTATACAGCAGGGTCTCTTTAATCCGAACCCTGCTAAACCAAACCTCTATAAACCGAACGCGCCGCCCCGCCCGCAACGCTAATCGCAGATGGCGCTAGTGTATTTGGTCTTGTCAACCATTGTCAACACACTGTCAAATGTTAATGTATGTTTTTTTGTCCTTGATATTAAAACACAACATATAATTGGTACCGACTATAGTTAGTCTTAAACAATAATTATTGTGTTTAATTACATATTATGTGTCTGGCGGAAATGTGACACAAGTTTGACAACTTACCATAACCTGTAACGTAGTGATTATTTGGTCTGTGGCAGCAGTGGATGAAACACTGATCTAATAATCACTATGGGCAGACCAAACACAATGCGACACTTATCGGGATAATGTTCAATGTGTTTCCCCATGGCTTATCTTTATGATAAACTACAACACTAGATTTCTCTAATCATCATCATTTTAGCCCAAGGACGCCGACTGCTGAACGTAGACCTCCTCTAGTGACTTCCAGATCTGCCGGTTGGAAGCGGCCTGCATCCAGCGGCTTCCTGCAATCTTTACCAGGTTCGTCTGTCTACCTTACGGGTAGACGTCTTACGCTACGCTTGTCGGTACTTTCTTTCTACAGCTTAAAATAATCATTTCATTAGTGTTATGTTTATGATTGGAAATATATATATTTTTTGATTACTTTGTTATTTATGGAGAATACCTTCTATACTAATCCGAACGCTCAAAGGACTCGAATGAGGAGTAAAATTCCGGTGTTGGGATAAAAGAGGCCATGCTGTACATTTCCCTTCAATGCTACAACTCCAGAGATATCCAAGCGATTGTTTAATAACTATACAAAAGCGCACCTCAACCACGGGCGGCGGGGGAGGCGCGGGCTTCTGCACCGGCTTCGGTTTCCTCATGTTCCTCCAAATCCTCCAGAATGCCCGACACATCCCGATATCGTTGAATATCAGAAAGAAAAGCCCTCCCATCATCAGAACAGTGACGGTGTACACTACGCCCATAGCGACTTTCGGTATCATCGGCCCGAAGAGTAGCACCCTGACGTACTCCACCACCACCGCTTCCAGGCCCCTGGGGAGGTTAGGAGAAGGGATGGGATTTAGGGAGTGGGGGAGGGGATATTGGTACGCCTTTTGCTTCTCTCCTAACAGAATTACGGGGTTACCCAAGACAGAAGTTACCTAAACAATTATTAATAAATGGCTTGCTAGATGCTCTGACTGAACTGGTATTCTCAATTTCACCAGCGACTTTGTGGGTTAACCATTATTGAGGGAGATATGGACCTTAGTTTGGATGCGAAAGTCCTATAAGGGTCCGTTTTTCGAGCTATGCATTGTTTTAGAACCAAGCATTAAATTAATTTAATCTAAGCCATCAGCCTAACGAAGAAGGGTGGTGTAGAGAGTAGTCTGATTCTGAAGCTCGGAACTCACGAGTTGCTATACCATAGATATTTAGGACAGAGCAGCGCCAACGCTTAAGCTCTGCGCCGTTAGTGTGGACAGGCCCTTAGTCAATTTGAGTACATTTCGTTTTTATGCATATACTAGCAATGCTGGATTATATACTTTTTTTTTGTTAATCAACTAAAAATGAAAAAAATGAAGCGCGTCAAAGTTCGGGAGGGGGAGCTTCTAAGTAAAAATTATACCAAGACGTGACGTCATGCGAGATTTCAAATTCAGAGAGAACTGCTTCTGCAGGTTTTTACAATTGGCGTAAATATCTACAAAATGCTGGGTATTGGACTCACCAGAAGCTATGTGCCGTGATGAGGATAGCCAGCAAGGAGTCGAAGAGTTTGTTCGGCATGAGCAGCCCGAGCGGGACCAGGGGCACCAGCAGCGCCGCCGTGGCCTTCTCGATCACCCACAGCTTCGAGTGGTCGTGCGGCTTCTCGTCCGACAGCCGAACGGGGCTCGTGCGGAATGAGCGCACCTGGGAAATTATGTTTTGAATTGTGCAAAATTGTTTTAATCCGCTTTTACATTATGACTGCGTAGATGCGCAGCAGCAGATGCATGTAAAGCCTGTAATAAACTAGTACTATCTATAATAGATTTTAGGATGGCTTTGCTTTTGAAGTGGACCACTTCTGGTGCTTCTAGGGACCGTTTTAGAGACTCTTCGATGACTGACAGACAGTGTCTCGGATGCCGATCGTAAGGTCAGCATCAGTTTATCAGATCAGTTACTGATCGCGGATGTTAAAAGACGCAATTTGCGGAGGCTCCTAAGAACCGCGACTGTCATATTTGCGACTGCATCGGTACTACATCGCGTCTCTGCTGTACTCTGCGTTTAATCAATAAATTACAATCGACGAGTTTGCGACTGCACTACTCTGCGTTCGACAATCACTAAGATACGCGGTCAGCGGTTTTGCAACAGTATCGAAGCCGTATATTTCGGCGACTCTGCGTTTGAGTGCTAGCATCCGCAATAGGGAATATGTATGAAAAAAATATATTGTTTTTACTATATTTATAAGAAAATATATGAAATTATAGTGCTAATAGTGAAAACAAAATTGATTTTAGGTAAAAAATAACCGTAATATAGTATTTAGAAATTAAGGTATACCTATCTCTTTCTAAAACAACTTTTAGTATGAAAAATGTATGGCGCGCGTTTAATCTGACGTCACGGTACATATCGGATCTCCTTGTCTAACGCGCGACTTTAATGGGCTGTAAGTCAGGTATTTATCAATAGTTTTCGAAAATTCTTAGTTTTATTAATTATAATTAAGTACTATTATTTTTCGGACCAAATAAAAAAACATGCATATTCCCCATTGGCGAATTTACAAATGAAATACATATCGCTAACATCCCCGTTCAGCGTTTTTACAACTGCATCTATGCTACTCCGCCTTTTGGAAACTCAATTTAAATTTAGCGCGCAAGAGCAAGTATACTTACAGAGTCCAAAATTGGTGTCTTGGACTCTTTTAGAGCCAGGCTCTTGACTGTGAGAGTGCTGGCCGTGCGCTGCGCGAGTGCAGGCTGCGTCGCCAGCCGCATCACTTGCTGGCAGAATGCGCGGTTTGTGCATACTGGAATAACAGTAATATCCTTAATCTTCACCTTAAGTTCTTACATGAACAACATGGTTGTCATGAAGTGTGTGTTATATATTTGTGGTTTGACACAATACATTGATTGGTGTGCAAAGTAAATTATTAGAACAAGAGTAATAAAAATAAATTATTAGAAAACTCACTTATTTTTGTGTTTAAAGTCTTAATTGTTATAGTGTTAGAGTTATTTAATTTTTTACTGTGTCAATTTGCCACTTATAGTTAATTTAAGGTCAATTAAGCCAATAATTCATTCATGTAATGTAAATGGTGTAATCTTCTACTGCTAACAGCAAATCTTTGTTTTTTTATATGTTTCCCATAATAAAAACAAGGAGAACCTTACTACAGTATTTAATATACTGTTTGTAACATTACAGCACTTATTTACCGACATTAACAACACACTTTCTAGTTTGAAATTATCAGTAACTTACAATTATAATTCTGCATAAATACCTTATGCAGATAACAAACTTAAATAACATTTCAACAGGGATGGAATGTGTATCTAATTACACAGAACACACACCATTGCCAATGTGCCAAGTATAAATGAGTTGTGTAGTAATTTTTAAGATAATAATTATGCTACCAGATGGCGCCAGAAACAAGTACTTTTTCAGCATGCAAGCAGAGCCATGCAGGTCTTTAATTATTAAGACACTAAAATAAATAAATATTGACTCGGTTTTCTAACACTTTTGAAGCACCTACCTTGCCAATCTTTTAAGGATCTAGGACAAAGATATTCTAATATACTGTTTTATTTCTAGTCAGGACATTGACATGTCTTACCATAATTTCGTTTTTATGATTGGTTCCTAACATTTAAAAAAATACATTCAAGTTAGTTTTTATACAGTAGGTTATTTAAATAGTATAATACTTCATAGGACATTCCATAAAGTATTTAAAATATTTGCAATAGGTAAAAGAACTAGTACTTATTTTAACAATAGTGTAAATAAATAGGTAAGATGAACACATACATAACCTAGGTAAACTTTTTTAACTATACATATCCGTTAAAGAATTTGATCCTAGCTAAGAATTGTAAGCCTTTTGGCTATCAAAAAACCCCAATAAGGCTCCAAATTGAAATAATAACAACAATTGTTATGTAATGATTAATGAAATACGTGTAACGAATCTTACCTGAAGAACGAGCAAACATTGAGAATGCCATTGTGATAAAGATAGGTATTTATATAAAGACACACGCGAACAAGTAATATAAATCACTTTTTTTGTAAATAAAGCGAAAAACCAAATCGAATCTAGTCTAGATTTTTTTCGAAATTCGCAACTATGACAGACTAGCAGACGCAGAATGTCATTTGACAGTTGATTGTCACACTTTTGACAGTAGTAGTAGTTTTCCACGAAGGGAAAGGCAATGGTACAGAACTACACAGCCAAATCGTGAGACACTGGACCTATATTATTTATTCTGTGACTGGACACAGAAATAATAAGACAGCGGTCCGTGGTGGACAAAAGTCGCCCATCCCGTCGTAGTGATTAAAACTGGTGATACACGGGGGCCGGACGCGTCTTGACACTGCTTTGACAGGTCGACTCCGCTTCATAATCCGGATTGAGCCATTGGCCTAACAAGGGCCTATCATCGATTTTGTTCAATACAAGAAAGGGGTGGAGTCTGGCTGGTGGACTGACGGAAGTAGATGTGTAGTCTAGTCTAGATCAATCTTTGTGTTGCAGAAAAGAGCCATACGCGCCACAGACTCTTGTTGAATTACCTGTACATGAATTCAAAATTCACATTTAAAAAATCCTAATGAAAAACGGATATTATAAAATAGACGATTAATTTAAACGACAAGAGTGCATGGTCTTAACCTGCTTAGCTCACACTTACTACATGTCTTGTAACTGTATTTCCTTTAAAAAAGGCTGACAAAGTTGTCTGAGTTTGTTGCGCCGTTTCTTCTCATCACCAGCCAATATGTAGTCCCGAAGCGGTGGTAGGACTAAGCCATATTTTGGGACGTGTATAAGTGCCCGGAAGAGGGCCTATGTACAAAATAAATAAGTATTATTGAGATGGAAGAATCTACTATTTGACGTTAAGGAAAGCAGAGTGGGGGCAAGGTCAAGCAAAGTCAATAGAAGCCCGTAATCCATTTAGCAAGTGCTTAAAATATTTTAAAATACTCAAAAGGCAGCTCACGTAATACTGTCGAAAAAGTTTACACTTAAACCACAGCGGTAAAAAAACATATGTTAATATATCGCCCATTAAGACTATTTCTTGTTCTTATTTTTTTGCGAGGCCCTATGACTCGTGCGCAAAAAACCGACACGGGACCGAACACTCGGCCTAGCTTGGTCTCGGCGTCTCGGCGAGAGTGTACTGCTGCGCCATTTGCGCCAACAAAGGACAATCTTTTATGTATTGTAGTTATTTGTACTGTGTTGTCTCTTTGTTTTAGGTGGATAAGTTTGCTTAGTTTTATTTTTCTTTAAATACCTACATTTTTTTTTTCTGTCTCATCCTGTTATATATCCGTGTATATGCTACTCACTCGACGTTGGCGGGACAGTGTATACAGTGCGGTGAAACACACGTTCATTGCCTTAAAAAAAGAAGAAGAAGATTTGGCAGTCTCAAGATTTGGCTGTATGGCTCTGTGCCTTTCCCTTTGAGGATAAATATTACTACTACTACTACCACTGAACAAGTAATACTACGTTTTTTTTTTTTTTTTTTAATGGACTTTCCCGCTCTATATAGAGCGGTGATTCTGCCAATGTCGAGTAATTCTTGATATAGTGTTCACAATAAACAACGGGTGTTTAGTTTTTATTGCTTTTCTTGGATTCAGTGAAGGCTACTCTTCCCGTAGAAGCAGGTTTCAAGACGCTATCGGGTCTAAAGCAAGTTGTCTTGAGACAAGTCACTTGACACTCGATGCGGCGTTGAATACAATGATATTTCAATAGTTTCAGGTCTTTATCACTTCACCAAACATTAGAACACAAACTACACCAAACTTGCACTCTAAAGCTCTTTAAATGATAAATAAAAACCATTAAAATAGATCGACCATGCTTTTCGTTCGACTACCCCCCACCGAATCTACTACGTTTTAGCTACTAGATTTGGCAGTCTGATAGATGTCAGTAATGTCAAAACGTCAGACAGTTGTCAGTTTGTCAGGAAAAAAATGTTTGTTAGGTACCCTAAACAGTAAACTTAATTAAATATTTCTACTAACATTTAAAATCCTTTTTTTTATCTGAAACGGAGGCGTTCAAAATTAATATTTCTGTTGTTTCTAGTGACATATTTTTGTAGCTATTTGTGTTTGCTAGCTTGGCAAACCACGTCAAACGTGTGAAGCCGGTACACCTGTTTAGTAGTTTTTTAAACGAAATGGTAACCCTAAAAGTAGAATGACAATTCATTTTCTTGACTCGAGTTTTTATTTATTTGTGAATTTGTGTTCTGTCTGCATTAATTGCGTTTGATCTGTGTTAAAACTATATTTTGTAAATCAAGACGAACACAATGGCCACAACCCTTGAAGATAAATCCATCTGGGAAGATGGAGAGGAGGCCCTCAGCGAAGAAGTGTTGCGGATGCCCACAGATGAAATTATTAGCCGCACCAGGCTTTTAGACAATGAAATCAAAATCATGAAGAGTGAAGTCATGAGGATCACACACGAGCTGCAGGCACAGAATGAGAAAATCAAGGAAAACACCGAGAAGATTAAAGTGAACAAAACGCTTCCGTACCTCGTTTCCAATGTAATAGAACTGTTGGATGTGGATCCTCAAGAAGAGGAGGAAGATGGTGCAGTAGTGGACTTAGATTCTCAGAGGAAAGGCAAGTGTGCAGTGATCAAAACATCAACAAGGCAGACATACTTTTTGCCTGTAATTGGGTTAGTAGACGCAGAGAAACTTAAGCCTGGAGACTTAGTTGGTGTGAACAAAGACTCGTATCTCATCCTGGAGACGCTGCCGGCGGAGTACGACGCCAGAGTGAAGGCTATGGAAGTAGATGAGCGCCCCACAGAGCAGTATTCAGATATTGGTGGTCTAGATAAACAAATTCAGGTTTGTTATGATTATTAGTGGGTTTTAATATTGATGATATATTTTTAGATTCAATAGTTACATGCTGAAATACTACTATCTTCCATTATTAGCTTTGAAACACTGTACTTAAAGTACTTACAGGTTTAAAATTATTTTTTTTCCTACCTCTGGCTGGCTGGATAATATTATGGGCTAAAAGTATGAATTACCATGATCATGTAAAGCTTGCAGCTCAATCTTTCCCTTGACAAACATGCCTTGCTGGATATTTCAATATCAATCAACCAACATACTTTTACTTGTGTATATTATTTTAATGTAAAATTTATGTTCCAGGAATTAATTGAAGCAGTCGTCCTCCCCATGACTCATAAGGAGAAGTTTGTAAACTTGGGCATCCACCCGCCCAAGGGAGTGCTCCTATACGGGCCACCTGGCACTGGCAAGACCCTGCTGGCAAGGGCATGCGCTGCACAAACCAAGTCCACCTTCCTGAAGCTAGCTGGGCCACAGCTGGTGCAGATGTTTATTGGTAATTTAATTAACTTGTCAACATCCAAGCTCTATTGTCTCATGAGACTGCACAACAATGGAATTTCTATTGTGTCTCGATTATGCATGCTTGATGCATTAAAAATAATCTAAAACAGAGCCTACGGACCCTTTGCGAACAGAAAAAAATTTGAACAGCATATTATTTTTTCTAAGCATTTTAAGGGATCTGCATGTAATAGCACAGAATATAATAGTTATAAGGGTCTGCCACTAATTGTGGGATTGGGTGGGACCCACAACCTTTCGCTATCTAGGCAAATGCTCTTCCAACTGGGGCAATATTAATGTTGGCAAATTTCGAATCCCACTAGAGGCAGTTGAATAATTTTTTTAAGTAAAAAGATTATCCTTGATATGAAAAACTAACATTATTGCGAATGCAAAAATGTTTAAATTCATTAAACATTTGCTAGACTGTATACTAACTGAATTAAAGCATAATTGGGTAGTAATAATTTGATGGATAAAGTCTAGTCAGTACACATGACAACGAAAAAAAACTTCTGAATTCAAAATATCAATAGGTCTTTAGTAAAATAGTTTGCACTTATGATCATGACATGATCTCTGACGACTTGTTATTTCCTCAGGTGATGGTGCGAAACTTGTCCGCGACGCATTCGCGCTCGCCAAGGAGAAGGCTCCCGCTATCATCTTCATTGATGAGCTGGATGCCATCGGTACCAAGCGTTTCGATTCAGAGAAAGCCGGTGACCGTGAGGTGCAACGAACTATGTTGGAGCTCTTGAACCAGCTTGATGGGTTCAGCTCTACGGCTGATATTAAGGTGCGACACTTTTTATCTTCATTTAGGATGTAATTTTTTTCTTACTGACTAAAAAAAACAAACCATTGTTTTTTTGTATTGACGACCTTCGTAGCCGAGAGGCGAGTACGCCGGGACTTTGCGTCGTCTCTAAAGTCCCGGGTTCGATTCTCGGTCGGTTCAATATTTAGTATGCTGTCCATGAGACAACATAGAATGTTATAGAATTTTGTTTTCTGGTGTTTCTTTTATAGGTATTCTTTTTAAGTTTTGTATGTATGTAAATATTTTGTGTTATTTTAAATAATTTAAATTCTCAGTTTTATTTAATCCATTTTTTATAGGTCATTGCTGCCACAAACCGTGTGGACATCTTGGACCCTGCTCTACTCAGATCTGGGCGCTTGGACAGGAAGATCGAGTTCCCACACCCTAACGAAGAAGCCAGGGCTAGAATTATGCAAATTCACTCAAGGTACACTTTTTTAAAATAATTATAGTCTAGTTTATTCACAAATGTCCCGCGACACGACGTGTCGCTAGAGATATCGTAGATGTCGATTGTCCCCTAGTGAAGGCTTGATATTAGTCTTAGAGCTGATTTCTAATTTCAAACGCCAGATAACTTTTATCAGATGAATAAAATTGTCATTTTGACACATTTTCGATACGAAAACTATCAACATGCCAAACTTATTTGGCATATAAAAGTTATCTGGCTATTGAAATATTGGCTCGCCGATTTTTAGTTTTTGTATTGAAAATGTTTTAGAACGTAAATTTTATTTGTTGGATTATAATTTAACTGGCGTTTGAAAAATCAACCCTTAGTCAATTTTGAATTGGTTTATATTGCTATTAAATAATAAATATACGCCATAATGCAAAAAGTAGCAAAAAATACACTAATGGCAACACATGGCAGCAGCCATGTTGTTATTTCGATCACGATTTCGTCACTATTATTATCAAAAGTTCTTGGAATTGAAATTTTGAAGGTGACTAAGGATTATTTTTTTTTGTATTGTGAAAGAAAGAAAGAGAAAAAGAAAGAAAGAGAGAGAAAACTGCTCTTAGCGCCATCCTGACAAGGAATAATTATGATTTTGTTGGTGATGTCATAGGTGACATCATTCTGTTCTATTGTGACAAAAAAAAAACTAAAATGTCCACAGAATGGACGCATTTTCTAGTGTAAATTTTTGAGGTGTTACCAACTAAAAAAAGTTATTATTCCACAGAAAAATGAACGTCAGTCCCGATGTAAACTTCGAAGAGCTGTCCCGCTCGACGGACGACTTCAACGGCGCGCAGTGCAAGGCGGTGTGCGTGGAGGCCGGCATGATCGCGCTGCGCCGCTCCGCCACCGCCGTGACCCACGAGGACTTCATGGACGCCATCCTGGAGGTGCAGGCCAAGAAGAAGGCCAACCTCAGCTACTACGCCTAGTTTTACTATTTGTATTTACTGAGTAACTAATAAAACTTATTGAATTGTAGCTGCGAGCCTTTTGTGTCTCTTCGCCTAGCATCACCTCACACCGTAGCGGTATTTCATTAATGCCAATAATTGATTCCTAAATAGTGCCCGAAGGAATTATATAGTTGCCTTAATGGTGATTACGCTAGAAGGTTTCGCCCAGCGTACTCACTCTTCATGTGGAGAACTATCCAAGCTGTTAATTTAATTTATACATCAAAAAATAGTGCATAAATAATGCCAAATATTTCATCAAAGTAACATTAACTTTAACATATCCGGGAAAAACGACAACGTGACCTGCTCGGTCATTCATAATAACAGGCATACGCCGCGGCTCCGACGCCGACCGTACACTGCACAAGGTCTTTGTTGGCAATCGACGCGATCCGACTCATCATCATCATTTCAGCCATAGGTCGTCCACTGCTGAACATAGGCAGCCCCCATTGACTTCCAGATTGGCCGGTTGGAAGTGGCCTGCATCCGATTGTTGTTTGTTTATTATTATGCAAACATGACTATGTTGTTGTTTATGTATGATTCCAGTTTCCCTTCATACTTTTACGGGCTTAGGACCGTCATAATTAAAAAATAAGGCGTATTTAAAAAATTGGAATCGGCAAACAAATTGAAATCAACCGAATTTATAAAAATAAAATTTAATTAATCTGACAGACGCTGAATATAGGAAAAATAATAAATATCGGCAAATCAGCGCGAATTACTTTTTTATACCTTTTGGCGTCGAAACACTAGGTCCTTGGGGTCCCAACGCACTCTCTTTATATAAAGAGATTGCCAAAAGATTAGTTGACACCAGTGGGGACCCAAGGGCTGGCAGCTACCTCGCACAGCGACTAAGCATCGCAATCCAGCGAGGTAACGCTGCCAGCATCTTGGGTACCCTTCCACGAGGACCATTTTTATAATTCTCTATTTTCGTAGTTTTTATTTGTATATAGTATTTCATAGTTGTATATAGCATTTCATAGATGTATATATTATTTAAAATTAGTATAATTATTTTATAGAATTAATAATGTGTAATAATGGTTGATAATGGTTTGTGAAATAATAAATTATTAATCTCGTAATAATTATGTGATACTAACTAATTGAATGAATTTCGGGTAGGCCTCCTCCGGATTCGACCAGTCGTCTCGGCTCCTCGCTATGTCTAAAACCATTGACCATTGGGATGTTCGCGGAAGCACAGAATACCTAATACCTAGTACAAGCTCGCTTGGACGGATTCCATGCGGCGCAAAAGTAACTAGGTACTTCCGTGTTAATATAATTTTTAGTGTTTTGAAGTCGTTTTTTTTTTTTTTAGTATAATTTACTTATAAAATAGATAACATTTTTAGTGATAAATCTTAATCTAACTGCTGAACAACGATTTCATCCTTTTTTTTACACCCTAAGGGGTGTGTTTGTTTTTTCCGAAATTTTTTAAATATAGTATTTTTGAAGTTTCATCTACTTCTTCTTTTGATTATGGCAATAAACCGCGTTTTCTATTTTAGTGATAAATTCTAATCAAAACAAATCTTACGAGTGCAAACATAATTTTACTGCTGAACACCGATTTCATTTCGAAACACACTATTTTCACACAGAAAATAAAAAAAATACTTTTGGAAATGAGGTTCGAGTCCCACCAGAGGCAGTTGAAAAATTTTTTCAAGTAAAATTATTTTCCCTGATATAATATTTATTGTGAATGCAAAAAATTAATAAAGTTTAAGTTGATTAAGGTAGGTTTCCTTGGAATATTTCTTTCTGGCTCCATTGTTCCAAGTGCTTTTTATTCTTCTTTCTACTTCCAGTACATTGCTATTGTGAAAGGTTTTCTTAAATATATATATTGGGTGACATATTCGACAGTATGCGTTCCTATCATTATGCTCTTAAGTTTGCTATTTAGTCATAATTTGTGTTTTGAGGAGGTTCTTTTCCAGTCCGACTCGTCTGTTAGCTTCGTGTAGAGTTTCTATCATGTATTGTAATTGGGTGGTTTTCCGACAGCAAGACGATGTCTTCAGCAAATCTCATGTAGATTCTCTTGGATATTTATACCACACTGTTTCTAGTGTAATTTACAAATTATATGTTCCAGTAGTGCTATAAATATTTTTGGAGACAATAGATCTCCCTGTCTTACGCCTCTTGGGATAGTAAAAGCGGGGCCTTGTTTCTAGCTTAACTCTGCTTGTACTGTTTTTTATATGCTTTTTAAAACTTCAACAATAATCGTTTTAAATTTTTCTCTTCTCAGATACTTGCATGTGCTACCGTGTCGAAGGCTTTTTGGTAGAAGGCGATGTACAGTGTCTTTGATGTTCTTGGTACTTTTCGATGACTATCTATATGTGATCAGTAGTGGAAAACCCTTTACTGAACCCTGCTTGTTATATTGGTTGGCCCTTATCTATTGATGTACCAATTCTTTTGTCAGCTATAGAGAAGAAGAGTTTGTAGAGGGTTGGAAGAACGCTTATAGGTCTGTAGTTGCCTATATCAATATAATATTTGACTCCAACCATTGTAATGTATATTCTTTGTTCTGAGTATCTGTGTAAAAAGATGTGCAAGAGGTGTGGCTTTATTGGCTATACTCTCTTTTATGATTCCATTTGTATCTGGGCCCGTTGGTTTTTTACTGCTTTTAGTATTTCGTCTTCTTCTATTACGGCGGTACTGTGTCATCGTCAGGGCCGTGTGTTCCTTTCTTTTTCCTTTAAAGGATAAGCGGCAGTATTACACGGCGTGTCGTATAAGTATTTGTAATAGTTGGTTGCGACCGAACCAGTGCCATTCATTTAGTAGGTCCGGTAGGTGCTGTGCAAATTTGTTTTTGTGGTCCTTAATTTCTTCTATGCTTTTTAATGCGTTATTTTGGTTATTTATACAGCTTACTCTGCTTTTTACAGGCTTGTCGAGTGTAATGGTAGATCTGACAGGTCTGTGGTCAGAAATACTTCAATGTTTTAAAACGAGCTTGGTGTGTTAGACAGTATGAAGTCTATTTCGTTTCCATGCTGGCCATTCGGCGATTAACAGGTCCATCTGCATGACGGTTTTTCTTATAAAAGGTGTTGATTATTGAAAGTTTATTTTTAAAAGCAAAGTTATTTATTCAGTTTTTGACCTCTTTCATTTCTCTCCCCATATCCATTCTGGTTCATTATGAGTCTTTTGTTGCTTCTTGGTTGACCTATTTTTTGAAGTTGAAGTTCCCCATTAGTATGAGATCTTTACATTACATTGCTCAGTACCTTCGTCAGATGTAGCTCCTGTTGGGGTGTATGCTTGTATAATTGTTACTTTTTGATGAGCAATATTTAGGTTTAGCACTACAACACGTTTAGTAAGTTCTGTGAAACTTTTTATAGAATGTTTCAGATGTTTCCATATCAGAAAGCCAACTCCAGTTACCAGGTGTTTTGCCGATGTAGCAAAGAATGTACTCTTTGTATTCTTCTATGTTTGTCTCGGTACGGCTTATCTCCGACAAATCATTTTATATCGGCAATAGCTTTATCGAGTTTCAGAAACCGTTCATGAGAGGATAGTGTTCTAACATTTATGTGGCTACATAACTGATTTTGGGTTTCTTTTGTTTAGTCTTCATGTTTATTATCTTTGTTATTTTTACAATCTGGAGGGTATTAGTCTGAGCTCCCACAATGACAATTGGGAGTAGGTGACCGAATTTACAAAATCAAAATTTGGAAGATAAATCAACAAGGTTTTTACAAAATCATCAGGTACAAAATGTATGAAAACAGTCAATAATCATCTTATTTCGCCTTCTCTTTTCTCATTTTCTTTCTCATTTTCAACATTTTCTCATCTAATAAATGTTCAAAACGGAGTCCGTTTTGCTTGATGCATAGACGCGCACGCTTTCGCAAACTGTTCTGCAATAAATTTGATGTCTTATTTTCACGTTTAATTGTATCGAAAGCAGAAACGATCTTACTACGAAGTTCATCGTAACTTTGTGCTTCGTCGATGTACACCAGTCTCTTCACTTCTCCCCACAAATAAAAATTAAGCGGTGTCAAGTCGGGAGATCTGGCGGGCCACGGCACTGGCCCACCGCTACCAATCCACATATCTCTGTATTTGCTGTTCAAATAATCTCGTACTGACTTTGAGTAATGAGGAGGAGCACCGTTGTGTTGGTAATAATGGTGCCCTATTAAACTTAAGGGCACATCATCCAACAAGTCCTCAATGACGCCGCGTAACATGTCCAAATAATTTCCACCTGTTAGTGATCCTTCAACAAATACAGGTCCCACAATCACATTGCCGATAATGCCGGCCCAAACATTCACGCTAAATCGCACTTTGTGATAACTTGCTTTTATCACGTGTGGATTATTTAACGCCCAAAAGTGATAATTTTTACTACTATGAATACCTACTCGCGTAAATAATGCTTCGTCTGTCCACAAAATGGTACTGTTCATGTTTGAGAGTACCCACTTACAAAAACGAATGCGGGCTGGTCCATCGCCGTCATGTAAGTCCTGCACGCGTTGGTATGTGTTATAACACTGATAACCAAAACTTTTCAAGAGCTTCCACACGTAAAATTGGCTGACATTAAATCGACGAGCCGCCTCGATTGTGCTAGCACACGGATTTTGCTTAAAGAATAGCAGCACCGCATCTTTAATTTCTGGCAAAATTGTATTGTTTCCGCGTCCACCATATGCGTGTGTAGGAGTAATGAATTGTCCAAAGTCCAATAAATTTTGGGTAGTGCCAAAAATTACTCCTCTAGTAGGTACAACAGACGTAACTCCTCGACGTTGAAGACGTGGTAAACTATCGCTTTTATAAAGTCTTTGCGCTCCATGTAAACTTCCACCACTTTTTATGTAACACCGCACCATCTCATACCTTTCGGCATGAGAATATTTTCGTGACATGGTTTGTTATCAAACAACACATTGGACGCGCGTTATTACTTTCCCCTATATTAATTTCCTCTTTGTTGTTGTTATTATTACCTACCTACTTCTTCTTTTGACGCAAAAAAAACCCGCGTTACCCGGCAACCGCGTTTTGACATGACATGAAGATTTTAATGTCCGTTTCACCCATACTATTTACGATTATGTTTTATAAAATATATATATATTTATTTTTAATTTATTATTTATATCATTGCAAAAACACAGTAATCTTTGCCTCTAAAAATCTAAGCAAAAATTGCAAACGAATAATATATCTTAATGATTTAACAATAGGATATACTTATTAAATTAATACTTGGTGCGTACAACGGAACGATTACTTAAAGGGATTGACATAATTGACAATTCTGAAAATGCAACTCTAACCGGTGATAGATAGCGACGAACGCGGCTCCGGACTCGTCTTGACATTGTAAGGTCAAACGCTGCCATTGGTCTATCCTTAGGCTGGCGGAAGTTGACTGAATCACTGGGCCCCGATCGCGCTAATAAAATCGAATCATTACCACACCACATCCACACCACTTCCGTTACGTTTGAGACATTTGGTACGCGCTAAAAAAGTTCGTGCCATTTCCAAACCACTACCCAACCGTTACCGCTGTCAGATGTCTATGAATGAAAGGTTTGAAAAAAGCAACTTTTTATCAACCAAAGTTCAAACGTTTGAGTAAATTTACCTAATTCTGATCAAAAAAACACCTCATTCACGTCCATTTTTGGAAATAATTGACTAATTAGACGTGTATATGCCTTACAAACTGCATAAACTAGTGTAAATAAAAAGTGTAATGTTGTGTTGTGTGTGACGCCGATAACACTCCCATGGGATTCTTGGAAAACTCTTTCACCACCTTTTTACTTTGAAGTGGTCTCACTCAAGAAAATAGTGTTCACCCAGTGATTACAGTGATAAACATTGTAAATAAACAGTAAATATTAGATAATTTAAGAATACAATAATCAGTTGTTTTTATTCCAAAATATTTCTTCTTAACATATCTTAAAATCTAAATCCCAAGCTATCTACTCAGAAAACTGGAATACATCATAATCTATAACACCAAAAATATTTACAAGATTTAATCATTTAAAGATGTAAATACCTATGTAATTATCCTAAAATAGTTATTTTAGAAAGTTTTCCGTTCCCTTATTCACCACTCTTAACTAGGTACCTATTTTAGTTCCAACAGAATAATAAAAAGTAGCTGTTTCTGTAATGTTAATGTAAAATTAATTAGAACCACCGGTCATCAATGAGGTTTTTGTTGTGATGAAAAGATGAGATGATTATAACTTTTTTCTGTGAAATTATAGAGACAGTCATGTATTATGTAGTGTTAATATTATATTAATTAATGATGTAATATCTCAATGAAATACATACTACTAATGAAGAATTCAGTAATATATCTAGCTGCGGCAGGAATGTTAAACAATTATTAAGATTTCAGATGTGTAGTTGTATTAATGCAATAAATTGTTGAGAAATATAGATAGATGCCAATACAGGTTATACTAAATGGAAGATACAATGAAAAGAGTCACTCTTGAAGTTTGTTAACTAGTGTACGCTGAAACTGGTTTGTCATTTGGGATTTTGTGTTATGTATCTTATTAATTTAATTTTTTACTAATACTATGTAGTAACAATAGATAATACTTATTTAATCTACTAGTCGAAAATATGCAGTAAAAATAATGTTTTAAAATGTCAATCAAAAAGTTCTAGTTTATTCGGCACACTAAAGTTAAACTTGCTTGTAAAACAAAAAACCTATAATATCTAGATAGAGTTAAGTTGAAATAGCATTCAATCTATAGCTTATAACTTGTTATGCTTACTTACTATTATAGCATCATTAAAAAGTTGGGGAATTACATCTACAATTACAATGATTTAAAATAGGCAAGTAAACTGAGAACATAAGGAAATAAACAGTACAGATATATAAATAATAACAAGTTTCTATGGAAAACAAAGAGCTTTATTTTATTAAACCTATGCTTTACACATAATTTAACTTTCTTAAATTAACCAAAGATTAAAGCATCTTTGCTCTGTTTTCTCACACTAAGTAGGTACACTATTACACATTTTTACTTCTTGAATTAAGGGAGTCTCCTGATTCCTGCTGGCTGATGAGTTTTCTTCAGATAAGTAAGGTTTTTTTTTTTTTTTTTTTTTTTTTTTATTAAAGCTAGGTCAGCAATGGAAGCTAAATCCAAATTATTGTTTTTCTACTTTTCTTAAGGGGCGATAAACATATGTTTTACCGCCGTGGTAACATTGTCCTGCCAGTATCTCGTGAGCAGCATTTGCATCATGTTTTATGTTTTAATTAATGTTTTAAACTATAAAACAAACAGCTGACTGAAAGCTGCACAGGGGAAAGCGCGGGAAACGTCGTGTGAGACGGTTGAATTTTTCTTAGCTCTTTTGATAAAATAAGTTTTTTCTAGTATTGGATCAGATAGGTAAAATAAAAGTAGTTTACCTCATTACATTAATATATTAATATTTGTATTTGTGTATAAACAGCAGATTTCTGGTGAGTTCATTTAAATCTTACTCGATATGGAAGAGCCGGAGGATCCCGGTGGAGGGATCCCTCAGGTTTCTCACTTTGTAACTCTGTCGTACAATAATCACCCAGCTATGGATACGGAGGGATCAGTAGTAGATACTGATGCATCCGAAACTAATGTAAAACGAAAGCGGTCTTCAACAAGAAAAATATGCAAACATTGCAACAAAAAGCGTAGGAAACATAACAAGTCTTCTAATTCTATTTTAAATGACGATGATTGCCACTGCCAAAACGATGCTACTCGCGACCGATCCCCTGCAGCACGTAAAAGTAGCTCTAATAGTACTGATAGGTTAGAATGTTTAACACAAACTGCAACTTCAATGCCAGAACCTACTCCACAGTCTTTTGACTCAGTCCCCAATCCCTCACGCGGTAGAATGCTTTACCAGGCTTCAGACGTGTCTCCGTATACAGTTCATGTGCAACGAGAGCCAGCTAATCCTAATGAAAATTGTTTTGTTCACCCTGTAACTTTTGGATATTTCTTGAAAAAGAACAGATACAATAACATTATTGATGGTAGTCTCAAAAAAATAGGCAGAAATAGGTTGACTATATCATTCTCCAGCCACACCAGCGCTAATGAATTTATTAATAGTGATACTCTTAAATCTAACCATTATAAGGCATTTATACCATTATTTAGTGTAACACGAATGGGAGTTGTCCGAGGTGTTCCTTGTGATTGGACTGATGAAGATATAATAAGTAACATCACGGTCCCAATAGGCTGTGGCAACATCATCAAAGTCAGGCGCTTAAAGAAAAAAACAATATTAAATGGGAAAACTGAATTTATTCCAATTGAAACAGTAGTTTTAACCTTTGATGGGCAAGTATTACCCAAGAGAGTTTTCCTTTGCTACAACTCCTTACCTGTTGACTTATATATATACCCAACAGTACAATGTTATAATTGCTGTCGTTATGGGCACATAAAAACACAATGTCGGTCAACACCTAAGTGCTATAAATGCGGTCAAAACCATACAGGTGATGGTTGTTTGGCTGAAGAAGATGAGACTTCCTGTTGTCTTTGTTCTGGGCAACATTATGCCAATAGTAAAAAATGTCCTGAGTTTAACAGACAAAAATCTATTAAAGAAACAATGGCTAAAAACTGCATTTCATATTCTGAAGCCTTAAAATTACACCCACCTATTTCTAAATCTTACGCAGATGTACTAACATCATTGCCTTCTCAATCTTTTTCCAGACAACCATCATCAAAAATTACCTCGTCTGCTCCAGTAAGAAAACCTCCGTCTTCATACAAAAAGACAATCTTATTAAAACCAAATAGCCCCCATAAACATGAAAAAGGATATGACCGTTTAGCTCATGCAGCGCTCATAAAAGATTATGACATACCTCTTACTCAAAATGGTACATTATTAAATAATAACAATTTTAATAATCCTCTAGCTGATTTATCAGTTAAAGAATTAATAATGACCCTTATTAATACTTTGTCCCAGATTAATTCAAATAACCCATCACCGTCCATCGTTGCCCAAATTGAGAACTCGATAGGTAATAATTTAATTAATAGTAAGTACGATTAATTCTACGGTAATTCAATGGAATTGTCGTAGTATACTTAGTAAAAAAAGTGATTTGATATATTTGATTAATAAATATAAACCGTTAGTTGTCTCCATTCAGGAGACTTGGCTTTGGCCAAACATGAACTTTAAAATATCAGGTTTTTCCTCCATTAGGGAGGATAGGTCTGATGCATATGGCGGAGTAGCCCTTTTTATTAGCCATTCAGTTATTTTTAAGCATATTCCTATTCCACCACATAGTAATGAATTTTCAATAATAGCAGCTTCTATAAATGGCATCTGTTTTGTTGCACTCTATATTCCACATCCTTCCTCAGCAATATATGACGAACTTGATACCATAATCTCTGCCCTTCCAAGACCTCTTCTAGTTACAGGAGACTTCAATGCACAGCATGTGAGTTGGGGAAGTTCTGCTTCTAACCATTATGGAGTTAGGGTTATAGATCTTCTTGAAAACGCTAGTCTATGCATATTAAACACAGGCTGTGCCACACGCAGAACCAAACCTCATGAGGGAATCAGTGCCCCTGACTTATCCATTTGTTCCCCAAGTTTAGCCTCTACCATCAATTGGTCTACCCATTCTTCTACATTCGGCAGCGACCACTACCCTATTTTCATTAATATTTCAAATATGCCAGGTAAAAAAGCCTATCAACATAATCCTCGTTTAAAACATAATTTAAAGAAAGCTGATTGGCAATTATACAAAGAACAAGTTTTACATAATATCTCTTCACTTCCACAAATTCAAGATAATAACCAGGCCTTATGTGCTGACGCCCTGGCTTCCCTACTGGTTAAAACTGCCAACGAAGTGTTTCCCTTCAAAAAATCGAGGAAAGGAATTCCATCTCCCCCTTGGTGGGATCAAGAATGTTCTGCTGCCATAAAAAAGAGAAAAGAAGCGGAGAGGTTCTACAAACTTCATTCCACTACAGATAATTTTAACTCTCTCGCTAATGAAATGGCATCAACTCGTAAGCTTTTTAAACAAAAAAAATGGGAAGGCTGGAAAAATTTTTGTCTTGCAATATCTCCTGATGTTTCCCCTTCGATTATTTGGTCCAATATTCGTCGTTTCAGATCTGCTTTTAAGGAATCTAATCCTCCTTTGATGGATGACACTGTAACAGAACAGTTTCTTGATATTTTAGCCCCTCCTTTCGTCCCTCAGCAAGAATTGTTATCTACATTTTTAGCACCTCCAAGTGATAATGAATCTGTCATTAGTGCTCCTTTTACCCTGACCGAATTAAAAGGAATTTTGTCTTATGTAAAAGACTCCGCTCCAGGGCTAGATGGAATTCCCTACTCATTTTTATCCCACTTAAGTCATGATGTGCTTGTTTACTTCCTGAATCTTACTAATTCTATAATGCAAACTGGAAATATTCCGCCTTCTTGGAAATCTCAAGAAGTTATTCCTATTCTCAAACCTGGCAAACCGCCCACTGATCCTTCTTCGTACCGCCCAATTGCTTTATCCTCAATTTTAAATAAACTATTAGAACACCTCATTAAAAATAGATTAGAATGGTATTTTGAAAGCAATAACTTGTTATCCAATAGTCAATACGGTTTTAGAAAAGGTAAAAGTACAATGGATAGCATTGGCTTATTTACAACAGATATTCGGTTAGCTTTTTCAAAAAATGAATCAATTTTAGCTGCATTCCTAGATATAAAAGCTGCGTACGATAATGTCTCTTTACTAATCCTCAAAGATAAACTTCTCAGACTGAAGGTTCCTCCGAAAATAGTAAATTTTATTATAAATATGTTATCTGGAAGATTTGTTCATATTCAACAAAATCATTTCACCAAATCAAGGCAAGTATTTAAGGGCTTACCTCAAGGGTCAGTGCTAAGCCCTCTGCTCTATAATATTTATACCTTCGATCTTGAATATTCTATAACGAATATAAACGGGATTAAAATTCTTCAATATGCTGATGATCTAGTATTTTACGTTCAAGGAAAGTCAGTTGAAAACCTTAGTGCTTTACTTACCTCTTCACTATCAGTTCTAAAATCATGGCTAGATAAGAATAATCTGGGTTTATCCGTTTCAAAAAGTGTTTCTGTTTTATTTACCAGATCACGCCTTCCTCCCCCTTTTTCTGTTTATTACAATAACCATACCATCCCTGTTAGCAATGAGGCCAAGTTCTTAGGTGTTATCTTAGATACCAAATTAACTTTTCTCTCTCATTGTTATTATGTCATTGGCAAATGTGAAAAGCTAATAAATATTTTACGATGTTTATCAGGTGTCTGGTGGGGAGCTCACCCATTCTCGCAGAAATTATTGTACAATGCTATTATCAGAAGTCATTTGGATTATGCTAGCTTTTTAATGGAACCTTGTAGTGCAGTGGCCTTAGTTAAATTTGATAACATTCAGTCCAAAGCTCTAAGAATTGTAACTGGAGCTATGAAATCTAGCCCCATTAATGCCCTTCAGGTGGAGTGCTGTGACCCCCCTTTATCATTACGAAGACAATTTTTAAGTGACAAATTTTTGTTTCGCTCTTTACAATTTTCCACTCATCCTTTATATTCTAAATTACAATCGCTATCGCATTTAACTGAAACTTCCCCATATTGGAAACACAAAAGAATTCCATGTTTAGTTATCAGCTTTAGAAAATTTATGTCCCTTCAAGCTCCTACGCATAGGTCTCAGTATCTCCCTATTTTTTGCAATAGGTTTGAATCTTTAGTTTTTTCCCCCAATATTCACATGGACTTAAATATTTCAAAAAACGACAAAAACGCTAATACTAACTTTAATTTTATTCTGGATAGGGACTGGCATGATTGGCACCATATTTATTGTGACTCCTCCAAACATTCCTCTAATATGCCACTAGGGATAGGAGTTTATCATCATCAATACAAGATAGTACAAAAAGTTAAATTACCCCCGGAATCTTCAATATTCACTGGAGAATGCTATGGTCTTCTCAAATCTCTAGAGTATATTTTATTAATGAAATTGAACAAAACAGTTATCTTTTCAGACTCTAAAAGTGCTCTAGATGCACTTAATAAGTTTCCCTTCAAATGTAACTCCAACAATAATGTTATTTTAATGTGTAGAAATTTACTTTACAAAATTCATATTGAAGGCCTCGTAGTCCACTTCGCGTGGATTCCTAGTCATTGCGGCATAATTGGTAACGATAAGGCAGACCGGCTGGCCAACGATGCTGTGACATCTGGAGATGTCCATCCATATAAAAACTTTTGCTGTGATCTGGCTGCTCTTCCTAAACAATTCCTTCGGTCCTCTTGGGAGGAGGTCTGGAATTTATATAGCAGCAAGGGAAAAAATTATAGAACTGTCCAACCAACGATTCCTAATAAACCATGGTTTTTCAGATTAAAACTTGGGAAGCTAGCAACATCTTGCATAATTCGTATGAGATTAGGCCATGTTGTCTCTCCTGCTCATCTTGCTAGGCTGGGGATTGTAGACAGTGATTTGTGTGAGTGTGGCACTGACGTTGGTGACTTGAACCATATTTTCTTTACTTGTCCTTCCTACGACCGGTCCTCTTTCTTTTCATCCCTCTTATCCCTCCGTATTCCACTTCCAACGTCCATTAACACTCTTCTAAATATGTGCAACACTGATATTTATAATATTATTTCATTTTATATAAATAAAAATAACATTAATTTGTAAATATGTGTATAAATAAGTATATTCTAAATAATTCATACTTTTCTGATCCTTTTTTCATCCTTTTATCTTTCCGTTCCGTTTTTTTTTCCTTTTACATTGTATTCTCGTTTCCTTACCTTTTATCCTTCCTTCGCCGTGGCTAATGCACAAGCCGTGCTAAGCCAAGAAAAAAAAAAAAAAAAAAAAAAAAAAAAAAAAAAAGCTGCACAGATTATTAATTTCCTCTTTGCGACAGAGTATGTCCAAGGAAAGCTGTCGAAAAAGCGCGGGAAACGTCGGTTTGTTCGGTCGACTTTTTTTTGGTTCTTGTATTTTTTCTGTTAAAATTGTAATATAAAGAATCAATTGTAGAATAGTGTGTGCATATTTTGTTTATTTGTATATATTTAATTTAAGTAGTGTAAAAATCGCTGTATATTGGTAAGTTTCTCACTTAACTAATTTTGCATGGAGGAACCTGACGATCCTGGCGGGACAATCCCCCAGGTATCAAACTATGTTACAATCTCGCATGGAACAGAAACTGAAGGTTCACAAAGAGACACCGACGCATCTGAAAGTGGTAAAAGTAGTTCTCATCGTAAGCGTGTGCAAAACCGCAAATATTGTAAACATTGTAACAAAAGGAAGAGAAAGAGTCATAGATCTACAGGTTCAAAAGACGATACAAATGGTTGCTTTTGTGAAAATGACAGTGACCAGCCTAATATTTTCATTAATAAACCTGATAACTTTGTAGTCACCAAGTCTCCCACAGCTGAGCCTAGTTCCATGAATGTCACTGAAAACCGTGATTCCCATCCAGTCCAATTTGTTGGTAGATCTTTGTATGAAGCTTCTGATGCAGCTCCCTACATAATTCATATCCAAAAAGAACAGACCTATAGCGAAAGCTCTAACATCCATCCGGTGTCATTTGGCCATTTTCTGAAAAAGAATAAGTTCCATAACATTGTAAACGGCAGTTTAAAAAAAATTGGCAGAAATCGCATTGTTATTTCTTTTTCTAAACATGAGGATGCAAATAAATTTGTTTCAAGTGAATTGTTAAAACAACACAACTATAAGGCATTTATCCCAGTGTTTAACGTGACCCGCATGGGAGTTGTTCGAGGAGTCCCTGCTGACTGGACTGACGATGAAGTTAAATCAAATATTTCAACGCCGGTAGGATGTGGGGATATTTTGAAGGTAAGACGGTTTAAAAGAAAGATCAGTAGTAATGGGAAATCTGAGTTTGTTCCTACTGAGACAGTTGTTCTTACTTTTGATGGCCAAGTCCTTCCAAAACGCGTGTTCATTTGTTACAACTCATTACCAGTTGATTTATACATATTTCCAACTATTCAGTGTTTTAACTGTTGTAGATATGGACATGTCAAAAATCAGTGTCGCTCCACCCCAAGATGCTTTAAGTGTGGACATGGACACTCAGGAGATAGTTGCTCTGTTGAGGATAATGTTACTTGTTGTCTTTGTTCAGGTCCCCATTGTGCGACTGATAGGAAATGTCCAGAGTTTGCTAGGCAAAAAGGAATTAAAGAGACCATGGCTAAAAATTGCGTATCCTATGGTGAGGCCCTGAAATTACATCCTTCTGTAGGTAAATCATATGCAAATGTTTTAATATCCACCCCTACACCTAGTCAGTCAATTGGATATAGTTCAAATTTACCTAATATTGGACATAAATCCTATAATAAAACAGTCTTCTTGAAACCCAGGACTCCTCCTAAACAGGGTAAGGGATATGATCAGGTATTACACAATGCATTAATTAAAGATTATAATGCACCTTTACCAGAAAATGGTTGCGCCCTAAGTAATGAGGGACCTAATAATTTCCTTGCAAACTTGCCTATTAAAGATTTAATCATTGCATTAATAAATTCTTTATCAAAATCAAATATAATATCTTTACCGTCCAACGCTGCTATACCTAATAATGATACACATAATGAAAACAATCAAAATGGCAGTAAACTCACTAGTGCTGCAGTGGAATTGTCGCAGCATTAGTAGTAAGAAAAGTGACATTCTATTTATTATTAATAAGTATAATCCATTTGCCGTGTCTCTCCAGGAGACATGGCTTCAACCCCACTGTAATTTTAGAATTCCTGGCTACTCTTACATAAGAGAAGACAGGTCTGATGGCTTCGGTGGTGTAGCTATCTTAGTAAAGCATTCTGTACCTTTTACACACATACCTATTTCCCAACATAGTAGTAACTTCTCTATAGTAGCACTTAGTATAAGCAATATTACCTTTGTTTCTTTGTACATTCCTTACCCTTCGTCTATGATCTTTGATGAAATTGAAAGAATATTAAGTAACATCCCAAAACCCATTCTGATTATGGGAGACTTTAATGCCCAACATCAGTCCTGGGGCAGCTTTAAATCGAATTATTATGGATCTAGGGTCCTAGAAGTATTAGACCGCCTTAATATAGTTTTACTAAATACTGGAAAACCAACACGTCGCACTAAACCCCATGAAGGTCCTAGTGCTCCAGATTTATCAATCTGCTCACCCAATTTGGCATCCTGTTTAACTTGGACAACACTTAGCTCAACTTTTGGAAGTGATCACTTCCCAATTATAATTACTTTCCCAAATGAAGTAGCTAAATCATCATCAGGTAGACGCCCCCCTCGTTTGAAATATAAACTAGCGGATGCCAATTGGTTTGCATTTCAGAAAGAAGTTGAACGGAAAACCTCGTCACTACCCCTTGTTTCTGATAATAATCATTCAGAGTGTGCCGACGCACTTGCACAATTATTACTTACAACTGCCGATGAAGTGTTTCCTATTAAAAATCATACAATTGTAAATAAAATCATTACGCCGCCCTGGTGGGATAAAGAATGTTTGACAGCTGTCAAAAAAAGGAAAGACGCTGAAAAGCGTTACAAGTCCGAATCAACCACTGAGAATTTCGATTATTTAATAGAGGTAATGACTGCCACTAGGAAACTACTTAAGAAAAAAAAGTGGGAAGGATGGTCGTCTTTTTGTACGTCAATATCTCCTGATGTCCCTCCATCAGTAATCTGGTCTAAAATCCGAAGATACAGGTCTATTTTTAAAGAACCCACACTAAGTAAACCTGATGATTCCGTCATTGATAAATTTTTAGATAAGCTAGCCCCTCCCTCTGTTCCGTTAAGCAATGTGTTTATAAATCAATCTCTAGATCAGCACACTGAAGATCATCCTGAACTCAATGCTCCGTTCACTCTTTGTGAACTAAAAGGCATCCTTTCATATGTTAAGGATTCTTCCCCGGGTGATGATGGGATCCCGTATTCTTTCTTTTTCCATCTTAGTGACTCTACTTTATCTTATTATTTAACATTAATCAATTCCATTATGCGGAATGGTAATATGCCTCCATCGTGGAAATCGCAAGAGGTAATACCTATTTTAAAGCCGGGGAAACCAGCATCTGATGCCAACTCTTATAGACCGATTGCCCTCTCTCTGGTTATTGTAAAATTAGCAGAGCACTTAGTTAAAAACCGTCTAGAATGGTATTTAGAAAGCGAAGGGCTGTTAGGTAACAACCAATATGGCTTTAGAAAAGGTAGAGGGACTATGGACAATATTGGAATACTTACTACAGACATACGCCTGGCTTTCTCGAAGAATGAATCACTTTTAGCGGCTTTTCTTGACATAAAAGCAGCTTATGATCAATTTTATCATTAATATTCTCTCAGAACGTTCAATCCGTGTATCCATAGATAACTCAGTCTCGGATAGCAAATCTCGATTAGTATGGATTGGAATTCCGCAGGGGTCCGTATTAAGCCCAATCTTATTTAACATATACACATACGATTTAGAGCCTTCTCTTATCAATTACATTAGGATATTAAAATATGCTGATGATTTAGTTTTATATATATCAGGTAAATGTATTCAGGAATTAAATATATCTTTAACACGTGCTCTACAATTTCTTAAAATTTGGTTAGATAAAAACGGATTAAGCATCTCAGTACCCAAAAGCTCGGTTGTGTTATTCTCTCGGAAGATACTTATCCCACCTATTACAGTCTATTATGAAGGTGAAGTCATCCCTGTCAAAGCAGAAGCTAAATTTTTAGGGGTAACATTAGATGGAAAGATGACTGGCCTTTCACACTGTTATGCAATTGTTGCTAAATGTGAAAAGCTACTGAACATACTAAGATGTCTGTCTGGAGTATGGTGGGGCGCTCACCCATCTTCTTTAAGACTTCTCTATAATGCTACTGTTAGGAGTGCCCTTGATTATGCCAGCTGCTTTATAGAACCTTGTAATTCAGTAGGTTTAAAAAAACTTGATATGGTTCAATCTAAAGCGCTCAGAATCATTGCTGGTGCCATGAAGTCAAGTCCAATAAATGCACTACAAGCAGAATGTGTGGAACCTCCACTGAGACTGCGCCGTCAATATCTATGCGACAAGTACTTGTTTCGTGCTCTCCAATTTTTTAACCACCCTTTATATAGTAAGCTTAATAGCCTTTCGAACTTAGTTGAAAACTCTTCGTACTGGTCCCACAAATCTCCACCCTGTTTAGTTATTAGTTTTAGAAAATTCTTGTCCATTCAAGCTCCAGTTCACAGATCCTCATTCCTCCCAATCTTTAGTATTAATTTTGAGTCTCTCATATTAATGCCAACAATTTATTTTAATTTAGACCTAAATAAAGGTGACAGTAATACTAATATTAAATTTAGGCACATTCTAGATGAAATTTGGCCCAATTGGCACCATATATACTGTGATGCCTCTAAACACTCTTCAACAAGTCACGGTGGCGTTGGAGTATTACACCACCAGTACCAAGTTGTGCAAAAAATTAAACTGCCCCCAGAATCATCTGTTTTTACTGGGGAGTGCTTTGGAATATATAAATCTCTAGAATACTCTTTACTCATGAAACTCAATAACGCAGTAATTTTTTGTGACTCTAAAAGTGCGCTTCAAGCTTTACTAAAATTCCCTCTTAAGAGCAATACTAGTTATCCTATCATCATGGAATGTAGGAAATTACTGTTTAAATGCTATTTACATAATTACACAATTAACTTTGCATGGATACCTAGTCATACTAACATTCCAGGAAATGAAAAAGCTGATAGACTGGCAAATGAAGCGGTGGACTGCGGTGACTTACATCCATATAAAAATTACTGTCATGATTTAATTGCAACTCTTCCTAAATCTTATCTCAGAATTGCCTGGGAGGAGATTTGGGAAGTTACTAGTCAAACTAAAGGAAGACATTACAGGCTCATACAGAGATCTATCCCTAATAAACCGTGGTTCTCGAAAATTAAGCTTTCTAAAATTACTACTACCATTCTAATTAGAATGAGACTTGGTCATGTGTGTACACCTTCACACCTGGCCAAATTTCATAGCATTGATGATGACATGTGTGAATGTGGTTCTGACGTGGGAGATCTTAACCACATATTTTTTAACTGTAACCTCTATGATCGTTCCTCTTTCATTAGCTCGCTCCTATCTGCTCATGTTCCTTTTCCCACTTCCATTATATGCCTCTTATATTCCAATGATACTGATATTTATAACTTTCTATGTTTATTTATTATCCATATAATAATATTAAACTTTGATATCACTCTTTAACACAAATATTTTTATTTGTCTTTAAATATATTTACACATCTATTTTTCATTGATACTAAATCCTTTCCGTTCCGTTCCGATTTTTCCGTTATCCTACAATCCGTTTCCCTACCTTTTACTCTGTTGTGGCTAAACGCAATCCGCGCGAGCCAAAACCATATAAAAAAAAAAAAAAAGGAAAGCTGTCATTAAATGACATTTAGTTTTTTTTTGCGTCACAAGACTAGTGCGGCTAGTAACAAATTGCTTAATCGAGTGTCGATTATACACAAATCACAGATATTACTCAAAAATACTAGGTGTGCCGTCCCTACAGAAACAAAGTTTTAACGAATGGTAACGATTCAACTAATGACATTTAGCACAATACGGATTTTGCTTCCAGCTGCATTGTTATTGAATCGTAGCCATGTTCGAATTGGATACGTTTCACGTTCGAACCGTTTACGTAAAAATTAGTGCGATCGGGGCCCTGATTTGGTACTATTTACTTTGGTACTGAAGGATAGACCAATGGCAGCGCTTGACCTTACAATGTCAAGACGAGTCCGCAGCCGCGTCCCTCGCAGTTTGTCACCAGTTTAAATCGGTCGTCTTGTGTTGTGAAAACCTATGCGTGGACGTCAGGTCAGTAGTACAAGAGCCTTGTATGCGGTTTGTGTTATAAAAAACTGCCCTTGCCAACCCGCCTGCCAATCGTGGCGGGTATTGGCAATCCCTTCAATGATAGTCATTGAGTAAAGCCTATGTTCAGCAGTAGACGTCCTATGGCTGAATGATGACGAATGATGATGTGTGACGGAAAACCGACTGACGATGGAAAAATTAGCAAACGTTTGCGATCCTACCGCCATGTGTAGTGCCAGTAGCATTTATATGATTTTTAAACAAACGTTTGTTCATTTGAACTAGGCTTACCACAGATTAATGTAGGAGGCTTACGACAGAATTTACTTCAGAATCTTTGGTTATGGTTTAGAATAGTTTAGAATATTTTAAAAAATACATTTCGAACCGACACAAAATCCGTTACCTATCTACCCACTGTAATTATTATAGTAACAAATAACATGTATCAAAATCATCAAGTAATCCAATGTTCGTTATGGCGCGTGCACGATCACATCCTTTTTAACCGACTTCACATAAAGGAGGAGGTTCTCAATTTGTTTTTTTTTTTAATGTTTGATAAGAAATGGGTAAAATCAAATAGGCTAGAATTTAATTTGACAGCAGCCAGTCTATGATCTGTAAAGTCCGTTCTGCGATAAAAGTCCTGCGGAATTTTGAAGAACTAGTTGCAAAGTATGGAAAGTGACAACAAACGTCAAGAACTGCGTAGACGCTAGCGCCGCGGCTGTAACCTTTTTATAAGATCGGCTAAAAAATAATCCGCAAGATCGCACCGCGCGTGCGTGTTGCTAAATTTGAAACATGGGAATGGATCTATCAAAATTTCTGTGAAATATTTTTGTACTAGAAATTAAGTAAAAGTAATTCAAAATTTAGAAATGTGAAAATAATAGTGAAACAATAATCTTCGTCCGCATATCACCGGCGAAGAAAATAAGCTTTTAAGTCGTAAGTACCTAACCTAAATAGTTAAAAAAATATATGTATATTGACTGAAAAATAAACATTAATGTGGCTATTGCTGTGCCGCATTATATGATATTGATTAAATGTTACTAGGTACTGTATGCGGAATAATTTGGTAATGCTTAACGCTTTGTTGTCCTTCCGCTTTTGTTTGTATTTACGATCTTTCGCAAAGATTCGAATTTTATCGGCTGTAAATTTAAAACTTATTCATTTCGAACTACCTATCTATTTGTAATAATAAAGTATGTAATTGTATTAATAATTATCTACGGATTTAAAGACCAATTGTCCTACCATGATTATTATTAGAAATATGACTCACGTTGTAAACACCCAATTCCTTTGCGAATTGTATGTGTAACATCTGATACTCAGACATCCAGTAAGTGTTGGTATGTTTTATTTTTCCATAAAAAGAACCATGGACCCAGAAGATGGCTGTGAGCTTCCATGTAAGATAACGTCAGACGATTTACCAAAAGTTCACACAAAATGCAACTACAACCGTCCACACTCCAGGTTTACAACCAAACGTGTAGTCCACCTCTTATTTACTTAATTACATATTTATTGACAGTACATTCAAATAAAATTTGAATCCAAAATATTTCTTTAAAAATTGCTCTATTATTTTAAGAACTTACACATAATTATCTACTCTAAATATTTTAAGAACTTACACATAATTATGTAAGTTATTAAGTACTACTCAAAAATTCAGTTTCAAAGCTTAATAACAAAGACAATACTTTGGATCTCAATTTATGTTTATTATCTAAGTAGTTTATGAATTTAGCAATTTATACATTTCTTCACCTGCCATGGCCCTAAGTTCAAAACTTTCATTTGTAGGTACTTTTTTATTATCTGAAACTTTTCTACTTATTTATTTATTACACAAAAAATTACTTTATATTTTTCTTTATTATGCTTATACATGGGGCACACTAAAAGTTTTGCACTCCTATCTAATCGGAAGTATTTGAATTTCGAATTTTATATTTTTTTAAATGTTAAGATAAGATAAGATGTTGCAACCTTCTTAGTAATAAAAGAAAACAATTGGCAGGAAATGATTTGATAATTGTTTTTTATCACCCATCAAAGTTCTACGTACCTACGCAACGAAAATGGAATTAAATCAAAAAGATTTTAGAGCGATGCTTGATTTTTTTATGATTTTAAAAGTTCTCTGTCTCCGCAAGACTGTGCCGCTCGTCTTCAAAATGCTTTTGTGAGAGAAGCACCTTGTTTGAGCACCGTGAGGCGATGGTTTGCTGAATTTGAGAGAGGTCGAGTTTCTTTACATGACGAATTTCGTGAAGGGCGGCCTTCAACTGCCGTCAACGAAAATAATGTGGCTACTGTTAAGCGGCTAATTGAAGAAAACCCGCCGATTACCTATGAGACAATTCGAGGACTATTGGAGATTGGTAAGAGCCAAATTCAAAAAATTTTACACAAAGAATTGAAAGATGGAAGCTTTGCTGTCGTTGGATCCCTCATGAACTGGCAGCGGAGCCGAAGCGGGCTCGTGTGGAATGGTGCTCACAGATGCTACTGAAGTACGACCACGGACATTCTAATGCTGTTTATGACATTGTCACAGGAGACGAAACGTGGATTTATTGTTTTGAACCTGAAAAAACAGCAATCTTGGGTTCTTGTGAATGGGTGTTTGAAAATGAGAACAGGCCAAAAAAAGTGAGGCAGGCGAGAAACGTTGGTAAAAAAATGATCGCGTTTTTTTTCTCAGCTATGGGTCCCATCTGTACAATTCCACTTGAAGATCAAAAGAGTGTTAATGCCGAGTATTAACACTCTTTTGATCTTGTGTTAATAAAGTATTCTACTATTTGTGTACCCAGGGTGTTAGAAAAAGTTCGCGAAAGACGACCCAAAAGCCGCGTTCTCCTACATCATGACAACGCTTCTTCACACACGGCCAACTAAACCAAGTCATTTTTACCTTTCGAAAAAGTACAACTCGTCACCCATCCTGCGCATAGCCCCGACCTAGCACCCCGTGATTTCTGTATTTTCCCCCAAAATCAAGGATTTGATGAGAGGTTTTACTTTTACCAACTCCGAAGAGGCAGTGATAGCGTTCAATCAGCACGTAGAAAACATGCCTTCATATCTGGTCCTCCTGTTTTAAAAAATAGTTCGATCGCATGAAAAAAATTTTAAAATGTAAAGGAGAGTATTTTGAAAAGCATTATACATAATATTTTGGTTATAACATGTTGTTTTTTTAAGTTACCTACGCAAAACTTATAGTGTGACCTACGTATTGTATATTTCTATATTTGTAGTTCTGCTTCACCCACATGCTATGCAAAGTCATTATAAAAAACATGCACAATTTAAATCACATTACATATCTATTAAATACAGAAACTTTATAACCTACCTAAAACATTGTACCTCTGATTTACTATAAAGATGTATTTCTACCCCAATAAAGTCGCAGATTTAACTTGACGAACAGAAATTTAGGACCAATCATATTACCTATATATCATATTATATTATAATCAATGAATAATCATGTGTAAACATAATATGAAAACAATAATACTATTTACTACTTATGTACCCGTTTTCGACGCGAGCACAGCCACAGGCACTAATCAACTTTATTTAATTTCTAACACTAACTCTCTAACTAAGCTCCGCTCCAATGGACAGTGTGAAGCGGAGCTGTTAAAATAAAGGGACTCTACTGGTGGATTTCTACACAGCTCCGCTAAGCATAGCTCAGATTTCGGTAAACCAACAGGCGACACGTCGCATGAGGTGCGGTGCGGGGCTGAGCGGTGTGGAGCAGAGCGGCGTCGTTACCCAAAGCAAAGCAAAGCTCTAGTGGGCTCGCTCTTTGGAATCTACTAACCTAACTACGCTGAGCTCAGTTCCGCCGTAGTTTGCTCAGCTCAGCCTCCGCCTCAATGGAGTCTTACCCTTATATCGATCTTCATAACGACGCCGCGCACTCACACTTCGCGCCTTGCGATTAATCAAACGTATGACAATGTATAAAAGCGTTCATATAGAACGCTACATAGATCTTTCCCTCGCTGCGATTTATGTGTTTTTATACTATATTTCTTTTTTTAGGATAGAGAGTAGCTTATGAAACTAACCAATTTATGCTCCTAAATTCATCTAAACCCGTTTAGTCGCAAGCGTGACTTAATAACATTGGTTGGATGTAAGTAAGTGTACCATGAACATGGCGCCTTATAAATGCGGGCTGTTGTTGACTCATTGCCTCGATCATGCAATGTTCTAAATCCGGAGTTTATTCCAACAGTCGCTAATTGACTATTCGCAGTGTGTATACAAACTAATTCTGAAATCGATACCAAAGCAAAGAAACGGGAAGGGATTGCAACACATCTCGTAGGCACCTGAAGCAGAAGCACCTATACTTGGGTTGTGCCAGGATTGTGATGGAATAATATATACCCACTTAAAGAAATAAATCTCATATAGGTAAGGTCGTCATGCCCAATTCCCACTTTGCCAATAACGCAATGTTTCCATTCTAAGTAGTCGGCGTCCCTTTAAGCTTTAGGAGCCATTTCACATTTTCAACGCGATAACTAATACTTCCAGCGCCTAATTTGCAATTTTATAAAAGAAATTTAATCACTGAATAAAAATATAGTAAGTACTATAATATACTAATCCTGATACCTATTTTACCGCTATGCACGAAAAGTGTTTGCCTTGTCAATTTAAATTAATTTCATCAAGTTTCATTTTCGTTTTTTAATAAAACAACTGACCCAAACTGAAATGACCCAAATAGAGTTCATCATCATCATCATCATTTCAGCCATAAGACGTTTACTGCTGAACAAAGGCCTCCCCCAATAACTTATCATCGGGGGGGATTACCAATACTCGCCACGCTTGGCTGGCGGGTTGGCGAGCGCAGGTCTTTTTATAAGATTTCGCACGAATGCGCTGCTGCCCGTCTCGTGCTACAGGAATTAGTCGCCTCTCACGACACGCCTACTATTGGCGGCGAGGAAGTGTATTCTTTACGGCCGTCTCTACACGGCAAATCATTATTATTTGTCAATTTCCTGTAATTTATTTAACTTCCTTAGTTATTTGACCAAATACCTACCCGGTAGGTAATAAAATTAGAATGCCAGTACAATTCTTACTGAAGTAGGTAGTAAATGGCTATAAAAAAGTGCACCCGATAAAGTACTGCCGAGCAATTTTGCTAATTGCTATTCCCAATCACGTTAAGGGCAAAAAAAACTTCTAGAATGAACTTCTTTCAGAACTTGATGGCGGCTTTACGATATCTGTATACCTACTATAAATATTAATGTCCAACTTAGCTAGGCGGAAACACTTCCGTGCTATCCACCGATTTTGCCATAACAACTACAATTTCAAGTTGGCGGCACACGCAATATGTCTCCATAATCACAAATGTTTTATTTATTGCATCTTGCACTCGGTTTTCTGGCGGCATAAAAAATTAAAGAAGGAAAATCTTATTAAAAGGGGGAGAAGTTGCCGTGTGGAATGATAATCCTCGCATTTGGGCCAAATGTTGCGTGTACATTTTTGACTGACGTTATTCTTCGTATGAAACGATGAATCAAATTATAATTTGAGATTGATGATTAAATTGCTGAACTTTTTATTTATATAAATTATTTAGTAACTAGCTGTTGCCCGCGACATCGTTTGCGTGGTCTTTAGTTTATTCATAAAGGATTTACTACACAACATTCTTAATTTTTTCTTTCAAAAGAACCTTCTCTTGACAATAATTAACACAACAAAAAAAGAATTAGCGAAATTGTTCCACACGTTCACGCATGATGCGATGACCGAGGAAAATAGAGATTCATTTTTATAAATCTAGATATTAGGGAAATAGTAATAAATCAATGGCATCATGGCAACATCACCATGTTGTTCTTTTTCTTCTTGGGGTGCCTTCCCCTGCCAGAGGTTGGCGATCATCATGGCAACCTTCACTTCATCCACTGCTGCCCGGAACTGCCGGGACCTGCTAAGTCCGAACCATTGTCTAAGATTCTTGAGCCCAGAGGTTTTACGTTAGCCTGGTTTTCGGCATCCATTAATCTACCCTGGATGATCAGTTGGAGAAATTCACACTTGCAGTTGCGCAATATATGTTGTCATATTGTTGCGAACGTGATTTGGAAGTAAAACTTCTTTCTACTTTAATTATTGCAGCAAGTCGACGACTCGACGTCCACTACTGAACACAGGCTGGACCAATGACTTTCATCGGGGAGGATTGCCAATATTCGCCACGCTTGGCAGGCGGGTTGGCGAGCGCAGTTTTTTATAACATTTCGCACTCAGACGCTGCTGCACGTCTCGTACTACAGGAATATGTCGCCTCTTACGACACGCCTCCTGTTGGCGGTGGGGAAGTGTATTTTTTACGGCCGTCCCCACACGGCTCTTCTACTTTATCATGTCGGATTTCAACCGAACACAAACAAAGAGAATCTTTAAAAATACATTATTAGCTTCTTCTTGGTTCGCTTTTACTGGCTTGCTGCCATTGCACGCTTTTTAGGCTAATGGAACTAAACCAATTACACGGCTATAGCCAGAAATCGACTTTTTATCGACAACTAACAGATACGCCCTTGACTGGCACTATTTTTGTTCGGAGACCTTCATGCAGCTTAAAACTTTCGAGTGTGCTCGGATTCTAATTGTATGGCTTTATCTTTCTAATTAAAATCGTGTACTGCTTAATGCGATAAATACCTTTAAAAATGATATGTATGCTAATTCAATCAAATCCTTTGCTTTTTACTAAAACCCTCATATGGTCTTTTAATAAAGATTTTTTGGAACTGAATAAGAATAATCTTAACTTACAAAAAATATTTTACTTGAATTTTAAAAATATGTGATTTGTAGCGCTTTAATATTTCTAGGATAGAATCTCGATCGTAGTAAACGATGTTTGGTAAGTTCTAGCTTTTGCCTCACATAGTCATACCACAGAATATATAATAGGATAAATCGTCATACTTCGTTTACTACCTTTGTTGGAATAGGCTAGTTTCCTGGATCAAAAAAATATTATTCTATTTAGTCTGTCAGTTAGATTATCAAAAAATATATGACTAATTTTTTGTCTTTTGTCAATCAAACAAAAAAATACGAAGATAAAGCGCATCAAAGTTTGAGAATGGAAGCATGTGACGTCACGCCGTGCTAAAAAGTGTCGCAAGGCGTGACGTTACGCGGAACTTTAACGGGCTATATATCTTCATCATTTTTTGTTTGATTGACAAAAGACAAAATATGGGTCCAATATTTTTTGTTAATCTAACTGACGGACTAATTAGATGTTTTTAGGAAACTAGCCTATTGGGTATGGAAAACCAGTGCAGTGCCTCGGGAATGTTCGCGGAAACGACCACTGACGACTTGTTGTTGCATCTCTATGGCGACGGGTGCGCGTCAGCTTGGGGCAGCTTGGGGCAGGGGTTACACCCACTTGCCAGAATTTCATCTGCTATAATGGTCAACAGACATAATATTGTTTCTCTTAATTTCATATGTCATACTCATTGTTTAGTTAGTCACATGCTAGAAACTTTGTTTCCCATAAAGTCAATTTCAATAATAACATTTGCTAGCATGATTGTAAGCCGTATTATCACAAGCCATAACATCATTTGCCATTATAATAACTTCTAGAAAAAGAACATAAATTTCAATATCATAATGTCAGTAATTAACATGCTAACAATTTCCAGAATTATCACTAAACTACCCTACACTATTAACAAAATAATCTTTTCTACAGTCTAGGACCTCGACTAGACTCTAGGTTAGGTTAGGTTAGAACAGTGACCACACACAGCGCGAAAGCGAGCGAACGGAGCGAGCGATTCAAATTTTTGCTTCCAATAGTATATTATATAAATTGGAGTTTATATTAAGTAATCATTATATCTTTTAAATATAATCTTTTCGCGAACACAAATTGAACAGCGAACTATTGTACACGCAGTTATACTTTTGTCAATAAACATCGCCTACAGACGTTTGCCTACCCACCAATGTATTTATAATAATTTTTGAGCGCCTGTTGGTATTTCATGAGCCAATGCATAGCTTAGATAGATTCGAAAACAATTTTGTAAGGCATTTAAATATTCTGTTGAATAATATTATTGCATTTAATAGAATTGATAACAATACGTATGGCACTCGTATCATTATGGAAACTAATTTTAGGGCGAACAAGAGTATGTCACAAGTATAATATTATGGTCAACAAAACATTCGGGCAAATGAAATTCTGTCATTTGAATATTATGGCATATATTCTTCGGGAAAACAATAGACAATCCCCCAACAGCATTCTGGCACTGGACTATCATTCACGTTAAGCCCACGAACCTGGCTGCAAAATAATTAAATAAATAAAAAAATATAATATAAAATCCCGTCTTGTATACTAAACAAAGGTATAAGTTATTATTGTTACTAACAATTAATAAGGATTATTCCGAAATAAATGATTTATTATTATAATATCCCTGGTTCTATATGGCTCCAGGGACCAAGGAATAACCAATTCTATCTTTAAGGCTTGTAGTGCCCCCAAATCGGCGACTTGACGAATGTTATACGAATACCGCACGAAAACTCATTGAAATACGGTTCTTAACAGCGCGCAATGAAACGTGGCTGTTACGAGTTCGAGTGTTACGACAGTCTCTGCGTCTAATAGAAGAATCTGGGCCCAAATGAGATGCGTTTTTTTTTTTAATTAAATAAAACAAATATTTAAAAAGTGAAAAAATAACATCATTCTACATTGTTTTATTAGGCAGTTTAAAAAATTTCATACTGTTTCGATAATGATGCGGCCGTTAAATATTTTATAAAAAAAATAACCAACTTCAAAAACACTAAAAAGCTAAAAATAACTTTTAAACAATCATACCAAACAGTTATTTTTGGAGTCAGTGCAAACAACCACATTCAAACATTTCACGGCTGGCACCGACTCCAATAATAACTGTTTGGTATGATTGTTTAAAAGTCATTTTTAGCTTTTTAGTGTTTTTGAAGTTGATTAAATTTTTATAAAAAATTGTTTTATTTGTTTGTTTTTTTACATTCTAAATGGCGATCTGTGATGTAATTACAGCTAAATTGGTTCTCATGACGATTCAAATAAGCTCAAACACGGCTATGATACATTGTTTTATCACAGAGTTGCGGTGCTTACCTTCCGCCTTTTTCATCAGATCAGTTTGATAGTATCATTCTCACCAGAATCATTTATTAAAATTTGATTTGTCGACTATGGCAAGGCTTAACTGTCTTAATAAAAATATCTTATCGCGTGGGTAGGGCGTGCGTACCTTACTCGTGGAAGACTATTGTGGCCAACTATTGTCTCCTTCATCAGTTCCACCTCAGCAAATGATACTTTCTGAATGCAAATGCTTGACTTGTTGTTAAATATACTAAAATCGCTATATGTATATCTATAATATTTTAGGAGTTCCCTCAATTCCTCATGGATCCCATCATCAGAATTGAATTTTGAAAAAAATGGGACCAATCTGGAGGTATATACTTTAAATTTTTTCAAATCGGTTTATTCATGGCGGAGTTCTGAGGTAACAAACATTAAAAAAAAAACAATAGAATCGAGAACCTCCTCCTTTTTTTGAAGTCGGTTAAAAATGCTTATAAATGTGAAAAATAGGGTTGACTTTAGATTTTTTTTTTTACGGTTCCATATTATGCCAAAATGAAATTCAAGAAAAATAACATCATTACTCACATCTTAAAGATTACTGTGTATTTTTTTCAAATAGAAAAACTCAATAACTAACGTACAAATTGCTTACAAAGTTACACAATTTCGCGGTATTTTTCACTGGTCAAACTTAAAAAGGTGCAACTTGCAATCAAATCACGGAATATAATCCCTAACGTCGCTAGCTCACTCCAATAATAAGCCTGATACTTTTAACATGCTTGAATAGAATTGTCTGTTTTGTATAGATCATGTCAATTTAAATATTCAATGGCTTTTCGTAATTTGAACCGCTCGTTTGCGAAGCGCCCATAGAAATCCGATTATTGATGTCTTCCAATCAATCGAAAGTGACTGCTGATGCGTGAAGCACTTACAAATTCATTAGTGGAGCCTCGTTACATACATTATGGTGTATTACCATATACTCGGGTAAAAACTGCTGTAAAGTAGTTGGAACAATCGCAAGAAGTATTTATTATTCGCTGTGTGCGCGATGACAGCGCCCCTAGTGACCACAATTATTGTGGACTTGAATCTTTCAAATCATGGCAACTGGACGGTTTGAGAATGATTTTCGGATTGTTTTTCTTCGAAATTAGATAAAAATATCTAAAAAGTTTGCGCATATTATAATAAGTGATTTTCTTACTTGAACTAAAATACGAATTTTATAATACCTACGGGATTTTAATCAATACAACATAATATAACGTTCCAACCTCAAAATGTGCAAAAAGGGAAAAAATAGTATTAGCACAGCTTGTGAGAGATTTTGAAGAGCTCAGAACCAACGGACAAAGCTACTTAATAAGAGCTGTGATCATAAGATACACATCTGTAACACAAATTCCCTACAAACTTTTTTCTTTTCACAGCTGCAGCTACCCATTTATTTCTTTAATCCAATTTTCATCTTGATGTTGGAAACGAATAAAACATGTACGAAATGTTTTTCCCATTGTTTCTACACTTTATAATGTATGACCCATATTGCGAATTTTAACGTTTTCACTTAAAAATACTTAATAACGTTAGTATGGAATTCTATGGAAATATAGCAATTTGACACATGACAGTCCAGAGTTTTTTCACATTTCTGCTACATTGCGTGCTGCAATCGATTTGACGGCCCCCACCACACACTTTGCACACAGCGAATACAGGGTTATTTGTAAAACATTAACAACCTCCTAGGGGCTGATTCTGGTGCTCAAATATAATTTCTGAGAGACCAACATTGAAATCTAAAAAAAAAAAATACTTCTCCATACAAACTGATGTCAGCTGGTGGCGGTTTAGTATGGCGAAGTTTTTTTTTGTTGTGTGTGTTTTTTTGCGATCACACATCATACATACATAGATGGAAGATAAGAAATTATTTTCATAGGAAACACATAATATCATTCATCATAGCAATCACATTGAATCCATATTGTTCTATCAAGTGGTATCATACTCGTAAAATACATGGTTTACGTTTGAACGCGTGGCCCGATTTTTATGATGAAAGATTTGTTTTCGATTGTGATCTTCTTATGTACTTTGTTCAATGGCAAATAAATTATTCGGATTCTGAATATCAGAATAACTATTGAAACATTGGGAACATTTAGGTTTTTTTTTAAGAATACATATTTATATTCTTATACATTTTCTAAGTTTTGAAATTGATTTAGGGAACTTGAACGAAGTCGAGGGCAAGAGCAACACCTAGTTAAAAATAAAACCAAGTTCCCTTTCAATTTTATTTTTAGTTGTAGAGTACTTTTCCTCCATTGCCTAATAAAATGAGACACCCCGTATACCTCGATTTAGTACTGAAAATGTGCAAATAGTTTGCGATAAATTGATGTTTGTATGGTAGTGAATTCGCGCCATGAATAAAACTTTCAGACGAGCGAGTCAGTCGCCTGTTTTGTTTATCGATAACGAAACGTACACGCGAATCAATAACTTACGCTCAATAGAAGTTCAGCATGCCCCTCTATGTGCTCGTCTGACTGCTCTCGTTCGAGGCCTCAAATAGAAAAAGGAAATAAATTTGAAATCTGTCTTGCGTTAGTTTACGTTACTTGTTATTGCGTTTATTTTCCGCTCGTTTTGCTTTTCCTTTAATGGCGAGTATAGTCGCCAAATGTAAAGCATGTAGTTTCAAAAGCCTACTACTTAATTCCTAATTGTCAGAAAAATATTTAAAAAATACGTAAAGATTTTGAAAATTTAATACAAAATACTTTTATTGACATATCAATAACTAGTCTTTTTAACCCGCTCGTTTAACCGCTTGTCTGTGCTGCCCTCGTGTATGGCCGCTACGGCCCACGCCCAGTCACCTGCCGCCGGTCAGCCGTAACTGACTGCTGACAAGCGCAAACGCGCGTGTTTGTAGCTCGCGCCTCATTTGTTTGTTTACATCGTGTTCAGTGACTCCGGGATACGCGCGTCTATTTGCACGCTCGTGTGATCCGGATTTATTGACATGGGAAAGATTTTCGAGTGAGTATAAAATATTGCAACTAATAAAACTAACCATGTATCTATTATTTATATACTTTTAGTACTTCTATTAAGTAAATCAAGTATCTATTATTTGCAAGGCTTTTAATATTTGTATTTCTCGCTCGGTTCATTGATAAATCGTTAAACTATTAACATATGAATACATATAAAGAATTAGGATTTAGGCAGGACTATCAACATTCTTCTACGTCTATGTTTTCTTTAAAGTTCTCTGACTTCGTATTTCATCCATCTTCACTTCACGTTTCTGTAATATGTATTTGTCTGTTCTTTTACATACATACAAGAGTTTCGTATTAAATTAGAAATCTATTTATATTATAATTCGGTCGAGGCTCTGTCTGTCTTGTGTCTATGGCCTATGTAAACAAAACTGCCAATACTCCTATTTATTAGCACTCTGTTTCTTTAGCCATCCATCAATACTGTTCCATGTTTAATATATTGTTTAAAAATTTGTTTATTGAAAATATTACTGTATGTTTTTTTATTCTTGCCTATTTGCATATTGCTCATAAACTCATAAGGGAGTCAGATCATAATCTCCAAAATGGTTGCCATGTCAATAAAAAAACTTTAATTCCGAAATCCATGGAAAGTGGCGTGTCTAGTTTGTCGGTGATCGAAAAAAATAAACGTCGGCTTATGCTCGCGTAACTCATGGTTGCAGCTTGTTACCAGCTTGCATCCGGAGAAGGCTGCACGGCATCGTGGCCAGGGGACATGGTGATAGGCGGTAGCGGTGAACACCAATGAAACATTTCTTCAATCGAATGTGGTGCTAGATTTTGGCTACTCTTCTACATAGTCTTGGATTCTACCGTAGAATTTCTACGTTACTATACTTTGTCGCAATTTCACGCATTAAACACAGAATATATAGTGGGATAAAATTAAGAACCTATGTATAACTATGACCTAACTAATAAACCAACTTTGGTAGTAGAAACATAGGTTGTATACTGCTGACACATTATGTGAATCTTTGAAAATAGGCTGACAATACACATTTTGTGAATCTTTGAAAAAAGGCTGACAATAGTTCCAATACGACATACTAATTTTTTATTTTTTTTATTCAATTGCACACTCCACTATCAGCTTATAGCCAAAGCGTGGAGTGAGCCAGTACTTACTCGTATTACTTATACAGCCATCAGTTTGCGCATGCAGAAATTGTTACAATATTTTATAGCTAGCTACATCTCTCTCAAGTAGAATAAAAACAGCACCATAATTCAATAACGCAGTACTGAATGTACAGTATGTAGTAGTAAAACGTCACTTCAAACCAAAATGTCAGCTGCTCATATGTCCAATGAAGCTTGACGACCACTTTGTTCGAAACGTATTTGCCTTGTGTACGGAATGGACAGATATGGTCTATTGTCTTCTTGGCTAGATGCCTCTGTGGCCACGGAAAGTTCCAGGCTCTTAATAAGATTGTAGAGGGATTAGGAAAATAGGCTTATATTAATCTGATCGATTTGATAACTGCCACAAATCGCTTTCTATCAGGAATTAGATTCTAGTTGTTAGTTCATCTATTCGACCGAGTACTGAGTAAAATATCTGATGACGTAGTGGCGCGGGCCTAGCAGTGCTGGAAGACACCCCTGGCAAAATTAATTGTTAGGTACCTCGTACCAAAACGATGTTGATTTTTTCCATTCATTCGGGCGTAATTTATATAAATTATATAAAGATCGAACGATGCGTGCCAGCTAAAATTATATTGGGTAAGGAATCCAGGTCCACAATGGGATATGAGCACTTTAAGGGGTATCATCTCACTTGAAAATATAAAAATGAAAGGAATCACCTTCTTGAACCCGGAAAAGGCAACAGAACTGATATTACAAATTTATAGTCTGTTTAAAATAATTTGGTAATATCTGGCCTCGACAATTATCGCAAAGGGCTCATTTATAGGTAATACCTCCAGAAACCCTACGCTTCGTTGATAGGATCCTGCCAGTCGTTATAACACGAACCAAGTACGATAAAACTCGAATTTCAATTCTGCCAGCGTATCGCGCCCCCAATTATGCTGTCACGTCCCGAATCCATTTCGCTCCCCCGCACTGGGCCCGCCGGCTAGGGTCCGTCACCGTGCAAGGACTCCCTACCACGTGGTCGTAAATGTAAACAGTGATCGATACTAGTTGCCAGGATACTCACGTGTTTCGCTCAACCCGGGGCTAACCCCCGTCACATCGGACGAGACGCGTGTCGTGGTAGGTGCCAACATTACTCACTCTTGCATTTTATATTTTTTGCACTTGTAGTACAAGACGTTTAGTTATAAGGCGTTGTGTTGTGAGTAGGTTGTATGTCAGTGTTTTGTTTTTATCCGTAAACTTCTGATGGCAACTTTTTCAGAAACTTGTTCAAACGGTTTTGTTCTTGACTTTGCGAAATTATAAGCATTATAGAAACGTGTTAAGCGTATTAAGTGTTAAATGCTTAATCACTTATTCGAGAAGGCCAGTAATTGGTTCGTCTATACGGCAGCATAATAATAGCTGTCAGTTGTCACGATTATCTGCGTTTTTCCTTGAACGCGGTAGAAAAGTTTCTTGTCAACAGTACACTATAAATAATAAAGTGGGCAATTGCTGTGTGCAATGCACACTTAATGGGCTGCCTTTGTTGGCAGTTAAAGGTCGACTTGTACATAATGCCTTCAGGCATTAAGCCCACCTTTTGTACAATAAAATTCAGTTGGTACAATAAAATTAAAACAAATAAAATTTTACTTAATAGTTTATCAGAAAGCTCAAATCTGTACATTAACCCGACTGCTGCATAATTTTAAACTTTCATAATGCACTTAGATAAGTGACACAATTCAAAAACACGGAAATACACGCTACACATATTTTCTTTTTGTATCCTTTTGATTATCTCTATGATAATTACTTTTAAATTATTAATTATTATTATTAAGTCAGTCAACAGCTTCATAATCCTCTTTCGGCTAATATTTCGAGCTATTATCGCCAACTTAGTGAAACCGCCAAAAACCAAATTTTACAGTATTTTTTTTTAAATATCTGTACAGCTAAATGTGGTGCTAGTTATAATTTATTAAAAAAACAGCTTTTTTGGCGCTTATGATAATTTTTCTTTCTTATCTTAGCTACTTTTTATTCCTTACAGGCGTTTATAATATCACTTGCGATAAAGAAAATCTGCTCAGAGTTTAACGCAAACGACAATAAAAACATAATTTGATCCCACTTTACGAAAATCCTTCTAAAAGTGTCATGTAGCAGTACACGGCCTTATCCTGGCCAGTTCACCTGTGTTTTTGTGATATCGCCCACAAGTAATATATTTTAGTCTTTATTAAAAGGTCTTTAAATTGTGTCAACCATTTCAACAATTTCACAGAGACAGACTTGTGACGTAATGTCACCAAAAATGGTCGAAGAGACCGTTTCCGTGCGTGAGTTCAAAATTAATTTCACCACACGCCCACAAAGTTATAGGTTCATTGTACCCTGGATTCCTTTTGACATCCTCCCACTGCCTTTTCGGCAGCTAAAGTAGGATGCTTAATAATTAATTCATGAGGTTGATTAATAATTGTATTCGTTGTTTAAAATGCTGGGTGTTGAAATTTCTAATACTTTGTGTTTGAGATATACATAGAACTAAAAAAAATATGTCAACTTTTTCAGCTTCCAGCGCACCTAGTAGACAATATAGAAAAGCTCGTTTTCTACATAGACCCGGTTTCTACATAACACAATGTATAATAAATAATATATATAAACCAAACAAATTAAAAATATATAATTTAAATCAATTCAAGCCCGCCTTATACAGGGAGTAACGAAAAGGTGAAATAAAACTTTAAGGGGTTATTCTACGGCTAAATAACATCAACTTTTTCTAAGTTGATGTAATTTAGCCGTAGAACTTTAAAAAACTTTGAAACTTTAAGGGGTTATTCTACAGCTAAATTACATCAACTTTTTCTAAGTTGATGTAATTTAGCCGTAGAATAACCCCTTAAAGTTTTATTTCACCTTTTCGTTACACCCTGTATAAATGGCTTTTACAATCTAAAATATTTTTTCAACGATAAGCTCTGTGTGTGTCTGTCTCTCTAAATGTTTTAAAAATCTGAAAATTGTTTAATGCTTAATTTGACATTTGCATGTCTTTGAAATTGACTAAACATGAAATGCTATTACTAACAATGATTTTAACCATGTTTTATGTGAATAAATAATTTTTATCTTGTCTTAAATAGTCGATATAAGCATATGACACCAATATGTAATAATGATATGATTATGTAGTTCCGAATTCAATTTATTTGGTGAGGATCTATTTAAGTACCTACCGACTTAGTTGCATGCAATCGTAGTATATTTTTACATGATATTGTATTGTATGAGAAGCAAAGTTCCGTGTTTTCATGGAGCATTTCCTACGGCCTAGTTATAAAACTGACGGATTTATAGCTTGCAATCTGTGATAAGGAACGCTATTTTTACGAGAACCATGAACATTACTTAGGATATTTCCTCTACTTTACATCTAAGTAGGTTTAAGTACCCAGTTAATCCATGTCTGACCTACATCACTTCATTATTGTGTACAGATTTTGATATCGTTTAACTAGTTTGTGCCCGCGACTTCGTTTCGTAGACTTTAAGAATTAAGGCGATTAGTGCTGTTAAATTAGCGACTCGACGCGTGTTGGTATAAATACCGCAAGAAAACTCATTAAAATACGGTTCAGAAGAGCGCTCAATGAGACGTGGCTGTTACGATAATCGTTGCGTCCTACCTACCTACCTAAAGGTAGCGAAAATTTGGGAAAATTTATAGCTATCTAGTTGACCTATCAATTGACCTACTTATATTAAAAAGAAGGAAGAAAAGAGCAATGCCCACGAGCCATACAACTTCTGGCCCAAGAGTGGACAGTCAAATATCGCACAAGACGTTACTGTTTTAATGAGTTTAGGTTAAAATGAGAATAACTAACAAAATAATTCAGAAAATATCGTTTTTTGAATTGACCTTAACCAGATATCGAACCCCTTTGCGTTCAAGGAGAATTACCGCGCCTCTACACTAACCGGGTCGTCGAACAAAACAAAAATTGTTAACTTAGTTCTAATTATTGTTAATTGTTACCCATTCAATATACTCTAATTTTATTATCTAGCTATAATATAGGCTGCTCTCTTCATTAGCGATACCTTATAGGTAACTAAGTTTTTAAGTCCTGTTGCATATGTACCTACCACCAATGTGCATCACTCAGTAAGCAAATAAAGATTTGAATTTGAACTAAAACTATATTTTGTCCGTAGGGCATTATTATAGGTAATGTCAAATTGCCTTGTCTATTGTTCCCATAACACGCCCTTGACACGCGTTATCTAATAAAGGTAACGAGCCATGTGTCTTTTAACTATTTTCACGGTGTGTGTGTGTGTGTGTGTGTAGTTTACGACAACCTTTAAAAGTGTAGCTGAACGATTTCCGACCCGACCGACCGAGAAGCTGTTAAAAAGTTTCTTTGGTACAGTCACGAGCAATCAAACTATCACAAAATGACTTTCCCTAACCGATTTTTAACTTTAGGTTTAACATCAAGAGTTGATATTAAATTAGAAAGTTCGAGGTTCTGGAGTGATAAGCTGGTCGACTATAGGTACTTGGTGTCCGTACCGTGCAGTGTCCGTGTTAGGTCATTGCTAAACGTGGATGTAAACAATGCCCATTCGTCAACAAGGGAGCATTAAACATGCATTAGTCTTTAGTTAGGGCGTTTACTCACAGCAGGAGGCTTAACACTTAATTTGATGGTAGTCCAAAATTTATTTCATTTAGGCAGCAGCTCGTCAACCTACCACAAAACGTCAAATTTTCTCAATTGATATTGATCTCTACATGTCGGACTTAAAGTTGGAAATCGGTTCAATGACCCTTAACTTTTGGGTACGTTGACCTGCCGTTCACTGTACAAGATATTATTGATTATTGAAATAAGGCAAAACCTCTTATTCGCTGATTCTATTGCCCAAATACTAATATATTAAATACAAACTGTTGTCAGCTGATCGCGGTTTAGTAGAAGAAGTGTATTTTAAATCCTCGACGAAAAAGGGGTGCTATAAGTTTAACGTGTGTATCTGTCTGTGGCATGGTAGCTCCTTAACGAATAGACCGATTTTGATGTAGTTTTTTTGTTTGTTTTAAAGTTGATATTACAGAGATGGTTCTTATCTATGTTTGATGAAGAACTGTTCAGCCGTTTATAGGTTATCAGCTCATTTCTTAATTGACAAAAGGGTTGTCAGCTTATTTTTTGTGATTTCGATGTTAGTGAGGTTCCATATAGAAAAAGTGGATGTATTTGAGCAGTAGAACCAGCCCCAGAAAGGTTTTGCGGTATTTCAATTACTCCTTGTATACATTGTTGTTGGTTTTGTTGTTGACTCTATCTATTTTTCCTTAAACTAAAACCTGAAATATTGTACGCGAACGGATGTGTCAATTTAATCTAGGTTCTTTCTTACTTAGTTCCTCCACCCCTGAAGAATTTTTAAGACAAAAAAAAATAAAAAAATTGGGACGTGTTTGCGTGTAGCCTAATTTAGGCCTATATGCAAAAATAAATTGGTTTTATAGGTTTTTATAGTACAAAAAGGTCAAGATAGATAGCACACTAAATGTCATGGTGTCGCAGTGAGGAATTAACAATAACATTTTTGTGTTACGAGATGATACAATAAATGCGTGCCAATGCGTCTCTCAGCACCGACCCGAGTCTGACTCACCCCTAGATCAGGCCCGCTAGAAAGGAGCCCGACAGCGGTCTGGCCTGTTTCGGCAGTCCCGGTTCCGTCGGCGCCACCACTGGCGGGTTCGCCGCTTGGTAGGGTTAGGGTAGGGTAGGATTGCCTTGCGCACTCGTCACTGGCCCGATCATGCTCGCTAGAATGGGGCCCGGCACGTACGCCGGACACCGGACGAGGTCTACCTCAACGGCCGCCACTGCCAGCAACAGGTCCTTCCGAAAAAAAAAACTTAGCACCGAATTGATACTAACTAGAAATAGAACCACAATGCCGATCGGAGCGTCAAAGTAAAGTAAGATTTGTCAGTACAGTGTTCAAATATCATGTGCAAAACTGTTCTATGAATAACAAAGTAACACAAACCTTGAGATGATAGGTATATTTTATTTGCTAAAGCACGTCTAAAAATTAAATTTATTTCGTTACCCCAAAATTAAAAATTATGTCGATTAATCTACAGTGAGTAACCGCCTTTATATCTACGGTTTGATGTCAGTGTTGCGCGCTGCCATTCAATAAATGAATAATGGAGGCCGTCCCAGCTACGACCAGGTGAAATACTCGCAATAGGTAGTCATTATGACATATATTTTCAAATTCCCTAAACGCCATTTATTTATCTATTTTAATTGCTATAGGCCATTTTCGATAGTTTGTTCTTAAACAATACATTTTGTGACTATACTTAGTACTTACATTAAGTACAAGCTGTGTCCCGCGACTTGGTTCGCAATATTTTCCGCGCAACTTTCTTAAATAAAATAATCTACACAGTATTAGAAAACTTTTTAAAAAGATTAATGAAATCGGTAAAACTTCTCAAGGTATGACGTAACCAAGGAAAATAGGGATTCATTTTTACAAGAAGGGACTTATAAAAATGAATCTCTATTTTATGAAAGAAATATTTCACTGGTTGTAATAAAAAAAGTATAACATTTAAGTTATTTTGTAAAAAAATGATTTTCAATTATTATATACTGGGACTGTATACTCGCCTCTGATCAACATAAGAAAACCATAGACTTGAAGAGTACCTCTACCCAACAATTATTTACTTCAAAAGTTCCAAGGTTTTCTTACAAGAATGTTAATAAAATGTAATTTAAAGTTAATGTTACATATTTTTTCAAGCCCTACCAACCAGGGCATAGCGAATGTAAGAAACATTGCCAGCAACGCGAACGCCTCGATCGCATCGACTGCCATATATGGCACAATCGCCCATTGACCATCGACCATCGACCATATGCTCACCGCATGTTTGCACGAGACTTACTGGTTACCTCACCGCATGGCGCCGCATGCCGTGCTTAGATTTTAATGCTCTTTATATTCTATATCCTATCTTGTAGGTGATTTGTTAGTAGCAATAAATCAATTTTTATGAGACACTGAAACCAAAACGTCATCTACATAAACTTGACCTGAAAATGTTGAGCGAACACTGAAATGACACTCAAAGTAGAGGATCTCATGATTCTCTTGTAATCTTGACAGACTATCTCGTGGTCATAGTACCTATATTGTGACTTGTTTCTCTATCCATTAATCACAATATACCGTCTAAAGTAAAATTGTGACAATGACACATAATCGTCTGTTTAAAAGAGCCTTAACTTCGTGTATTGTTTCAGTATACAGCCGTAAGTTTTCAAGTTTAACCTAGATTGATTGTAGTACATTACAACATCACGCAAGAAGCTACACCAGCCAGTTATTCGAATAGTTTACCAACTGCTTAGTTTTTAACGGTGAGCGTATCGATCGCAATTCACGTTTACATGTTTACCACGCCAAACGCCTAGCCGATTCCGCTTTACACAATCCATATACTCCAATTATTACAATAAATAAATTAATTAGATGTTTAATTTCCAGTCCACATGTATCAGAAACCTCGAATCCGTCTACATCAGGCCTTCATATAAACGAACGAGAGGAAGACAGCATGAGAAAGAATGACGAAGATGCTAGCAAAGACAAAGAAAGCGAAGGCTCCGTCACTGACTGGGTGTCGGGGGGACCGATCGGAACGAAGGGAGCGGTTCTGGTCTTCCGATCATGTGTCCTAGCGTCGAGAACACCGTCAATGGAGTCTACGACAAAAACTATCGGGAATAACACTGGCACGACGATTCTGTTGAACAAAGCCAAGAATATGGCGAGGAGGCTGGTAGCCGAGCCGCATTCGTTCAGCGTGAGGCCGAAGACGATAATGCACGACGTGATGGAGACGTTCGGGAACAGCAACAAATTCTCAGGCCAAGCTTATGTGGTGAGGCACGTCAGTGAGGCTGAGGTCCCACAAACAGTGTCGGTAGAAGAACAAGGACACGAGCCGGCGGAACACAAGAGGGATATCGATGACGTGTTGAATGATTTGAGCAAGATTACGCTGAAGAAACATTTGAATATAGAAAATACAACGGCCAACATCAAACCTCCAGAGGAACCACCACCCCCACCCAAAGGTGAGCTACTAATCTTGATCGTGATAAAACTAATCCTACTTCTTCGCTTAAGTCATAATTACTATTTCCATCTTTTTCTTTAGTTGAAACCAAAGAAGAGAAAAAAGGAAAGAAGACCAAAGGGAAAAACAAAAGAAAAAATACTCATATACAAAGAACACTGTCTCCGTCATTCGACAGCGACGATTCTGAACATCTACTTGTGAAGGAGGTCGATAATGTTAAGGTAAGAAAAATCAAGGGTACTTGCATGTTGAGGACACCTACACGAGGGATGACCTAAATAGGGCGACACAAATTTCGTATATGTTTCCAAGTTTTGGTCAGAGTTGGTCTAGAATGACCATTGACACGATAGAAGAAGGTCAATGGTATTTCTCTAAAATGATTTTAGCTGTAAACCAGAATTGATTTATTAGATCTTACGTAGCCCCCTGCTATAATAATTCTAATTTAGCCTTAACTGGGTCATGAGAAGTAAAGACAAAATGAAGTAAATCTTGCTTGTGCCGTGTGGGGACGGCCGTAAAGAATACAATTCCCCACCGCCAACAGGAGGCGTGTCGTAAGAGGCGACTAATTCCTGTAGCACAAGACGGCAGCAGCGTCTGCGTGTAAAATCTTATTAAAAAAAACTGCGCTCGCCAACCCGCCTGCAAAAGCGAGGCGAGTATTGGCAATCCCCCCGATGATAGGTCATTGGGAGAGGCCTATGTTCAGCAGTGGTCTTCCTATGGCTGAAATGATGATGATGATGAAATCTTGCTTTAAAGGTTCGTTCTTCATGTGTCCGTATTTTCGGCCAACTTAAAAACTTAAGAGGTTTTCAATTCGCCGGAATGTTTCGATTTAGCTTAAAGATTATACTTTTTGCCATCAGTATTTGATGCCGTTTATGTAGATGATTCCATGTTACAGGTATTAGACAGCAACCAGATGCCGGCGCGCATGTTAAAGATTACATACAAGCTGGTGAACACAGAAACCAAACTCCTGCACCGATTACTGCAGGCCCACGGGCTGATAGAGGCCTCGTCTGAAGAAAAAAACTTTAACCTAATGTGGGCGGGACTCCATCCGAAACCTGACGTACTGAGGTCTCTTTCACCGTATCAGAGGGTCAACCACTTTCCCAGGTGAGAATTTTTCATCAATTTTTTTCTTAGAAGGTTTATCAGTATCTTTTGGATGCTATTCTATCAGATGTCAAATAGTTGGCGTTGAGCTGAAGTTTACTGTCTAAATTTAGATTTTAAAATTGACCTAATTCTTAAATTTAAATTTTATAAGAACGCTCTGGCTTAGGCGAGCTGGGAGTCGCCCCAAAAAATAGCCTTGCCTGGTACTCTGATCCAAAGGTAAGTACCGAAAGCACTTGTTATCAGACATCTAATATGAAAAATGAAATCAGAAATATAGATGGTACCAACACCCAGATAATATCGAAAAGTGCGTTTTCTACATTGACCTGACCGGGAATCAAACCTGGGATCTCAGAGATAGCGAGGCCAAGTCCGGCGTGCTTGCCTCTCGGCTATGGAAATTGTCAAAAGGATTTTAATACTTGACTTTAAGAGACCGTGAAAAGTGGGTGTTTTGCAGGTAATTTTGACAAATACTTCTAAATTGACTCAACCGGTAATCGAACCCGGAACCCTTACGCTAAAGGTAAGGTGAGGTTAGGTCAACCTCTGTGCCTATATGGTAGTAATACGGTCATACCATTTTCATCAAGAAAACAGCTCGTAAATTTCTGTCATTATTATTGAGTTACTGAATAATTCATTGTATTTGTTTCCTAGACTACTCTACTCTCTCTACTATTCGAGAATATTACTGGCCTACTGCTGTAGATGGCTAGATAGACACTTATATAGTAAACAAATGTAATTTCGTATAGGAACTTGTCTTTCGCGTGCACAAAAATATTCTATCCATCAATACTAAAGCATAGTGTACGCTTAAAATGATGGCCTTGTTTTAAAGTCAATTAAGTTGGAATAGCAATAAGCGCAACTACTCTCGAGTCCGATTGATTCTACCAGCATTGAAAATTGACGTTTCGTGGTTTCGAAAACCTTAGTACTTTACGAGTATAATAGTTATATTTCCATTCCATTCCTGCACTTTGTATTTTATATTGTTTTTGGTGCCAAATAAAATATTACTTACTTACTTACTTATAGGCTCTAAAATCCGGCAAACTTTACAAGCACGTATTATATTATATCATTCTCCTCCGTAACATATTTAATTCTTTTTGGGCCCAGAATGATGAAATTTTCATTGGTTTTGGTCCTTAAGACCAGGAATTAAAGTTCAAAGTTTGGTGGCAACTATTCGGCCATTGCCTTATAAAGCCTTAAGGGCAGGTTGGCTTATCTTGTAAAATGATAAAGTATGTAAATACTTGACTCAAATTTCTCTAGCGTTTTTTATGACAAGCGTCCACTTCTTGCTCTTGAAAATACTCTACCTACCTTGTAATAAGTAGATCTATTATCTGAAACATCAATAAATAAATCATATGATTTAAGATTAACTTATTTTATTATAAGGCATTTTGGTTCCCAATAATAAAATCAGTAATTTCGCTCAGTGAGTCGCGTGGATCGCGAAAGCACCTTCTGCGGACACTGCTAGAGGCTCACGGGCTGGTGGAAGCTGTCCCCTTCCGTGAAACCTGGACAATATTATGGTCCGGCCCTCTGATCCCGTTTGCTGACCTCCAAGCTTTGCGCACGTACCAAAGAGTCAATCACTTCCCGAGGTAATTACCTCTTTAATCTTTCTGCCGTCCTGTTTCAATCAGGGTACTCTTGACCATGACCCTTTATCCAGTAAGTCTGTTCATTGAAGCGATAGCCATCAGACCTCATAGTTAGGTTGCCTTCACATAACGATGAATCATTTTTTCCCGGTTTAATACGAAACGTTGTAATTTTTTCAATCGCTTATAAACTACCACGAGCGTATTAACACGCTCAAGGATTGTTAAAAAATATTTATGACCGTAATTTATGATACATGGACAATTGAAAATGACATGACAAATAAAAATTACTTTTCTTTTAATAAATGCGATCATCTGTGCGTTTTCATTAAAACTATGAATTGCGGACTGTCATTGATTGGTTTTATATGTGTAAGTGCCGAACTGCCGATACCCTGGATGGAAGAATCAGATCATTTTAATCATGGCTTCAGTACTATCTGATTATGTAGGTTTTCTCACGATGTTTTCCCTCACCGCCCAGCTACAGTTTTTTCAATTTAAAAAATAGACCTTCTGCAACTATTGTCTAACGCACCTATGGTCTGCTTAAAGCCGGGCGACTGCAACTCTTGACTAGCTATTCATCCATTTTATTATCTTCTAAAACTATTTAATCGTATATATTGTACATGTAATTGATTATACAAGTGTCAAAAGGACAATAACTTTATAATTTTATCTCACCCTCTATTAAAACGTCAGTAACTAATGTCGGAAATCCAGTTAGAATTTATTGTTTCCAACCTTTAAATTGGTAGTAGCCTGATCATTATTGCAGTCTTTTTAAATTGTTTAATTTTATTGTAAGGCACCTTGGTATTACCAACAATAATGACAGTAATTTCGCTTAGTGAATCGCGTGAACCGCGAAAGCAACTACTGCGGGCGCTACTAGAAGCTCACGGGCTGGTGGAGGCCATCCCCTTCAGTGACACCTGGACATTATTATGGTCTGCCCAACTGATCCCGTTCGCTGTCCTCCAAGCTTTGCAAACGTACCAAAAGGTCAATCACTTGCCGAGGTAATAACTAGGTCCCTCTATCTATTCCATTGGCCACTTTGAGCAGGCGCCCAGGGAATCGCGATCCACTCTTAGTTTCTGCTAAATTTTTAAGCATTAACCTGCATATAGTGAATGCTAGAAGAGATTACCTACAATACCTACTTTTCCGGATTATTAATTCATTTAAACAGTCACTTACATTTTTTTGCATGTTGTTAATGAATAGTTCTTTGTCATAATCAAGTCATAGGGACCCCATTAACCTAAAGTCCCCAGGGCCTCTAGTAGTTCGAAGGTAACCCTGGTAATACTTTCTTTAATCTTCTATCTCCAAGCGCTTTGACTTGTTTCGGAGGTACACTACGCTTGAATTCACCATTACCAAATACCTGATAAGTCTATTAGTCAGACCTCATAGTACGGTTGCTTTCACATATCCATGAATCTGCTTTTGCAGATCGTGATTCAATGCGAATCGCTTAGGAATTCTGAATTACAATGATCGTTAGTGATTTTGATCATGGCTTCAGTACTATCGTCACCATCTGGTTCATCCTGCCGGTATTTAATATGTTTTAAATGTATATTAGAGACAGGTCTATGACTTTCCGAAATAAACAAGCATAACTCGCCCTTATAGGTTAACGCCTGCAAAACCTCTCGGCACCAGATCTTACTCTCTTCTTACCTCGTATGCCGTAATCTTGCCTAATATAATCATGAAGGTCACTGACAGCACGAGCTTAATTGGGGAGAAATTAGTCGTCATTATTAACCTTTGGAAGTCCACTGCTGGACATAGGCCTTCCCCACAGAAAGCCACAGCGAGCAACTCCGGGTCGTTTGCATCCAGCGGCTTCCCGCAACCTTGATTAGGTCGTCAGTCTACAGGGTAGAAGGCCTGCCTACTACTGTTACATCTTTCAATTCGTTGTCGCCACTTAAAAACCATTCATCCCCAACAATTGTCATCTCTGTGAGCGACCTAGCCTGTCCATTGCCACTTTAGGAATTTTAGAAATTTGCCTTTGTGCGTTATCCTTAAGGACTCTCTTCCTTGTCCTCAGATCCTACGAACTGACCCGCAAAGATAAACTCTTCAAGAACATCGAGAAGATGCAGTACTTCCGAGGCCTAAAACACTTCGATTTTATCCCTACCACCTTCCTGATGCCTGCAGAGTATAAAGAGCTGTGTTCGACCCACTACCGCACTAAAGGGCCGTGGATAGTCAAGCCGGCCGCTTCCAGTCGGGGCAGAGGCATTTATATTGTCAACACGGTAAGATTCATATTATTATAGATAAACAAGATATGTAAACTATGTGTTTGCTTGAGTTAACGTAGCTGATACGTGTATGACCCATAGGTCGTTAAGACCTGATCAGGAAACTTTACCTGGCCTGAATGTCTGGTTTGCCTGACACCAGTTCCCGTCACTTCAACATCATTTACACGTTTGTAAATTGTGTTCGTTTATTAATAGTCAATGGTTTTGGTTCATATTTGGTTTTCCAATTGCCGCTATTGGTTGTTATACTGTAGTGTTTGATGATATGATATGAGCAACTCTGGTAAAGGTTAGTTAGTATTCAAATGTCAAGTAAAGATCGAGGAACTTGATAACTTTAAAATAAGGGCCCCAGTGTAAGCACAAATGTTATCTAACAGAGAATCGTCTCTTACTTCAATGAATCTCAGATATTGCGATTCACCATTTCGAATCTAACTTCTTACTAATATTATAAATGCGAAAGTTTGGATAGATGGATGTTTGTTACTCAATCACGCCAGAACGGCTGAACGAATGTGGATGAAAATAGGTAAATAAGTAGATTATAGCCTCAAACAGCGGATAGGATACTTTTAATCCCGGAAAAAATTTACGGTTCCCGAGGGGTGCAAGACAACTGTCATTATAGATACCGCTTCTTGCCGTTAGATGTCGCTGTTCAGTTGCCAAAAAAGATTTAAATGTGAATAAAATATGTAACACTAACTGTTGCCCGCGACTTCGTTCGCGTGGTCTTTGCAAAACCAGTCGCGGGCAACAGCTAGTGTCTCATCAAAATCAATTCTTCATACTAACGAAATCCTTCAGAAGTTCCATTCTCTGTCCAGCCGGAACAAATTCCGAAAGGCGAGAATGTAGTCGTGGCCAAATATATCGACAAGCCGCTTCTGATCGGCGGGCACAAGTGCGACCTGCGGCTGTACGTGTGTGTCACATCGATCGATCCGCTGTTGATATACCTGTACGAGGAGGGACTCGTGCGGTTCGCAACGGTCAAGTACGACAAGACGAACAAAAACCTCTGGAACCCGTGCATGCATCTGTGCAACTACAGCATCAACAAGTACCACACGGATTATATCAAGTGAGTTAGCCTTATTACTAGTGATCGGAGTAGGGTGACTATATTTTCTGGTCGGGAAATAGTCGCGAAAGCCACTGTTTCCTAACGATGCAGTCATACATAACCTATCGCGGCGGTAGATATGCGAAATGAATTTTTCCTGCAGTAAAAAAGGGTGACTTACCAAAGCTTTTGTAAGAGATAACAAGAGTTGTTAATACCGCCAAATTTCTGTGTTACCCGAAAAATACTAAACATTTATGTTTATGTAACCGTCCTTTAATGTTAATTTTAATGTAACAAACTTTTTGGTTGTAGCTGGAAGCTCATTTGCGTGGAGCCTACATGCAATTGCTCTGAGTGGTAAATGTTTTCAGATGTGACGATCCAAACGCGGGCAATATAGGCCACAAATGGACGCTGTCGGCGCTACTCCGCCACCTCCGCAAACAGGGCCGCAACACCACCTCGCTCATGGCGGCTATCGAAGATCTGGTCGTCAAATCCATCCTGTCCTCAGCCCAGACCATTACCGCTGCCGCTAGAGTATTTGTGCCCAACTTCTTTAATTGTTTTGGTGAGTGCTGGTGATGTTGGCTAGAAACGTAATGGTTTCATAAGCGAGTGTTACTTTTCAACTTTATTTTTCTGTTACAGAACTCTTTGGCTACGATATTCTAATAGACGACATGCTGAAGCCTTGGCTTCTTGAGATCAACTTGTCACCAAGGTACAAACAGTTAACTTTCTTCGTAGGTATAGTATTCTCTCGTACTGCGTAACAGAAAACCCCTACGTCATGTGTGAATCCACCTTAGCGCCCAACTGGACTTTATGTTATAGGTGTTACTGAGTTCACTGTTTCTCAATTTCCGTAATATCACGATAAATTGGATTCTCCCCTTGCAGCTTAGCATGTGAAAGTCCCCTGGATGCAAGAGTAAAGTCGGCGTTACTAGCGGATACATTAACGCTAGTGGGGCTACCAGCCTTATCCACTTGTAACCAGATTTCTGGCGCCCAAAACAACTCGCTCAAGATGAGGATTGGCGCTGTGAGTAGTATACATTTTAGGTTAAAATAATTAAGGTATCGTATCACCAGCCCGCTGGTCCAACGGTATTTTGCGAGTATAGTTACCCAGTCACATTGAGAAAGGTTAGCACAAAGCTGTGAAGTACTCAGCAGTGGATAAATAAAGACTGATTAGATAGGCAGATAATAGTAAAAACTTAATGTTAGTATTTAATATTGTTTCTTTATTATTATTATTTTCTATCGTGATAATATGGATTTCTTATCACAAGGAACAATGTAGGGCCGAGAATACTACCCTGTGGTACGCCTCAGTTAAATAGTGTAAAACTGCTTGTGTGGAGACTGATTTTAACAGTTAGGGACTACTTGTTATAACAGCTTCTAAACTAATCTATAGCAACATCACTTACACAAGTACATACGTATTGGAGATAAAGATTGATACAGTATCAAAGGCTTTAGTTAGATCTAAAAAGATACCAATGCTCTATTTTCTTTATCTAGAATGTAAACTATATTTAAAAAAGAAATCCTGTTCACTTGATTAATTTTGTTAAACCTTAAATTTTTTTTTTTATGGTTTATCCAGTGTCGTCGCGTCCACTCAGCGGAGAACGTCTTCGTCCGTGGCAAGAATGGCAACGGAACTGCTCCTACGGTCCCCGTGCCGGGGGCCGTAGGCGCCGCCGCGGGCCTAGGGGCCCTCACCGGGGAGGAACTGAGGCTCGTGAGGGCAGTCAGGGCTCAGTACGCGAGACGTGGGGGCTTTGTTAGAATATTCCCTAGTCAAAACTCTTGGCAAAAGTACTCACAATATTTAGGTAAGCTATGTTTTTTTTTTATAAAAAAAGGCCCGGTAACCCTTAACAGATTATAGAAAACAACAAATCGTACATCTACAAATCAATTTTATATCTGACGGCCAATATCAATTTCATACAGCATTTTAGAAGGTAGCACAATTTTAGAAAATGTGCTTAATTAATTAAACAAATTACTTACGGTGACTGACATTCTAATTATTTGGTTCTAAAATTTTTGACCAAAACACTTTTGGCCAATGTTCACTTTGCAAACAATGATTATCAACTATAGGTTTCACAAACATTCTTTTAGGTAATGTACTGTTTCAAAGATCATTCGACAAACACTTGCTTTACAAATGGTTTGCTTGTGTCATCATCCCGATTGGCAGTCTCTTCTAAAGCAGACCAACACGCTTTACATTTTGCAGACCCGGTGACCGGCATCCCGGTGTGCTCCACATCGCTGAACAACAACATCCCGTACCAGGTGGTGCAGCACAACTACAACCTGCTGGTGCATTCGCACGTGCTGCCGCACTTCCAGCATGCCACTGTCGCGACCAGCCTCACTGATACCCCACAGAGGTAAGGAGCTTGTTGATAAACAAAGAAGAGTGATCCTGCCGCCACTGTGGTTCCTCTATACTAGTCTTTTACAAAGTGGGCGATAACGCTCCTTGTGGGCGATAACGCCCCTTGTTGGCGCTGAAGGCCTAGATGGGGGCGGCAAGGGGCCCAGAAAAAATTGGGGGTGTTGGTTTAGGGGGGCGTAAAATTTGGGGGCGTTGAAAAATAAACGATTCTCAAAGTGTTCGGTAGATAAAATAAGTAAGTGGACTTGGACGGAGCACCATCGGAATCGATAGATAAATAGATACTCTTTATTGCACACCACACAAAACAAACATTACAGAGAAACAACAAATTCAGAATGGTACAATTAGGAACGATCTCTTCTAGACAACCTTCAGGCAGAGGAAAGTTTTTTAACAAGTTGAGGGGGGGAGGCGGTGAAGGCTTAGTATGTGATTAAAACATCATTCTGTCTCTGTGTATTCGCGGTTGTGATTGTATGGGTGACCATTCCAACAATATTTAGTGACATTTATCACAAGCATCTCCGTGCTTCGAAAGGCACGTAAAAAGTTAGTTCCGGCTAATATCCCTTGATACTAGTCGTGAAGCGTAGTGGAAAGTAGGTAAGGTTAAGTCTTAGCCTTACAATACGCTTCCACCAGTCCGCACTGGGCCCGCAGTATGGCCCAAACCACTTCATAGTTTAGGTGAGGCCTGTGCCCTGCAGTGAAACGTATATACTATATAGGCATACTTTACTGTCTCTGTCAACATCATACAAACTAACAGCTATTTAATTCTGTTTAATACTATGACCATGTATCGTAATTTCTTGCGGATTTTGAGTTCTTAGCGATAAATTAGAACAGTCAATGAACTAGGTATAAATAAACCTGAATCCCCAACTTAACGAATAAGTGACAGTCGAAGTTTCGTCGTGTTCGTAAGTCAAATATTTTCCTATTTTTCTGTCCAATATCGCACTAGCCCAGCGGCTTGGAGTTTCTCGAGATAGTACAAAGCCACTTTAAGTGTGCCAAGATTTCTATGTAATATGTTGACAGATAGCCGGTTCTGTTTAGTAGAAGATAAGTTTAAACGACGCTTTCCCTCTCTCAAAATCCAATGGTCTCAATCTAGTGCCAAGAATGGACTTAAATCTCTTCTTATCGCTCGTTTGTTACAATACTCCCCATCCTTTCAGATTAAAACGTTACGAAGCTGTGACCATAACCTCAACGGCGCCCGCCATAACCCTTGGCGAGCCCGCCGCGCAGCCGCACCACGACACGCGCCGCGCCAAGGAACTAGTCAAGGGGCAGCTGAACGAGGGCATGAGACTTACGTGAGTAATTTACACTATTGTCCTTCTCTTTTAAACAAGATCCTCCCCCCCGCTCCTCTTTTATTGCAGGGAAAATGCACTATGCATACTTGTCACCCTCGAGGAGGAAGCAAGTTATGTGTGACTCTTAGCGAGTAGCAGCCGTTACTGATAAGCTTACTAAAAAACCTGCGGTGTACCCTTAACATTAAAAGCGTTGTGTGCTTTCGTCTGGATTCAACTACGTCGCGCCAACGTACGGCCTGGCCTTAGGTCGCAAGTAGTGCTACTAAATAGGTGTAGTAGCGCGAAGTGGATGGATTAATAGGTGTGTCAAGAGGTGTCATTTAACACCACAGTATAACGCCTAAAAGCCGGCTGCATACTCCGCCGTGAAAAAAATTATCGTCAACCCAGTACACCGTGGAAGCCCATGCAATGCGGCAAATAAGCAAAATTTTATTTCTGTTTCGTTGCCCTATTTGTTCAAGGTGACTGCGGGGTCACCCCGGAAAACGTCAGATCATATAAACATTTCACGTAATGCTAATGCATATTTTCTTTTATACGGTCTTTGGGCGGCTCTAATTTCATGTTCATCGTCTTTTTTTTTCTATGTAAGTATCTGGAAAAAGTTCTATTCATCGACGTATACATGTATTTATATTATTTATTTATTATTTTATATTTGGGTGGTGTAAGGGGACAACCAACATCTTTTGTCCCAAATGACAACCTCACCTGCCCGTGGTGCACCCTGCTGATAGACGGACGAGACTGACGATCGGAACGAAAGCGGTATAACTATCTTCATGCCGAGTCAAATACCTTTGGCCGGCAACGGGCAGCAGCGTTGTCGGAACGAGACTCGGCACTGCGCTCACCAACCCGCATGCCCAGCTTGGTGACTATGGGCATATACCCCCTATGACGAGTCCCAGTAAAGTACGGCCCCCAGTTCCCGGCCGCCCCTTTATTCCAGGTCATGACAGCGGCCTAGGTTACGGTGGGGTAGGGGGTTCGAAGAATCCCCGGGCTACAGTTGGATGTCATAACCTGACCTTTAACGAACGCAGTCTATGGCTGGACGAAAGTTTGGTGGAACTCGAAGTAGAATTAGAAAAGATAAAGTGGCACATTCTAGGTTGGTCCGAAGTCCGAAGACGGGGATGACACGGTAACCTTAGAATCGGGATACCTGTTCTACTTTCAAGAGGGTGACCAACTGCCCCAGGGTGGCGTAGGTTTCCGTGTCAACAAAGATCTCCGTGACAACTTGTTGGAGATATCCAGTGTGTCGACCCGGGTAGCGTACCTTGTACTAAAACTGACTACGAGATATTTTCTTATGGTCATACAGGTGTACTCGCCGACTTCAGTACACTTGGACGATGTGGTCGAGGCGATGTATGAAAATATCACAAAGGCCATACAAACGACCACCAAGACTCACTTCGGCTACGGAAGCAGAAACCATAGGGGGGAAAAGTCTGGTCAACTGTCTCAACATGCAGGGGCTTTTTTGCATTAACACATTCTACCAAAAAAACCCCCATAGAAAGTGGACCTGGCGGAGTCCCGATGGCAAGACGAAGAATGAGATAAATTTCATCATAACGGATAAGCGGCACATACGTATTTAGAAATTTATCTGTGATCAACAGGTTTAACACTGGAAGTGATCACTGCCTGGTAAGAGGCATTCCAAATATCAACCTCAAGCTGGAAAGAAGCCGCATGGTGAGGTCTGTTCTACGTCCGACACAGCTTCAAGCAGAACATGGTTCCGAAGCGTTCGAATTAGAACTGCATCATCGATTCGAAGCGCTGAAAACCGCAGCTAATGTTGACAAGGACCTCTACGCTACCCTACCACGCTAGGGGTTATACGCGAGGTGGGAGCTACGCATTTTAGAAATAAACGATCAAACAAAAAGTCCAAGCTTTCGAGCGAGACTCTAGAATCGATGCGACTCCGACGGGAAGCACCAGAGGAAGCTCAGTCAGTGCCATCCATAAAAAAATTCGAAGGTGAGACGCGATCTCCGAAGCTCGAATACCCGCCTTAAAAAGGAGGCGATTAAGCAAAACCGGGGGTCGAAAGTTTTTGCTCAAAGAAATGGAAGATCGCATCTGACAAAGCTCAAAACCTCGGATATCAGCTCTGGAAATTCTTGCCGAGATCGAGGACTTCCATGGTCGCTTATATGCCTCGCATGCCCCGAAACCTCCACCTGACGCTAATGACAGAGCCACGCTTACACGCCACTACACCGACGATCTCCCAGAACTGGACTAGATGAGATTGAAGCGGCTGTCAAACAGCTGAAGGCGCCCGACGAAGATGGAGTCACTTTAGAACTTCTCAAGGCATGCGGGCTACCCGTTCTTGTGGAACTGAAGATACTTTTCAGCGCTGTTATAGCCAACGGGACTACCCCGAGGGCGTGGAGCGAGAGCATGGTGGCTCTATTTTTTAAAAAAGGAGATAAAACTCTTTTGATGAACGACAGACCGATCACGTCACGTCGTCGATGAGCCACGTCTTTGAGCTGTTTTCGAGATTCGTCACAAATCGTCTTGCCTCAAGATTGGACGCCTTTCACCCTCCGGAGCAGGCTGGGTTTCGTAAAGGCTATACCGTAGACCATATCCACACAATAATGCTGATTATACATAATTCAGAAAAGTAAAATCAGCCTCTGTGTCTAGCCTTTGTGGACTACGAGAAAGCCTTCGACTCCGTCGAGACTTGGGCTGTTCTGGTATCCTTACAGCAATGCCAAGTCGATTGGCGATATGTTGAGGTGCTGAGAAGAATGTACATAATGGCATCGATGACTGTTCAAGTTCAAAATCTCAAGACAAATCCAGTTGCTGAGAGGCGTGAGACAAGGAGATGTCATATCTCTAAAGTTGTTCACGAACGGACTAAAAGATGTCTTCAAGACACTGGATTGGAAAGGAACGGGCATAAATGTCAGCGGCGAATACCTCACACACCTCCGCTTTGCCGATGACATAGTCATCATAATATGGCTGAATCGATTTATAAAATAATGCTGCATAGTCTCAACGCTGCTTCGCGACGTGTGGGCCTAGGAATGAACTTGAATTAGACTAAAGTCATGTTTAATGACCAGTTCATTCCCGGACCGGTTTCCGTCGAAGGCGTGGCGCTCAAAATTCTCAAGGAGTATGTCTACCTCGGACAAGTGCTGCAGTTAGGTAGAGACAGCTTCGAGCGGGAAATCGCTAGAAGAGTGCAGCTTGGCTGGGTAGCGTTTGGAAAGCTGCACCATATTTTCTCGTCGCAACTGCCACAATGGGTGACACACTGCCACACTGAGCAAGGTATTCGACCAGTGCGTCCTACCAGTGATGACCTACGGAGCCGAAACGTGGAACATGACAGTAAAACTGGCCCACCGACTTCACGTCACTCAGGGAGCTATGGAAAGGTCAATGCTTGGGATTTGGTTAAGGGATAAAATACGAAACAAGGCAGCAGACTAAAGTAATGGACATCCAGGTGGATGTCCATTACTTTATTCTTTAGTCTTTAGGAGGAGACATTGACATCCAGATTAGATTTCTTACTAATCTAAAAACACCTCGACGCTGTATCATTCAAAGTTGGTAATCGAGCTAGCACGATTGCCAAATTTTTTAACCCGTTCATAGCCGATAGTGTAATCGTGTTAGGTCTGTGTCTTCCCGTCCACATTTCATAGCGCCTCATAATCATCCGCCACTAACCAGCCAATAACGTCAGTACCCGCCGGCAGGATGGGCGAGACGCGGCGCGCGTTCGGGCTGTTCCTGACGCACGTGCTCAAGCGCGTGTCGTGCCCCTCCAACGAGCTCGCCGTGCAGCACGCCGCGCTCGTGCTGCGCTTCCTCAAGCGCGCCTCCGCCACGCTGCGCATGCCTTACAACGTAAAGGTGACGCGCTCTAAGCATGCCGCACTAGCACTCACTAGCACTCGCTCACACTCGCCCCTCCAACGAGCTCGCCGTGCAGCACGCCGCGCTCGTGCTGCGCTTCCTCAAGCGCGCCTCCGCCACGCTGCGCATGCCTTACAACGTAAAGGTGACGCGCTCTAAGCATGCCGCACTAGCACTCACTAGCACTCGCTCACACTCGCCCCTCCAACGAGCTCGCCGTGCAGCACGCCGCGCTCGTGCTGCGCTTCCTCAAGCGCGCCTCCGCCACGCTGCGCATGCCTTACAACGTAAAGGTGACGCGCTCTAAGCATGCCGCACTAGCACTCACTAGCACTCGCTCACACTCGCCCCTCCAAACAGCACTCACAAGCGCAACAAAGATTTTCTTGTGGAATTCACAATTATATAGCTAGACAACTCCCAAATGTTCTTCAGGAATATGGCTTAACTTTTGCACTGCTCCAGTGACATAAATTTACGTGTTTAAAATTAATAGCATTTGTGTTAGTGCATAAAAGTTGTTGAATGTCTATGTGTAGTTTCAGTGTGATAAGTTTTGATGTACTAATATGTGTGATAAATATAAATAGATATAGGTGATATAGACAAACGTACGAACAAAGTTGAATTCTATAGGATTTTGACGATATTTTAGAGACACGGAGTCTATAATACAGTTAAATTTCCAGGCTGGCAACACATCTAATCGCGTCTCCACGTAAGCCTGCCCACAAAATACAGTTAATATCCTAAACTATTTATAAAATATAGTTGTCTTTTAAAACTGTCTATGGTTCTGATTTTTATCTGTGGTGGGTGTACCAACACCATCAGGTGCATTCACCGCCGTTTTAGCACCACTTTAGTGGGCTGTGCTAAAAGCAAGATCCCCATCTTGCAAGGTTAATTTGAACCTAAAGTCAAGATATTTTAAGAAGGCACTTTTAACTTTTGTACGCTCATAAATTTACGTAACTAACGACAGTGAACAAATTTCGTAGTTTATTTTTCACGGTGGCGCAATCATAGTGATGTAGTGATGTTCTTAATGAAAATAAAGAGAAGGAGAAGTCATGAACAAAACTTGCGACCACAGGAAAACATTTGTTATAGAGAAGTAAAAATAGATACATTTGAAATGCCTAAATGAAATTGAAGGTAAATGATAATACTGATGATAATGATGATATTGCAGGTGATCTACTTTATAAATTGTTTTCATTTACACCAGTAAACTCGTTAATGCGACTCACTCTTGACGGATATTTTATCGAAAATATCTTTTTAATGGTTCTCACTCAACACTATTGTAAACTGTTATAAGTCCCATCATAAAGTGACTGAATAAACCAGTAGTCTTATCGTCAAAACCCTATGGTAGTTTAATTATTCGTCTGCTGTCACAGTAACGCTATTTTCACTATATCACCAGAGGCAGCCAAATTTATTTTTCCAAGTAAAATTATTATCCTTGATGAAATCATGAAACCTATAAAAAGTGCCATAAAGCTAGGTGTTTTAGTTAGTAGTAATAGTTTTCGAATGCCACATACCCTGCATGAAAAAACCGGAGTAAATCTGGAGCTTCGCCCTAGGGCCCGCCGGCGAAGATGTGCGACAAGGACCGCTGCGCGGTGATCGCGAAGCAGCTGAACGACTTCCTGTACATGTACTACCGGGAGACCGACCTCTACACCGACAGCGAGGACAGAGACGGCTGCGTCTCCAACATCCACTTCGCGCAGTTCCTCTACTCCGCCAGGTAAGACGGAGAATCCTACTAAGGGGTCATCCACATATTACGTCACGCAAAATACTGCCATTTTGGATCCCCCCCCTCTATGTCACGATTTTTTCCTAAATCTCTAAAACGCACTGTCACGCTGCCTTGACCAAACGAAGTCGCGGGCAAAAGCTAGTAACAATTATTTTCGGACGGCCCTAGGTGTCGCTTGTGGCCTTTGAAGAACCTGAACCTGCTACAATGGACAGATGTCATCATCATCAGCTTTTGGAAGTCCACTGCTGTCTTCTATAAAGAACGCTACAGCGAGAGAACCATTTTTAAAAATAAATTGTATTTATGTTTGCAACCAGTAGCTTCCTTTAACATTGACTAGGTCGTCAGTCCACTGGGTGGGAGGTCTGCGCGTGTTCCAGTTCTTAGTTGCCACTTGAGAGTATTTATTTCCTAACGGTTGTCAGTTCTGCAAGCGATGTAGCCAGCCTATTGCCGCTTTTGTTTGTCTATCAGGTAGATTATCAAAAAAATATTAGACACGTATTTTTTCTTTTTTAACCGACTTCAAAAAAGGAGGAGGTTCTCAATTCGTCAGTATCTGTTTTTTTTTTTTTTTATGTATGTTCAGCGATCATTCGTTACCAGGTTAACCGATTTCGATACTTTTTTTTTGTTCGAAAGGGTATACGTTCGGATTGGTCCCATATAAATTTGATGAAGTTCTGATGATTGGATCTATAAGAAAATCATCAAACATTGCATGAACTCCATACCGGGCCGACTGATTTTGTACCTATGTTGCTCAATATCTTCAGCATTTGTGAACCGATTTTGATGATTCTTTCTTTATTGAATAGCTTATACTTTAAAGATGGTATACTGAATATTTATTTGAAAAATTTTAGCTCTAAGGTGGGAAAAATAAGGAATGAAATTGGTGTTCAGCCGTTAACTTATGTTTGCACTCAAATGATTCGTTTTGTTGAGGATTATCACTGTATGTATCACTAAAAATAGATGAAATAAGTAAATTTTATAAAAAAAAAGTAAACCGACTTCAAAAAACTGAAAAGCTAAAAATAATATCAACACATAAGTACCTAATCAGTTACTTTTGGAGTCGGTGCAAACGAAAACATTGAAACTCTCATCGGATAGCACCGACTCCAAAAGTAACTGATTAGGTACTTATGTGTTGATATTATTTTTAGCTTTTCAGTTTTTTGAAGTCGGTTTACTTTTTTTTTTTACATAACCAAAATATTACAGAGACAAATTGATTTGAAATGTCGCGTGACGTCACGTCGAGACGTGACTTCATACCAAGGTACAATTCTTACTTAAAAGTGAGGTCACGAGCCCCCACTCCCGAACTTTGACGCGCTTTATTTTTGTCATTTTTAGTTGATTGACAAAAGAAAAAATAAATCGTCATCCGTATTGTCGCGAGCAAAAGCACTAAAGGCGCACAGCCTCGGTCCACTCTACTAGTGTTGTTCTGCGATCTGGCCGAATGTGAGGCTTCGGGCTCGTTTGTGTCGAGGATCAATACTAACGAACGTTATTGCCGCTGAGTGGAGTGCATAAGGCACTATCAAGCAGTGAACCCACCCACTCAGGCCTGATAGAGCTGACGGAACCGGGCCTGTGGACGCGCTGCGGTCAGGCTCCTTTCTGGTGAGCTCGATCTAGGACTCTGGCTGGGCTTGGCTTAAGGGTTTTACATTGGGCACACTAAAAGTTTTGCACTTCTAGCTATTAGGAACTATTTGAATTTCGAATGTTATATTTTTTTAAACGTTGCAACCTTCTTAGTAATAAAAAAAAACAATTGGCGGGAAATGTTTTGTCAATTGTTTTTTATCACACATCAAAGTTCTACGTACCTACGCAACGAAAATGGAATTAAGTCAAAAAGATTTTAGAGCGATGATTTTTTATGATTTTAAAAGATCTCTCTTTCCGAAAGACTGTGCCGCTCGTCTTCAAAATGCTTTTGATAGAGAAGCACCTTGTTTGAGCACCGTGAGGCGATGGTTTGCTGAATTTGAGAGAGGTCGAGTTTCTTTACATGACGAATTTCGTGAAGGGCGGTCAACTGCCGTCAACGAAAATAATGTGGCTACTGTTAAGCGGCTAATTGAAGAAAACCCGCGGATTACCTATGAGACAATTCGAGGACTATTGGGGATTAGTATGAGCCAAATTCAGAAAATTTTACACGAAGAATTGAAAGTTCGGAAGCTTTGCTGTCGTTGGATCCCTCATGAACTGACAGCGGAGCAGAAGCGGGCTCGCGTGGAATGGTGCTCACAGATGCTACTGAAGTATGACCACGGATATTCTAATGCTGTTTATGACATTGTCACAGGAGACGAAACGTGGATTTATTGTTTTTAACCCGAAAAAAACAGCAATCTTGTGGGTGTTTGAAAATGAGAACAGGTCAACAAAAGTGAGGCAGGGGAGAAACGTTGGTAAAAAAATGATCGCGTTTTTTTTCTCAACTACGGGTCCCATCTGTACAATTCCACTTGAAGATTAAAAGAGTGTTAATGCCGAGTAGTATTCTACCATTTGTTTACCCAGGGTGTTAGAAAAAGTTCGCGAAAGACGACCCAAAAGCCGCGTTCTCCTACATCATGACAACGCTTCTTCACATACGGCCAACAAAACAAAGTCATTTTTAGCTTCCGAAAAAGTAAGAAAGAAAGAAAGAAACGTTTATTCGACACACAAGAGAAAAAAATATACACAAAACAATATAAATTAGATGTGTCGAAAAGGTGCCCGCTCAGCATTTGTCGTGACAGCCACGGACTTATCACGACGCTGATTTTCGGCGGGAACCTCCGACGCTGGAACGTGCAGCGAGTGTCGCAGCGGCACATCGGACCACCAGAGAATCCCAAATCCCTCCAACGGACTCCGGGCCCATGAGGAGCACAAAATCGGTCGGAGAAAACCCGGAACCCCCGATAGGCCGATGCACCTCGTACAACTCGTCACCCATCCTGCGCATAGCCCCGACCTAGCACCCTGTGATTTCTGTATTTTCCCCAAAATCAAAGATTTGATGAGAGGTTTTACTTTTACCAACTCCGAAGAGGCAGTGATAGCGTTCAATCAGCACGTAGAAAACATGCCTTCAGATCTGTGGTCCTCCTGTTTTAAAAAATGGTTCGATCGCATGAAAAAATGTTTAAAATGTAAAGGAGAGTATTTTGAAAAGCAATAAACATAATATTTTGGTTATAACATGTTGTTGTTTTAAGTTACGCAAAACTTATAGTGTGACCTACATATAAAGTCGGCCCTTGACTTGAGCTCACATCATGAAGAGATGATAAATAAGATGGACAGGGAAAAAACGAAAATTAAGAATAACTAGACTCTTTTAGAACGAAGGCCTTTATCTATTCTAACTATATTGGACTAAGGTTCCGAGATAGTCGTGCATAGTCAAATTACGATAAAAACCGAACATGCGGTCGAAAAATCGACCCACTGTATATACATTTAAGTCATACATTCGTAGACGTGTGTGTCGATCACGAGTGCATGTCGTAAAAAAACGTCATATTTCTCATGCTTACACGCTCGATTCGATCGAGTTTCTTCAGCAAACTTTACCCCTCCAGCGAAGCGGATCTCGAAGACGTGTTGCTGCTGCTGCTGAAGACGGAGAACTTCATCACGACGTTCCTGGGGGACAGCCGCAACCCGTTCTGCGTGGACCTGCCGCCCTCGCGCCTGCACGACGACGCGCCGCCGCGCCACACGCTGCTGCGCCACCTCGCCTGCCTCGCGCCCGTCAACACAAGGCGCTACCGGTCAGTGCCATACTAACAACTCTCCCTCTTCTTGCTTAGCAAACCCCCCCCCCCCTTCTTCTTGCTTGGCTTTTGGACTGGCTCTACCTTTTATCGCAGAACTTTAATGTCATAATTTTATTATGCATATCAGCGAATGGCATCAACTACATTTCGCAGAAATTCATTTGGCATTCACTCATTTATCAGACATTCAAAATCCATAATTTTGTAAGTCAGAATCATCTTTAGGCATAAATTTAATATCCACAATAATAAAAAAGCAGAACCAACATATCGTAGAAAGTTCACAATCAGAATCGTCTTTTGGCATACGTACTAGCATACACCATGCATCCTCCATCCATCCGTCCATGCAACATGCATGTAAGCATTCAGCATTCAGCATGCAAGCAAGTATGCAGCATGCAAGCAATCATGCGTGTGGCAAACATGCAGCATGGAAGAAAACATGCAGCATGCAAGCAAGCATGCAGCGTGCAAGCAAGCATGCAACAGGCAGCATGCATAGTTTCTGTCACGGCTCCTGCGCTGCGGAGCTCTGGCGGTCCCGCGCGAGCTTATCGTCGCAGAAGGTTTTCGCTCACCACCGCACCTTCGGCTTGCTGCAGCCTCAGCCGCGGCGGCGCCCTTGAAAACCACCTGCTCCTCAGCTCGCGGGCCGCCTCGCCCCTCCGCGCCTACGCGGGTTTGAATTACATTCTAGGGGTAGGGCAGTCAAGACTGCGTGGAGTCGGTTTTGCACCTTTGTCGGTACTGACTTTTGTAACAACATATTGAATTTTTAAGAAAAAAATATCTTAGTTCAATTTAAGTTTAAAATAATATTTTATAGAAATATAATTTTTGCCTAATGAAATTATTTCAATTAAACTTCTGCCATCTTCATAATATGCAAAGTGAAATTGTACCAAATTAAATTCTGCCATCTTCTTAGTATGCCAAATGAAATCATACCAAATAATTGTCGCACTAAATTAGAAACGTTATGCTTATTGCTTGGAAATTATGAAGAATACATTTTTGCCAAAGGTAATGCAGAATAAATTTTTGCCAAAGGTAACTAAGCCTAATAAAATTCTGCCATCTTCAAAGTATGCCATTGTAAATTCGGGCATATAAACATTCGACCAAATAATCATTACATTTAAGAAAAAATATGCTTTACAAATATTCGTTAAAAGAAGTTTATGCCAAGTGTTATGCCAAATGAATTTCGGAGCAACAAGATTCTGCCACATAGAGGGAACCCTTTTGAACTATGTCTTCTGCCGGACGACCTCGTTTCGGATTTTATCCCTTAACGAGATCCCAAGCGTCGACCTTTCCATAGCTCGCTGAGTGGCGTCAAGTCGGTGGGCCAGCTTTACCGTCATGTACCACGTTTCGCCTCCGTTGATCTCAGTTTCCTCTTTTATATTCTAGGCCAGCGACCGACCAGTCCAGCCGCGCGGAGTCAGAAGAACCGACGGGGTCGGAGAGCGAGCCGCCGCCGCTGTTCGTCAACTCCGACATCGTGCTCAAGGAGTCCCTCAAGGAGGAGAAGCCCCTCACGCAGGCCCTCAAGTACGCCCGCTCATAACGCCGCTAAACGTAAGGACATCCACCGCCACGGTCTAACATCCTACCACACCTTCTAGCCCAGCCTACCTACTGCCAAGCTGATCAAATAATTTATGAAGTGGGAATAGATAATTCTAAACGTCACAATGGCTGGCAACACTCACCAGGGTTTATGTACGGGTAAAACAGCCATAAAAAAGTTGGATAACATTAAATTTTACAGTACTAGCTATACCCGTGGCTTCGCCCGCGTATGATTCATCATTATCATCATCATTTCAGTCAAAGGACGTCCACTGCTGAACATAGGTCTCCCCAAGGACTTACAGTCTAGCTAGTTAGAAGCGGTCTGTATCCAGCGGCTTCCTGCAACCTTTACCAGGTCGTCTGTCTACCTTGTGGGTGGACGTCCTACGCTGCGTTTGCCGGTACGTGGCCTACATTCTATAACCTTTTTGCTCCATCGGCCGTCAGTTCTATGTGACATGAGCCCCGCCCACTGCCACTTCACCTTGCTAATCCGTCGGGCTATGTCAGCGACTTTAGTTTGTTATCGGATCTCCTCATTTCTGCTTCGATCTTGCAAAGAAACGCCGAGCATAGCCCTTTTTATAGCACTCTGTGCAAAATACCTCAGTGCGTATAATTCGGCTCGTTGATTTTACAGACTTAGGGAGTAGACTCAACACTTTGAATGCTATTCGGGTCACCGGCGGCCCTTAAAGAACAGATTTTTTATTATGTCTGCTTTCAAGGCAGTCTTACTTAACAATTAGCCTATGTCCTTTCTGGATTTAATCTTTCTCCGTACCAAATTTAATCAAAGTCGATTCAATAGTAAATGCCATAAATGCATTTTAAATGTGCATTTTAATGTTAGTAAAGATGAGTCTGGTTTCAAAGGTTGGCGTTTTCTGCCGCAGTATTAGCGCTGTCGCAAGCCTAAAAGATTTGCCAAAGAAAGAAACATTGATAGAGACCAGATAAAAAGCCCCAATCTATTAGATAATGCCGGCTTGGCAGGAATAACGAGTCGTAAAGGTGTCAGCGGTGCCAACCTTACTTAATTGGGATATCCACGTAGAAGAATAGGGAACAATACACCATTCTTCTAGAGAAAAAGAATTCCAGAAAACCTGGTTTATTTTAATTTATCAGTAAAAGTATTGAAATCAATTTAACATTTTTATTTTACAGCACATAGAATTTAGCGTCATATTTATGTATTGTCAAACAAGATATATGGAGATATCACGTTTTAACAGGTCACTAAAGGTTATGTCAATTGATATAGAGGTGTCTTGTTCTCTTTTCTCCTGACTCCTACTTTATCCACTCATTCCGTACATGCATTGGGTCCGTATGTTTGTATCCTAGAAAACCCGTTCCTAAGCTCTTGCATTTTAAAAAAACCCGTGGCTAAACTTTGGAAGATTACATAATATAACCAAATTAAAGCACAGTTACAAAATTCAAAAGTACAGCCAGCTTCAAAAATATGTAAAAGTAGGTTCACTTATAACAAACGTCCAACAATCATTTATTTGCTTTCGAATATGGTACATTCAAGTTCGTTAATATATCACAACAAATTTTCACATATTTAGCATGCAATTATAATAATTGGCATTTAATACCAGGTAAAAGAAACATATTTTTGACGCTGACTGTACAAAACCACAACAAAAACCTTAGGTAAATAACAAGTGTTCTATTTTTTAAGATCTTCTAGCTAGATAGTAATTTAAGATATTTTTCAAAATTCTCTATTATGACTAGTAGGTGTTGTAAAAGATTTACGGGAAGCAATGGCGATTTTTAACATAAACCTTTTCTAAGATTAGCCTAAAATCACGTGGGTTGTACGTGATTTATATTACCGCGCGATTATAGTATATTAGGATTAAAAATCACGACAGTCGTCAAATGGGCATGACGTTTACTTGTGTTTGACATCTACGGTCAACAGTCAGTCAACAAGTGACAACTCATGAATCTAACGCAAAACGTCAAATTTTGACAATACTCATTTATTCAGTATATAGGCCCTCTTCCGGGCACTTATACACGTCCCAAAATATAGCTTTACCCTACCGATATTCGATATTGAACTACATGTGTTGGATTTTATGTTAAAAATTGCGGTTGAGGTTGCGCAAATTTGACATTTATGAATAGGTCGACTTGCCGTTGACTGTACATATGATTGTCGGCACGCACACAAATGCAACGTGCACGTATACAAAAACTGTACCTAACATCGTCTAGAAGTGACCATTTCATGACCGTCAGTGGCCTTTAACTTCCTTTCCCCATCAAGGTGTGATTGGGAAAGTAACGCTATAAAAGCTTCCAGGCTGATTTAACTCTTTACCTATAAATCTGAAATAATTTGTCAAGTATCGCGGACGTTTTCATTTCTGTTTTAAAGCCCTCGCTACACGTAATGCGAACCGTAGGCGAAGCCATATTCAGGCGATATTTGTATGTAGTGTCTATATAGCAAGCGTAATAAAACTTCCATTCTGCATTTATGACTCTTCAAGATAGAGAGAGAACAATGACAGAAAAACTTTGAGTATAGAAACCAAAAATGCAAAATGCCTCTCCATACTATTGCCTCGCCTTTGATTCGCAAATCAGTTTTTTCCTTCTTAGCCAAGACAATTTTTTTATAACGTGTAAGTTCATTGTATTGAAATTGGCTATGTTTTTAAAGCGCTCACTTTATATAGGGCTGCCTTACATTTGATTATACGTAACGAATTTTTAAAAAGTTACAAGTTTGAAAACAGTTTGCTGAATAGTGGTCAATTCGGTCAGCGTTAAATAAAAAAACTAAAATTATGAGATTAAATGGTTCAAAACAAAAGTATTAATAATGCTTTAAGTGTAGTACAAACTTTATAAATGGCAGCCCTTCAGTGCCGTTTTATAGACCTCATTGTAGCCTCTACGCGTTCCCTAGCTAAGAAATATTTTCTCCTTCAAAAAACGTTGTAATTATCATGTTACACTGTTAGAGAAAATGAGCTGTTGAAATTGTGTGTCGAATAAATACTGTCACACTTTTTTACGATATTTTATAGTCAAAAATTTATGAAAATATTGTGTAATGATCTAGTATCACTACTTAACTTCTATGAATACCCTACTCTGTTTGTCTGTAAAAATATAGTAATCTCCGAAACTCCTGTAGTGATTTTGATAGAGTTTTCAAATCCAGTGCGATCTTGATATATACTGCATCATTGTATTTCTTTTACCTCGATTCGTGTCTATAGTTTATAACAAACGAAGTAAAAAAAATATTATCATAAAAAAGTGTGGCATTTAATGCGTTGTGAAACTATAGAATAAGAGTGCCGAAGTCATCGATTAAGTGCTTTTAGTTAAAAGTATTTTGTAATCTTTATATCCACCGTTACGAATTTACAGCGAAGTTTTAACATATAAATAGTTATTGGGTGTTCCTGTTGTAATATTTAAATGACATGCGCCAGTGATTCGTCTGTTCAGACTAAAACACGACGATTGGCACCTACTAAGACCAAATCTCAACAATCTCTGTTCATCATCATATCAGCCTATTCCAGTCCACTGCTAGACGTAAGCCTCCTCCTAAGAACCTCAAAGAGCACGATCTCCCGCTTTTTGCATCTAGCTACTGCCAGCCATCTTCCTAAGGTAGACAGTCCACCGAGCTGGGGGGCGTTCTACACTACACAACCTCTGTTTGTCACTAAGATTTGTTCAGTCGTTGGTACTTGAAATCCTTTGTTAACTATTCCGTAGGCAGTGGTAGATATGTTGCACCATACTTAGAACCATATGCACTTTTCAAACTATCGAAAAACGTTTTGTTTTTACCTAACTGCCCGCAGAAGCGTTGGTAGTTTTATCATTTGTTAGTGACAGAGGTTCGTGAAATTAGGTCCAAGTCTAAAACGTCATCATCATCATCATCATGTCAGCCTATTGCAGTCCACTGCTGGACGTAAGCCTCCTCCAGAGCGAAATCATTGGGGGTATATGCCCAGAGGTATTTGATTTGGCATGTAGATAGTTATAATACCCCTATCGATTAGGTCGCTAAAGCCTCGTCCATCTAATCAAGCAGGACATCTCAAGCAGGGTGCACCACGGCAGGTGAGGTTGAAATTTGAGACAAAAGATGTTGAGTATCCTCTTATAACTAAAGACTGCGATGTAAAGCTTCGTTCGTGAGTCTTACTTGCACTTCTAAGAGTGAGTGAGAGGCAAATGCATGCCTCTACTTTACCAGTTGTCAGAAAATAGAACCCTTCCACTATGTAATACGAAATAGATAGATTATATTTTCATATCGGTTTGAACTTGGAGTAGACCGTAGAGAGAAATAGCACTGACCGATGACTTTGGCTCGAACTTCATCAAACTTTGCCTTTTACACTTAGCAATAATTAAGATATAGTAGAATAACTAACATCTTAAGTGCTTGCTACACGTGTCGTCCGTATCAACCAAGGTCACCTTGTGCCGTAAAAACTTGGCGGTTGGGCTGACACGTGTGGCCTTCCCCTTACGTTACCGGTAGCCAAAGTGTAGCAGACGTATTTACAAGGATTAGTACCTGCCTCGGACGTTAGTAAAATCTACAAGGTGCTAAGAGGAACGAAAATCAGTAGTTGAGGCGGTATGATAGCAAAAATTTATGTTTTAACTTTTTGAGTAGGTGTTTAGGGAAATTGAAGAGTGAAGTTTGTGGATAGAGGATGTATTGATTGTTAGATTAGTGAGTGAGTGGTGTAGCTATTTGTCTTTTGCTATCTTACTGCTTAAGAGAAAGCCGAGGACCGCCACTTCAGTTCAATATGGTAGCGCTTTCTACGTATAATGTTGTAACAGAATGTTCAAGACAGTTTCGTAAATAAGGTGTTTGAGTAACCAGACCCCTTACTATGAGCTCTTATAGCAGGTCAACTTTGAACTGCTGTCCTGCTTTTTCGTACTATTTTAGTATGGAAAATCAGGGCAGTTCAAAAGCAGGCCTGCTTTAAGAGCTCATGGTAAGGCTTCAAAAGCAGGCCTGCTTTAAGAGGCCATGGTAAGGGACTAGGTCAGCAACACTCAAACTAGATAAAGCCTTTCATTGTCATAAATAATACTATGGAAAAATTTAAATTTTTAGGATTGGACTAATTGTAACTTGAAATAGCGGTCCTGCTGGCTGAATTAGGTTAATAGACTGAACTAATGTCGATAAAATGTACTTTAATACTATGACGTGAATTATTTTATAGTAAGCCTTAGAATTTATCGTGCTTAGCCTCTATACTCTTGATTGTCTTTTTTCACAATGAAAAGCTAATATCAACTGTTAACAATTTTAACAAGAAATAACAATGATGCTTTTTTAATTTTAACTAATTTTATGTATGTATTACAATTGTAGAAAATTAATACATCCATCCTTTAGAAAGGCGACTGCTAGCTTGCTTCGGTTTGTAGATCGTAATTTTTGAATTCTAACGTGTTGCCATTCGTTATATAACATGTCAAATTACCTAAATTAAATTTTGGTTTCGCTCAAGCGATTTTGAGCTTTAAGTTTAATAAAGTACAGTTTGATATCAATTGAGAATATTCGAGGTTTTGTGGTAGGTTGACTGTACATTGCATTTGCAGTGGCGCCGCCTGGTGGTAAATTAACGATACGGTTTCGTTCGTACTTTGACCCTTTTGCGGAGTAACTTTGGCCAATACCAAACCTATTGATACAATGAACTAAAATCAATAATATTTTCTTTTTTAGAATACCTATTTAATGGTAAAACATTATGATTGAAATTTATCGGCCTGAGCTAAAGATATCGCCTATGGCTTAAGCCACGACTTTAAGGTAGATCAATTAACGGTCATCAAAGGTCATCGAGTTTATCTCACTCTGACATAGCGCGAGCGACAGTGACAACGCTCTACAAACCCGAAACTAGCCGATAAGTATAAGTCGCTTTCTATAGGTCGCCATGTATTTTTTCTAGCTCCTATGTCCTTAGGTGTAGTCCATTAATCACGTGAGACTCAAAATAGGGAGGGGGGGGGGTTTCGGAAAAAATCACACAATATCACAAGACTGGAGGGGGTGGGATGGGGGTGTAGTGAGATAGCACGTGTACTATTTATTTTTTCGTTGAACCCGCGATTTCTAAACAGAAAAGCGGCGCCTGATCTTGTCTCGCCTTCGCCGCTGTTGCTAGGCAACGTTTTTCCCGCGCGCCATGACAACCGCTTACCAACGTTACTTGGTCCCAAAAAGATACACGTGATTTTGGGTAGGACGGAGGGGGTGGGGGGGGTAGTCTAAAACCCCACCACCAGAGCGAGAGAAGGGGGTTAAAAAGTTGCTAAAAACATCACGTTAATGGACGACGATTTATGTTGATAATTTAGTTAGTGATCCGATGCTAGTCGACGCGTTATGTGAAGATCACGCGTAGGTACTTATTTTAACCAAAGGTTCAAGATGTTTATTTACAAAATTAATTTAATTAATGCTTTTTCTGACGACGAGGTTGAAGAACTGGGAGCATAATCCATTGTGCTTGCATGCACTTCTCATTGCTGAATAATATTTTTGAATAAATTCAGTTTATTAGATATTTGAAATATATTTTTATTGGCAACATTATGCCGACAATTATTTCAAACTGTGTGACCGATAGAAAAAAAACGTGTTTTAATGTTTCCTAATATCTCAAGTTTCTTCAATGTATAAAAACGTTCACAATACCTAAGAACTTGAAATCCTTCACAAAGGAAGATAGATAAAATTACTTATTCCACCCTAATAGCAAATTGATACGGAGTGCTGACCCAGAGGCGGCCCCTGCCCTGGCCCTGTAAATATTCTTCCAGCGCTGGACTGGCTCGATGACGCCAGCTATTTGCTTCGTATGAATTTGCCATAAGTATTCAGCAACGAATCTTATAAGAGAAAATGAAAGTTTGATCTGCCTATATAGTGTTAAATTTTATTAGTGTAAAATACATTTAAGGATTTGTATAAACTCGTGGTAACAAACAACTTTTCCAAAGAAACTAGTAACTTATCTCAACTTAATTTCGCTAGTGTACGGAAACTATTTTTCAACATGAACGCGGGCGGCAAACGTAAGCCAACGAAATTAAGTTGAAATATATTACTAGTTGCTTGAGCAAAAAGTTGTTCGTTATCATGAGTATACAGGGTTACATTGCAAGGTAGTGCCAAATTTTAAAAAAAGGATCGAGAATATTATAAAAGTGCGTCTTCGTTTTTTTTTCTTTTTAACTATGCTATACTTTACTAACTAGCTGTCCCGGCGAAGTTCGTACCACCTCGTTATTTTTTCCTGAATTTTTCGATGTTTTAGTAGTTATTCTGCTATTCAGGACGGAGACAAATCCAAAAAATCATAAATCATTATTATAAATCAGCCCAGCCGTTCTTAACTTATAAATGGTGTAACTAACCCCTTTGTTTTACATAATATATAAAAAATTCGTTCGTTTTTTACGTAGATACTGATTCCGAGTGGTCCCTGAAAAATTGGCACTACATTGAAATGTAACCCTGTATACTAACCCTTAAGTATTTTACACTAATAAAAATTAATCCTGTATAACAGTGTTTATTATCAATGATGCGATTGTTCTGTACAATAGGATATAATGTATGTTCCCGGTCCTAGCACAAAAGCCAGATACGATAATGTGGAGACTGGGCGAATTCTTATGTATTGATTTGGTTCGGTATAAATTGATCTCTTTTAATATTTTATAATTTATAAAAAAGGCATATGTAATATTTTCTACGATTATTTAATAGTTTGTTTTATTTATTATTTTGTTGACAGCTCAGCTGGTTTTGTGATTTTTATTATTATAATAATCGATGAATTTGTTCTACCTGCAGGCTAAAGTATTATTTTTTATATAATTAACTTTGTGTACTTAGTGCCATACAATATTAGCAGTGTTCATTATTATTCTCGATGCTTAAGTATTGCAATAAATATTTACAATACAAATGGTAAGTGGTAACAAGTGGTAGCTTCGCTTGAGTACAAAGTGTGATAATTTTAGTGGATTCTCTCGAAAGTTTTAATGTCATACTGTAAAAATATATTTTGATTATGCTAATAAAGTATAAATATAATATCATGTTTTATTTTTGCAACCCTTCATTTATCAAGTCCTGTGAATAATGTGCCAGTTTTAGAATATTTCGAGGAAATTGTTTATTATGCTACAGCCCCTCTAGCATGAACACCAAAACACGAAATAATATAGAGATTTATCGACGCCAACTGTCCTTTAAAAAAAAATTATAGATATAGCCGCCATGTTGTATTTTAATCGAAACAGCGATCATAACATGTGACGTCACCGGCACGGCGATTCAACATGGCGGCTACATCTATCATAATTTTACAGTTGGTGTCGATATATCACTAAATGTCATACATACACTATATTGATGCCCGTCTGGTCTACTGGTTCGCGCTCCGGACTACAAAGCCAGCGGTTGCGGGTTCGAATCCCGCAAGGGGCAAATATATCTGTGATGAGCACGAGCATTTGTACCCTAGTCATGGATGTTTATAAAAGTATTTAAGTATGTTTATCCGTTATCTAGTCGCCATAGTACAAGCTTTGCTTAGTTTGGGACTAGACAATTGGTGTGATTGTGGAAACAATTTATCGTAAACAATCACAAAAACAAACAATCGTATTTTGGTGGTCAAGCTAGGGGGGCAGAGTCTACTCCGCTAGATAAGTCCCGATTGTCGGCATTCCCTTACTCGTGCTAGCAGGCCAAGGCGAGTAAATCGGATAGCCTGAAAAAAAAAGAATTTGTTTTCCAGGATAGGGCGTCGTCGCGCATACTTGTTTCTGCAACTTTGCGTATTTGGAAAAGGAAAAATGTGAATTCTCAGGGATCACCCCGCATTGTCGAAGTTAAATAAATACGCGCCAAAAACACCATTTGTTACAAGATCTTAGCTACAGTCAACAGAAGCCATGGTCTCGTTACGGCTCATCCACACCGCAGTTACTTTGTTGCGCATTTTCCAAATGTTACTGGGCAACATCCAAAACAGTCTATAGAAAGTTGCCTAAATGTTACCATATTCTGCTCCTCATAATAAAACTTGCGGCATAGATGCACCGTTTCGAAGTTAATAAGTTAACTTCGAAACGGTGCATTTATTAATGTTTTTCGAAAATTCTTAAGTTTCGAAAAACATTGATAAATACCTGGCTTACAGCCCATTAGTCGCGTGTTAGACAAGGAGGTCCGATATGTATCGTGACGTCACGTTACACGTCCGCCATACATTTTTCATAGTAATAATTGTTTCAGAAAGAAATAGGTATACCTAATTTCTAAATTACGGTTATATTTTTTACCTAGAATCAACTATATATTCTGTTTTCACTATAAGCACTTTAATTTCATATATTTTCTTATCATCATTTCAGCCATAGTCCTCCCCCAGTGACTTCTAACAAACCTTAGCTCTTCTTCAGGGGCAGGGGCATTTTCCAGCACACGGATCAAAGTCAACAGAATTTATGTTCTGAATTGCCGAATTGATGACCCCCAATCAGGAATCGAACCCGGGGCCCTTAGCGTACACTCAATAATACTCATTTATTTTGTACATAGGCCCTCTTCCGGGCACTTATACACGTCCTAAAATATAGCTTAGTCCTACCACCGCTTCGGGACTACATATTGGCTGGTGATGAGAAGAAACGGCGCAACAAACTCAGTCACCTTTGTCAGCCTTATTTTACATGAAATACAGTTTACAAGACATGTAGTAAGTGTGAGCCAAGCAGTACTGTACAGTGCATGCACTCTTGTCGTTTAAATAATTGTGTATTTTATAATATCCTTTTCATCATTTATTACACATTACAAGGTTGTGGACCACAACTTGTTAGGTGCAAATAATATAATAACATTTGTAGGATAGGGAAACAAGGAATGTCATTTGTTTGTTTTCAACGATGACAAAGATATCCGCTGTTTATTTTGTAATCCTACTCTGTTATAATAACAGTGAGTGATAAAAACTAATCTAATCTTAGTTTTAATTTCTCTGCGAAATATAAACTTAAAATATTGCCCTATTTAGAAGTTTATGTCAAAATAGCTGATAGCTACCTATTATATAACGTGAACTTCTGATGTGGGCGATATTTTAGTTTTGATAATTCACCAGAGAAATCAAAATTTCAAAACGTGTTTTATAATAAATGCAATTCCTTGTGAGCTTGCCTTTCTCCCTCTATGGATCCATGTAGCTTTATTAGGGCTTATAAATTAAAGAGAGGTGTAAACAATAACATCGTTTATTAAAATCTCAGCCAGTCTCGCAATTAGAATGCCTTCCTTGCAGAGTTGGGGAGCACCAGCCCCCTCGAGGTAGCCACGTCGGGTCCCGCCGCCTCACCTGGGCGGGGCGGTCCTGCGAACACACGCACACGTTAACGTTAACAGGTCATCAGTAGTCCGCGAAGATCAGGCGATTAATCTGAATTGAAACGTTATTTGTGAAAACTTAATCTGAAGTTGGTCAATAAACGACTTCAAAATCGGCGAACGATTTGGGTCGACAGCAAAATTAAAACCACCCGACTTATACGTAGGGCCTCGCTTCAGAAGAATAGAGTTCTGACTGAAGTTCAAGTAGGATACGATTTTTGTAAAATGATAGTTTTATTGATTCAATTATTTCGTGTAGGACGTGTACGTCGTGGGCAAGGTTCGACGTCAGGAGTGGCTCGAGCCGAGATGCTTCTATTGCCGTACTTACGATTGTTATTTTTCGCTATGGTGCCTCTTCAGCCGTCGTCGCCTAACGATTAGCCCGTAACGTGGCCGCACTAGCATGGACTACGCATCGCCGCCGCTAACGCCGTATGTGCCGTCTTGCCGCAACTAACTATCTGAAAACGACTCGCACGCACTTTCTCATGTGAAAGCCGACGCTCGACAACTTTAGGCACATTGCCGCAACGCAGATCTAGCGGCCGCAAGAAATTGTTAGAAATTATTGTAGTGTGTTTGTTCTGTGGTCCCATTGAGAGTCAGCGTAGCGTCAGTTACTCGATTACTAGGTCAGCAATCCTAGCAACGTCAATTCGTTTCGCCTTTTTATAAATTATTTCTTATCCAATTTGAAGATTATTATGAATAGATGAAGGTAAATCTGAGCGAATTCCTCATTAGGAATATCCATTTATCATAATCAATATGACTGAAGTTAAATCGATTCGTTACTCTATTTAATGTACCGAAGCGCCATTTATTCAGTAGATGTTACCATTGAGATTTATAGAACAAAATCCCGTACGTGCCTTCTTGATAAAATTTAAAATATTTAGCAACTGACTCAACGAAAATATTCTTATAGTTGTGCAAATTGAAAAGTAACTGTTAAACTAATAACCGCAACCGTTGAACTTAGAACAAGCAGCAGATGGAAGCTGGAGAGGATCGACATGCATGTGGTTGTAGCGCTAGGAATTTAATAAGGAAAAAAGTTTCTACTTATAAAGGAATTTAATCTACAAAGTAAAATATCATACAACTTAAACATAAACACCTTATTTCTTAGATTATAATTATAATAATCAGTATAAATCTAGTCGAAAAGAGCTCAAAAATTTTATTGTCAAATCATAATATTATCGGTAGGAGTAAATTAAAACGGTCCGTTAAAATTATCCTCGTTTATTAAATTTTTAAGTGATTCACATAATTTAATTTCACTGCATCGATGCTCGCTTAATCTAGGGCGACCTTACAATATAATCTCAACTTCTCAAGCTAATATATTTAACAAGTCGGCGAGTAACCGCGGGGTCGCACTCGCACGCAACGCGACGCAAGTCCCGCCCGGAAGACAACACAATCGTACGGTTTGTTCGTGTCACGTGACTACGCTACGGCTTAGCCTAGTGGTGCTGCGCCGGCGCCCCGCTCGGGCGCTAGTGGGGCGCCAGTGGGGCGCTAGTGGGGCGCTAGTAGTGGCGCCCGCCCAGCCCCCTACCGCCGCGCGCCGCGCCGCCGCCGCCGCTACACAGACACAGCGCTCAGAGCCCGCCCCACACCCCCCACCCAACCAGACGCCCCTAGCTATAGTGACCGGCGACAGCACGCGACAACTGACTACTACGCTCGATCCGCTACTCCGACCGGCTACGTATGCAACTCGCAACTTGTGCAACCGAAACCCACATCGCGGTTATTCGTGTCGTTAACAAATACTCCAATTATAGAAAATCCGTTTTGCTCGCACTTTATTTTTGAAATGTTGTAACGCCTGTCATCACTATAATCTAAGAGGTGTCCATCGAGTCGACTATGTGAAAGGCTCATAATAAACATTGACAATACAGAAAATAGTTTCGTCACCTTATAGTCATTAGTCCATTTTCGCATTAGCTGCATGACAAAAGTTTTATGTAGTATGATTTCAACCGAAGACGTATAAACATTAAATTGTACCGATTATTTTAAAACTAGTTTTGTTTGAGTTACATTTTACAAAATGAATCATGGTTTTAAGTCAGTGAGTAAAAAACACTATAATTGAACTTAGGGCGGCTTGCTCAACGATCCTTAAACGAAATGTAGAGCTTCTAACGCATTTACCGAACTAACTAGAACTACATTTAGCACCTTGCACAACAAAAAATAGGCTCATAAATGTCAAATTTCTAAACTCTAAAATGAATATTGTATAGCCTAGCAGAAGCCATCTTTTAATACCAGATGTTTTAACATGATATTTTGCTACTTTGTTTAAGTATCCTAGAAGTATTACAGTGGTTTTGTAGCTACATAATAAAAAAGGACAGAATGACGAGTCGATAATTGATTTCGCACAATGGTGGTTTATTTGTTTCGATGTTCTTTTGTTTGTTTTTTGGTCTGTTATTCCCATCCATTCCATCAATGTATTTTTGTTTTCATAAACATTTAGTTGATTATAAACTCAGACCATTTTGAAGGTTCAAAATGAATCTCCAAACCTATAATGGTAGGGTTAGTAAAAAGTTACCTAAGAATGAGGGAGTGCATGGGTCAGCTTCAGGAGACGGCTCTATGTCTAACTAGTAGTTTACAAGCTATGGATTACATTACCTACATTAAAATACATTAAAATGGAAGTTATTAAGTAGGTACCTCATTTTCACTTTGCGTAAATTGTCCACATTCTAATTTATCAACCTCCGGTCATGTTTGTCAATAACTCCTTATTAAACCTCACCCCAAATGTCCTTTACGCAAAACAAAACGCATTGTACTGTTTTACCAACAGGTTAAATATACTATTTAGGTAAAGGATCCTAAAAACTATACAGTGCAAGACAAATTGTGTTCAAGTTAAACACATTTAGCCACAACATTTTTAACTAAATGCGACTAACTTGTGTTTAAACATTTCGTTTAGCAAGCCGCCCTAAATATCTAACTGCAAAACATGTTATTAAAACTGCTTCCTAAACTAATTCTTGTGAATATTATCAATGTGATAATCTTTGTTGTTTTTGTGGATTACAAGTTATGACGATGTATGTGATTACTCACTGACAACAAATGACATTGTGACGAAAATGCAGAAATGAGCATCTTACCGTCCCATGGGTGGGTACTGCTGAGCATAGGGGTCCCTGTCGTATCCGGCGGGGCCTGCTGGTCCTCCCCTCCTGAAAATCAAAGTGGTGCTTAAATATTTTATGAGAATACTAACAACGATATATCCCTATGTATGCTTAAATCTTTAAAACTACGCAACGGATTTTGATGCGTTTTTTTCAAATAGATAGTGATTGAAGAGGAAGGTTTATATGTATAATAACATCCATTAAATAGTGGAGAAATACTGTTATTTTTGAGGTTTCTAATGTGATGTCGTAAATAATTCAATTTTTTCTGCTTACATTGCAAACGCAGGCTGAGTATTGTACACATTGAAAAGGTCTACAGAAAACTCCAGTGTTGGTATATTTCTATCTCTTATGGATATCCCACAATATTTTTTTTTGTCATTTACTTTTTACGACAAATAATGGCAAATTTTCGAAACGATTTTAAACAATACAGCATTAACCCTTATCCAATTAGGTACCTTAAATACATTGTGCATTTAATATAGATCAATATGGCCCTTTACAGCATGTAATTTAAATAATTTTTTAACAGATTTAAAATGCAGGGACATAGCGGTTGCGGCGGTACCGGCCGGGGGCCGGCGGTGCATGCCTTTAAGTATGTTTAGTAGCAGGTACTTTATTTATGTCATTATTGCACCCGTGCGAAGCCGGGGCGAGTCGCTAGTTTGCTATAAAACATGGTATTAAAGGTGGAACATTTTAGCATAATCACATGACATGTCTTGCTATATTTATATAGCATGCAAATTATAATAAATTAAAAGATTGAACACTAAACTTTTTAATTCACAGATTTTCAAGGAATAATAATTAGTAATGTCAGCACCAACAATAAGTATAGTAAGTATAACAGTAAGTAATAATCAGTGAGGTGTTTTATTTTAGTTAGTTAGGACTACTTGTTACGACAGTAACTTGTTAGTTGATTCACTCATTAGGCATAATATGTAATCGGCACATTAGGAATTCCATTATTATCCGGTCACACGAGACCCCTCGGATCTTAAGTTAAGACGTGATGAATGAATGGAAATAATAGATGGAGAGCTACTCACATGGGAGACCTTCTGCTGAACATGTCACCGTTGCCCATGGGCCGGGGCGGAGCGGTGCGGTCGTAGCCCGAGGACATAGCCATTGGGCGGCCTCCCATGGGCGCGCGCCGGTCCATCATGTCGCGCTCGTCAGGGTACATGGGCGCGCGGCGCTCCTCCGAGTACATGGGCGCCATCTCGTCGGCCGCCGCCGCGTACCCGCGCCGGTCGTCCGCGTACATGGGCGCGGGCGCCGCGTACGGGTCCCGCGATAGCGCGAACCCGCGCCGGTCCTCGCCGCCGTACCCGTACCCGTTGTACCGGTCGTCGTAGCCGGCGCGGTCGGCGCCGCGGTCGTAGCCGCCGCCCATGCCGTTGCGCATCGGCGGGCCGTGCGGCGGCGGGCCGGCGCGCATGGGCGGGCGCGCGTAGGGCGCGTCGCGCGAGGGTCCCCGCATGCCGCCGCGCCGCTCGCCGCCGCGCATGCCGCCGCGCGGGCCGCCTCGCCCGCCGCCGCGCGCGCCGCGCTCCTTGATGCGGCCGCGCTCCACCGTGATGACGCCGCCGTTGAACGTGCTGTTATTCAGCGACCGGATCGCCGCCGAAGCCTGGTCCTCGGTCTGCATGTGGACGAACCCGCAGCGGTTCATGATGTCGCACTCTGTGACGACTCCGAAGCGCTCGAATAGCTTCCGGAGCTCCTCCGGCTTCGAGCCCTGGGGCAGGCTGCCGACGAACACCTTCGTTTGCTGCGAAACGACGCATGTTGAAATTTAGCGAAAACGGTTAAACGCCGTGCGCTTTCGGAGTGAAAACTATAAACTCTACTCACCGGCACCATTGTTTCCGTAATACACAAAAATTAACCCGATATCACTCTAAAATCACAACACTTCACTGTAAAACTGTAACCTCGCAGATTCGCGATCTCCACACAAAATGGCGGGCGCGTCGCGTTGCGTGATGAACGAAAGGTGAGGAGGGAGCACAGATTAGACAGTGGGAGGGAGCGTCAAAAGAACGGATGACAGCCAGCAGTAGGGATCAAATGTACTCTATGGTAGAGATAACGCTACTGATTGGTAGTCTCTGCTTTTAAATGTCAAAATAATGTTTAGGGATTGGCCGGTCGGACTTCGATTGTACAAAATGTCTATTGGTTGTTAGATTTAGTGAAGCCAAAATTTTACCCAATCAAAGTAATTCTATCTAACTAAGTTCAGAAATTGTTAGGAATGTTTTAGTCCGACTAAGTACTATGATAGTAAATTGTAATTGAATAATATTACAAAATAAAAAACTTTAAGCTTTAAAATAAGCCTGTGATCGCAGTAACAGAGTTTTTTTTTTAAATCTTTTAAAATAAATAAATTGTTTCCACAATCACACTAATTAGCTAGCCCCAAACCACGGACCAAACTAAGCAAAGCTTGTTTGTACAATGGCGACTAGATAACGGATAAACATACGTTTTTAAACATCCATGACTTAGGTACAAATGCTCTTGCTCATCACACAAATATTTGCCCTTGCGGGATTCAAACCCGCAACTACTGGCTTTGTAATCCGGAGCGCAAACTCTCACTCAGTCTCTGGAGATTTCGGACTTTCCGGAGCCGTAGAGCCGTACTACTTGTTCAGTGGTTTAAGCGCCAATTTTTAAATAAAGTTTTGTGTGAGGTATTTATTAACGGGACACAAATCCTAATGCTGTCGACACAATAGAAGTCACGGAACAAGTAATGCTACGTTATAATAAGTTTTATTTTAATCACGTCGACGGGTGTCCCGGAATTCAAAAATTTATAAACCTGCCTTGTAATATGAATATTAATAAAAAAAACTACATAATGTAGAAATATAATTTATTTAGCCACTTTTACATCTCTGAAAGTTTACCTTTCCATTCATTTTTATACCTTTCGTCATTTTCATATGACGATGACATATATACACATACACATATGACAATGTCATCTTAACGAATCCAAATACGTGGTGGCATTGTGAATAGATTTTATTAATTTTATCATTTGATAATTAATGGAATTTCTTATATAATCGCTTAAATTGTAATTGTTTAAGGAGCCGCAATCGTTTTGATTGCATTGGAATATTTCGTAGAGTTTAATTCTTATTTTATTAGGGTCGTTGTGGTGGACGGCTTTGGGCGGGATCCGCTTGGCTTTCTTGTAGAGGTGGTCTGCGGCGTAGCTGAGGTTGGCCGACACAATGGCACCGGCGTGCCTCGGCTCGACCCGCGCAATGCGACCTAGCAGGTAGCCTGGAACGGTAAATGAAACATCTGTTACGAAAAGACATCACAGTAATATTATTAAATAGGTGTGACCTAAAAGATTTGCCTTGCCCCATGCATGTAGGATCGGGGATTCAATCCTACATGCATGGGGCAAGGCAATTGATTTGAACGACGAATAATATCGCCTTACCACGAGTAAGTAGGTATACCTACCTACTTACATCTAGTAAAACTGGTAGGATATGTGGTTTTACCTTCAGCAAGTAATTAATCGAGTGCACTCATTGGGTTGGCGAGCGCAGTTTTTTATAACATTTCGCACGCAGACGCTGCTGCCCGTCTCGTGTTACTGGAATTAGTCGCTCTTACGACACGCCTCCTACTGGCGGTGGGGAAGTGTATTCTTTACGGCCGTCCCCACACGGCTGCCAAGCGTAGCGACTAGCGAGTGTTGGCATTCCCCGCCCGATGAAAATTATTGTTCAGCAGTGGACGTTCTATGGCTGAATTGATTGATGATGACATTCATTGGTCTTGTAACGAAAGACAGATTTCATAAGCTATGATCATAATACATAATTCAAGGTTTGTGGTATTTATTGTTCATCATTCTTGGCCACGCGTCCGCGTGGTAGTTATTGTACCTCACAAGACCATACTTAAGCAAGACTGAATAGATCGAAAGTTTGCAATAAATCTTTTGTAACAGAAAAACGTATTAGTAACGATATAGTTTTAACAGTGGTTTTAACCATTGTTTTAACAATTTTAAGTTTCCTGTCCGATGAATTACTTATAACCTTTTTTTACTTCTCCACTGCTTTAGTACAATCAGGCTAGCGCCGAGAAGAAGCAGCGCAGCAAAAACTCGTAAAATGTATTTTCAAATAACAATGTTTACTATAAAATAAGCACAACATGTGTGTGTTTTTTAACACCACACACTTTTACTATTTATTTTCTTTCTATTTTAATTAAAATCACTTGTTTTGCGTTTTAAAATACACTGGTAGTTCGGTAATGTAAACTAGTAATTGCGAATATACGTTCCCATAATTTATTATTCACATATGAAGAAGTTTAAGTTAGGCTTGGACAGAGAATAGAATAAAAACTGGGTGACGCTCGCTTAAGGCGAGACACAGCCGAGCTGGGACTGCGGAGTATACCTATGGCCCTAGGCCTATGGTGAAACCCTTAGTCCTGACTCACATGGCTCCGGAGGGACACCATCAGGTTTTTAGTAGGTATACGGACCTTCCCATGAGGTCCGGAGTCCCTCATAACCACCGGCCGCCCTCGCGGCTGATGTGGTATGCGTGCAATTTACTATTTGATGCGTGTGCGTAATTCATTTCTCTGACAAAAAAAAAATTAAAAAAACTTGACAGAGAATAGAATAGGTTAAAACCATAAAACCTATTTACTTAAGTACTGAGCTGCCAGCCTCCTGGGTACCTTTAACTTTCCTGTGGGTTTGGGTGATGTTGAGCTTTTATAAAATTTTATTTTATTTTTACCTTTTTTTATGCTTTTTTAAATTTTTTATATTGTTGTGTACATTTTGTAAATATTATTTAGTTCTTTAAATTTAGTTTTAAGTACTTAATAAATGGAAATTATTGATCGACAAATGTTTTGTTTGAAAACTTTCAATTAATCGCGCTTGCCCTTTGTCTATTAACAAGTTTAGGTACTCATAAATACCACGCAGACGAATAAAAAGGCTCACAGGACCCCATTATGAATAAATGCCAAGAGACTCCAATCCTCAATGGACCTCATGGACAAAAACCTCCAAAAACCTACTGTTAGATTGCACATCATTACCTACCGACAAATTAGTGCCCTGAGATGTTAAAAGTTACCTATAAGTACTTACGTCATGTTAATCCAGTGACTGAACTTGTTATATTGCGAATTTTAATTACTTACATGTTGCTGTCTTGTTTTGTCAGGATATGTACTTATTTGTTAGATTCTAATAGTATAACAAGCATAAAATAATTAGGTTTGTTATTGACTTTCCAGTTTCCTAATTTCTCCTAGCGATTGACTCATTGTTCTGTTCTGTTCCGTCGGCTTTTCTCACTAATCATAAGGGCGCGGCCGTATCTAGGCCTAATGCGGTGTCTAATAGTAAGTTAGTTACATTTGGAGCGTTTGCATCTGACCTCGGTAACCCTTAGATACGGGAGCCAGGCCATTGTGGAATATGACTACTCAGACAGTATTATCTGAATGTTTTGTAAACACGATGTTGTCCTTCATCGTCAAGCATGTTTTATAAACCCGTGAACAGATTCAGAATAATCTAGAGGTGTTGAGAATCGAACTCAAGACTCAACCCATGGATGTGCGGTTTAAGACTCCCAACGACTAAGCTACTACCAGAGCCGTCTTTAACCTATTGGGGGCCCTGGGCACATTAGGATAAGGGGCCCCTATGACTTTGTCAGAGGACTATTTTGTTAAAGTGGAAGGGGACTCTGGTCTAATATGCAAACTTGCGTTGTTTTTTTAAAAAAATCCTTTATATTTATTGTTTTTGAATAACGGTTATCGGTTGGTGATCTGACAGGAATTACCCCTATCGTTTGCGTGGCCCTGGGCACGTGCCCAGAGTGCCTAGTGGGAAAGAGGGGCCTGGCTACCACCGCTGTCTTTCTGGATCGGAACCAGACACTATCTTCACCTTTGCTAAAATTTATTTTTATATTTCATATTGTATTAGATATGCAAGAGTCGGTCAGAAACTCACTCACAGTTAGTTTTAATAAACAAGTCAAAATAAATAGCCGCGGCACTATTTATTCAACAACATCAAATAACTTAGGCTAATCGCCCAGCTGGCATTAACACGAATTGTTGGTAAATAAATAAATCTTACCTCCGAATATACACACGACTCCTATAAACAGAACGACTGTTGCGAACAGTCGCTTGCTGACGTGCGGCGGAGTGGAAGGCCCGGAGTATGAGCGGCGCTCCATGCTCATAGCCAGGCATGCGAAATTTGACTCCTGGGAAACTTGACCTACCCTAACAACTTTAAAGGGCCCTAATGAAGTCACAGAGTTATTTCTTCCATATACCACGGACACACGAAGACACTTTGTCTTGGAGCCACCATAAGTCACCCGCGTGTATATTGTCACTCGCGCGCAATGCTCGTATTTTCAGACTCGTCCCGCCGGCCGTGAATCTCGCTATTATTAGATAACACACGAGCGAACTGTATCGGTTTTTTCATGATTAAACTGAATGAATGTTTTAGTTCAAAAGGCGGTTTGTGCTGGTGCCAACACTTTAATAGGCTGTGTAATTGCAGGAATGTTTTCTCATTGAGACTTATTTTGTGCGTTGTTTCCATGAAATTACGTCTAATTTTAGGATTCCACGTAATGCATATGGCGTTTAAAAAGGGATAGTTAGTGCCTCCGCTGCCTGTCATATGAATCCAAATGAATACCTATTTAACCTATAAGTTTTTTTTGACGAATTTTGACAAACCAGTGTGCGATTTGAGCCTTTCGACACAATCGATCGAGGCAAGCCAGGACCTAAGAAGTCATATCATCGTCATCAGCGATGGTAGACTTCTAGAAGTTCACGGCTAGTCATAGGCCTCCTCCGTAGATTGGCTCTGGCTTCATGCAACTAAGTATAGGTTATCGGTACAAACAGTATATAAATAAAACAAAAGAATATAAACAAATCAACATAATATATTTTAAACGAATCCTATAAAATATTCATTTCCATTGTTCATATAATCATTCATTCACATTTAGACGCATTTAAGGCGATACTTACAAATACATTTACTCCTAACATCGTTATGAACTTGGACTAATAAGCCGAGTTCAGCCTTAACTGCCAATTGTAACAATTCGGCTGAGAGCAAAGATCAAAACGAGAATATAAAGGCAGCGCAAGAATGACACCACACGCATGCGACCTCATAATATATCACTCAACTATTTTATGGCGACACCAAAATAGCTCAGTGAGAAACTTATCGTGAGAGATCATCCTAATAACAATAAAGAATTAAAACTTGAGAAACTATCCATTAACATATTTACAATTATTGTCATTTATCAAGATAATTAATTGCTTTAAAATAGGAAATTATTGTACGTTAATTAATCATTAAGTCAACATTACATGACATTCTTTAAAAAGTAATAAAAACCAACATTTTTTAATTTTTATTATTGTTAGTTTATGACACCAATATTTTATATTTACATTATATCAAAATGCCAATAGGGAATATGCATGCTTTTTTATTTGTCTTAAAATAAATAGTACTCAATTATAATTTATAAAACTTTAAGCATTTTCGAAAAATATTGATAAATACCTTACTTACAGCCCATTAAAGTCGCGTGTTAGACAAGGAGATCCGATATGTACCGTGACGTCACATTACACGTCCGCCATACATTTTTCATAGTAAAAGTTGTTTTAGAAAGAGATAGGTGTACCTTAATTTATAATTACTGTATTACGATTATTTTTTACCTAAAATCAATTTTGTTTTTACTATTAGCACTATAATTTTATAATTTTCTTATAAATATAGTAAAAACAATATATTCTTTTCATGCACATTCCCTATTGTGAAATCGGCATTTAAAAAAATGGTATCTACCGGTTTACCAAAGACTAAGAGTGGTGTCCGCCTGTGCCTATGCCGGGAGGTAGTCAACTACGCATAACCAAGTCGATGGCTAATTATGTGCGGGTCTTTTACACTTCTACCTACGTAATAAAGGCCAGTTGGGTTTGCAGTTCGCCGATCAGTGAAATTGTTATATGGATATACCTTCTAAAAACACCAAGCCTTTAGCCCTGCTAAGCGTTCTATACTGGGTGACTATAGTTACGTGTTATCCTGTTCCATATTAAACAGCGGTTGGAGGTCATTGATCAATAGAAAGTTGCCGATCAGAGACATATTTACACGAAGACAGAGCCCTCTAGAAAAACATCCGGACCTTAGCCTAAACTGGGGCGGTTAGAAACAATGGGCTTTAGGTCTGACTGTTTTGACTCTGCGATTGATCACTAGCAACTTGACCTGCAACTTGGCAACTACATCACGTTTTCGGGACTTTTTAATTAAGATTAAGTTCCAGTGGCAGTTTTTAACTTCGATTGTTAATGCTAAAAGTCGCAGTGTAGACCGGGAGGCAGTAATTGGGATGTCGACAAACTTTTTTTTCTTAGTCGATCAGGTAGATTATCAAAATGTATTAGACACGTATTTCTGTCACATAATCAAAATCAAATATAACAGAGATATATATTGATCTGAAATGTTGCATGACGTCACGCCTAGGTAAAATTTTTACATAAAAGTGACGTCACAAGCTCCCCCCTCTCGAACTTTGACGCACTTTATCTAAAAGAAAAAATACAAGACCATTATTTTTTGTTAATCTAACTGACGGACTAAATAGAATTTTATTTTCTATACTCAGTCTTCATCCCTATTATTTGAGTATCCCGCAAATAGTGCCACAGGACTCACAGTCCAGAGGGTTACGAGCTGGTCTGCCCCATATTGAAGAGTAGCTTCAGGTCGTCGATGGAGAGCTTGGAGTTGGTGTGCTTGGCGCCGGTGAGCACGTTCTCCGCCAGCTCCAGCTTGGCCTCCTGCAGCTTCCTGATGCTCTGCTCCACTGTGTCCACGCACATGAACCTGCAAGAGGAAACTAATTTTTAGGTTCTAACCTAAAAGGATTTATGGTGTGGAACGTAGTGTGCAAGAGAAGTAAGAAGGAATGAGCGAGAGAAGAGATGAATTCGGTTTTTTTTTATCTCGGATTCTTAAATCTACGCAGATGAAGCCGCGGGCAAAAGCTAGCAAATTATATAGCATTATGTTTTCCTATCGAATCGAATTCAACGATTGACCTCCTTCTCAAATTTGGACCTACCCAACTGTACGAGTATCACATGTCCCAAGTAGACATATTTGTCAACAACCAAATCATAAGTATCTTCGTGCTTTGGAAGGCGCGTAAAAAGTTGGTCCCGGCTAATACCGCTCGATACAATAGTCGTGAAGCCTAGTCAGAGACCTTAGGGCGGCTAAATAACATCTGAAAGTAAGGTTAAGTCACTGGCCTTACAACACCCCTCCACCAACGCACTGGGCTCGCTTGGTGGAGTATGGCCCAAACCACCTCATAGTTGAGATGAGGCCTGTGCCCTGCAGTGGGATGTATAAAGGCATACCTTACTTTTTTAAATATTTTCAATCACCTAAGTACGATTAAGAAATTGCACTTCGGTCGCGACCCACATTTAGGACGGTGACATTTGGTGAATCTCGCCGTATGCATCAAAACAATAAAGCAATGTTCTTTAAGAAGTCAATCAGTGAACTTAGGTTTTCATTTATGACATTTTAAATATAAAAATATACAAAAATAATAACGAGAATTATAAGAAGTATTGATATACAACGCAATTTTTAAGGGAATACTGTTTGTATATTAGCTTTTATATGGTTTTTTGTATCTTTAATATTGACAACACTGTCTTCTCTTTTGACTAGCATAAACAAGACACATCATTATTTCTACTGAAATTAACACGCTAAATGTATAATTACGATTACAATAAACCCATACTAGCTAAAGTCTAACTATTAATCACTTTATTTTTGTTTTAATTAGCAATAAAGAGGAATGCGATAGGAATTATATTGTTTATCATAATTACTGATAATAATGTAGTCAATTAGTTTATCGTGGTAGTTTAAAATTAGATTAGAAATTAGTCATATAACTAATAATTGATGCCAATTAATACGACTACTAACAAAATGAGGATTATAGATTAAAAGCACTCCAAAAATAGCCTCATGAATCATCCAAAGAGTATGACGAATGCAATTTTTCTTTGGCAATATGAAACTTTATTTAAGCTGGCCCACCGCCTTCACGTCACTCAGCGAGCTATGGAAAGGTCGATGCTTGAGATTTCGTTAAGAGATAAAATCCGAAAAGAGGTTAACCGGGAGCAGACAAAAATAATGGACACAGTCCTAAAATGTATCAAGCTAAAGTGGCAGTGGGCCGGTCACATCTGTCGTAGCAGAACCGATAAAAGGTGGAGTAAACGGGTTCTCGAGTGGAGACCACGTCTTGGCAAATGACCGCTTGGTGGACTGTCGACCTTAGGAAGATGGCTGGCAGCGGATGGATGAAAAAAGCGGGAGATCGTGCTCTTTGACGCTTTTTCGGGGCTTACGTGGACGTAAGCTGGAGCTTTGGACTGCAATAGGCTGACATGATAATGATGAAGCTTTACGAGTTATTTTGCCAAAATATAAATGAAATTGATTAATACGCTTGGCAGACTTGGCGATGATCATCGTGATGTAAACCCGCGTTCTTACTAACAGCATTTTATTGAAACAAAACGAAGCAATTGCAAAAATACCTAAAGGTGTGCAGATGACAATTTGGCCGACCAATTGGGATTCTGACTCACGCACCGAGGGTTCCGTGCAAACTTGTTGGTATGTAAGTAGTTCGTCTATAACGGGAATAGAGTCTTGGAGATTTTTACAGCTTTTTAAATTTGAAAAAACATTTCTTTTGGGATAATTTTACAAAACGATTTTCAGACTTTTTACTTTACTTGTGTATAGCAAACATTGCTTCTTGCCAAATTTCAAGATTTTAAATCAACGGAAAGTACCCTATAGGCTTTGATTCTCTTGCGGGTGTCAAAATAGGATCAGAGCAATGTATGTGATGTTGTCTAACATTTATTTATTTTTGTTTAAAATATGCGGCATAACCGGCTGTATCTTTTGGTTCCGTTGACTTAAAATTTTGTTTTTTTTTACAGCGTCAAGGGATTGCAGACTTGAGTATTTGATATTAATTTCAACTTGTTCATGTTCACCTCAACGAGTTCATGTTGAAATGAGTCTCGACAGACCGACAGAAGGATTACGAAGCTATAAGTTCCTTTTTTCGTTTTTAGGTAAGGAACCCTAAAAAACAGATAAATAACAAATAAACAGGTGCATATGGCAAACTACTATAAAAAGTCAACTTATAGAAGGTCATACTGTCCCAAAAAAACTTTGAATTGTTTAGTTAACTCCTATCACACAGGGATGTTGTTTCAGTGTGAACTCAGCCCAATAAACATTGGAATGTCTTAATTCGTTTCAATAAACGGAGTTGGCGTGCAGACGGGCCGCGTCGGGAGGTGGCCGGATGTTGGGGAGTTTCCCAACGTAATACATCTATTTTCGGAACAAAGCGAACTAAGATTCTTTGCTATATTGACATATTGTGGATTTCAACGGATAATTTATTGTAATGACGACCTCCGTAGCCGAGAGGCAAGCGTGCGGGACTTGGTATCGCTTTCTCGGTTCGATTCCTGATCGGTAATATAAGTAGATGGTCCAGCAGCAGCAGGTGGTTGGTGGCCCCCGCACAGGTCGAGTGAGGCAGTGGTACAGTTACCTGTATACGTGCACGTGCTTGCTCTGCCCCACGCGGTAGATGCGGTCCTGCGCCTGCTGCTCCAGCTGCGGGTTCCAGTGCGGGTCCAGCAGCAGCAGGTGGTTGGCCCCGCACAGGTTGAGCCCGACGCCGCCCGCGCATAGGGACAGTAGCATTACCTGTTGCATTTACACTAATTATTGGATCAAATAAAGAATTATGATTATGATAAACGCCCACGAAAATATGAGCTTTGTAACAGGCTTATGGGGGTAACAGACTGCTTGACCTTCTTTTATTTTTTTTTATGTCCTATGTATGCATAATTTTTGCCCCATAACCCCTTAATGTCTCATTATAGGAAAGTCAACCTTAATTACGTGCACAAGGGTTGCACATCATTTCTCAGAATACTCTATCAGACAGTTACACTACCAGGTAACTAATTCGGCATTTAACAACGATGATCGGATTTGTATAATTTCTTAATTATAATAGCACATTTTTTTCCATTGGGTACTATGTTGGCGCCTACAGCCAGTTCGGGCATCATCGGCGTTCTCCGTATGCGCGGGCGGTTGGCACACTCCGTAGGTGCCCTCCGCCGCACTCAGCCTCTCGACCATCATCGGCATCGGACGCGGTTCCTCCCTCGTAGGCGCGATCAAAGTATTAATTATCCAGAAATATATCCTATGCGTTTACAGTCCGCGTCTTATTTAATACCCCAATAGTCGTAGGACCCTAACACTGGTCCTCTCGCCGTCTTTATTCGTTTTTTTTCGTCCCACCCGAGTACCGCGAATCTACACATCGCCGGTCCGTGGACTTTGACCGGGCCAACGTGGAATCGTCGTTTTCTTAGCCGTCTTGAAGAAAGAAGAGGATCCAGAAGCTGATGTCGCCTTCTGTTGGGAGTATAATACGGTTTATGCGTGAGTCGTTCCAATTAATCGCTTTCCAATCTTATTTTTTCCAATTTTGCTATAAAATCATTTCCATTGTCTTACTAAATTATTTTCGTAGTCATTATAAATCATTTACTGCTTCCCTGTGAATATTCAAAAGCCATAAACGCATTCGCACTCCAGTTTGTCTGCCTATTATTTTTTTCCAAGCACGTGTTGCGCACACGCGGTCGACGACCGCACGATACTCGTAGGTATCGAACGTCACGGGACCTAAACCTTCGCACCTGTTATCTATCAGCTGTTTTGCACGCTACTCGTCTTCATTATTTTCGTACTGTTTTTGCTGTTTTTTGCATCTTTCATTTGATTTCGCACACACTCATCAAAATGGCTGACATGAAAACGTTGATCAAGAAACAAGGCACCTTTAAATCGAAGCTTACAATTTTTTCTAATTATTTAAAATTATTAAACAATGAATCCAGCCTTTCGCAGTTGCAACGTTTGGACCTTGAGGAACGCTTTTATAAATTCGAAGTTGTGTACACTGAATTTGACACATTACAGAGTGAAATCGAGATTCTCGCAGAGGACCCAGAGGCAGCGCGAGGAGTTCGAGCGCCAGTACTTCAGCCAGGTGGCCCTCGCACGCTCTCTGCTTGGAGTTTCGTCAAAAGGTTCCGTATCAAGCTCCAATAATAATAACACAAATGCACCCTCTAATCAGAATTTTGTTCGCCTACCTCAGATCAACCTTCCTAGTTTCGATGGGAACTATCAATACTGGCTCGAATTTAGAGACACATTTGTTTCATTAATTCACGATAACCCTAGTATCGATCAGATAAATAAATTTCACTATTTGCGAGCTTCACTCCAGGGAAATGCAGCCTTAATTATCAAAAACATAGATTTTATTGGGAATAATTACAAAATTGCGTGGGACTTATTATGCGAGCGTTTCAATAACAATCGTCTACTAATTGATAATCATTTACAGGCAATATTTGATGATGAGCCCGTATTGAGGGAGTCCAGTACCTCTCTTCGTAACCTTGTCGATGTAACTAATAAAAACATTAGGGCCCTTACAACGTTAAAGCAACCTACTGAACATTGGAATACTCTTCTCATCTTTATATTGGCCAAAAAGTTGGACATAGCAACAAGTCGCTACTGGGAAGAGTATCGCAATGACTTGTCTACTGACCCCACGTTGACTCAATTTTGTACCTTTGTAGGCAGGAAAGCGGACTTGTTGGAATCAATTGAAACGAACCATAACTTATCGAATAATAATATATTAGTTGCCTTAAATAATAGTCACTCTAATAATAAACAATTACAAAACACACAAGATAATAAAAATAACACTCAGAAAAATAGTAACTATAATAAAAATGTACAAAATAATCAAAAATCACGCAATCTAAATAAACCTAACTTGCTAAGCTGTCCGTTTTGCTCCCAACGTCATTCATTATTTTCGTGTGAATCTTTCAGAGCTTTGCCCATAGAAAATCGCATACAAAAAGCAAAGGATTTAAATGTTTGTCTTAACTGCTTACGCCCAAGTCATTACGCTAAGCATTGCAAACTTACTCATTGCAAGTATTGTAAAATCAAACATAACACTCTTTTACATTTAGAATCACAGGATTCAAAGCCTTTTGTTAATCCTTTGCCTTCTGCAGCTGATGGCGTCGCTTTATCAGCTACATCCTTGCAGCTTGCTACTTCTTCGCATGTTTTACTGTCCACAGCATTGGTGAACGTCTTGAACTCTTCGGGCGAGAAGTACATTGCGCGGCTACTGCTCGACAACGGTAGTACAGCCAACTTCGTAACGCAAAGCTTATGCGACAAGCTGGGTTTGTCACGACGCGGTACGAGCACCAAGGTCACAGGTATCAATAACCATATCTCTTCTAGTACACAGTCTTGTCACCTCACAATCGAGTCTTTATGCTGTGCTTACAATATAGATATCGTATGTCATGTATTGCCTGAGATCACTAAGGTCTTACCGTCTTCCTTCGTGGACATCAGTCACGTTCCTATTCCCCCAGGTCTTCAGTTAGCTGACCCGAATTTCAATATTCCGTCGGTCATAGACATCCTGGTAGGCGCGGAAGTCTTTTGGAACGCCTTAGGATCAAATTCCATAGATTTAGGTAAAAATCTTCCCAAGTTATGTGAAACTAAATTTGGCTGGTTGGTATCAGGCAGCATATCAAGCCAAATGAGTAAAACTCGTCTTCAATTTTGTAATTTCACAAATTTAAGTCCCACTCCCGATCTTTCTCAATTCTGGGAGCTAGACTATGTTTCACCCAAGCATTCTCAATCTCTAGAGGAGAGATCATGCGAGAAGCTCTTCTTAGAAACAACGTTTCGCAAGGACGACGGTCGTTTTGTCGTCTCAATGCCCTTAAAAAAAGATCCAAGTTTACTAGGTCACTCTTATGAAAACGCTAAGTGTAGGTTCCTGTCGTTAGAACGACGTTTTCACCGTGATCCCATCTTTAAGAATCGATATTTTGATTTCATGCTCGAGTATGAATCACTAGGTCACATGTCATCAGATAAAGACTGTGCCACTTTGTCTGATAGCTCTAACGGGAACTATTTTATTCCTCACCACGGCGTCATTCGGGAGTCTAGCTCCACTACTAAACTTCGCGTGGTTTTCGACGCTTCGGCAGCTACCTCTTCAGGAGTGTCCCTTAATGACCTCCAAATGGTTGGCCCCGTCGTTCAAGACGATCTATTCTCCATTTTGATACGCTTTCGCCAACATAAATACGTAGTTTCAGGCGACGTAGAGAAAATGTACAGAGCAATAGAAATAAATCCCATTCAACGACCTTTACAAAAAAATATTTTTCGGTTCGATACTAAGGAACCACTAAAAACATATACTTTGAATACAGTTACGTACGGCACCGCTTCTGCCCCATACTTGGCCACTAAATGTCTAGTCAGCCTAGCCGACAACGTAGATGACAGTCGCGTCAAGTCGGCCATACAACGTGATTTCTACATCGACGATTTTCTCCATTCTGCTAGTACAATTTTAGAAACTGTCGAAGTTTCAAAAAAGGTAGCATCTATCCTTTCTTCAGCCCACTTCCATCTACGTAAATGGAAATCAAATAGTCCCGAGATACTATCCCAAATTAGTGGTCCACAGAATGGTGACCCCACCAATTCTATAGACTTCTCTGAGCAAGGCCAAGGCAACACTCAGTCTAAGACATTGGGTCTACATTGGATTTGCGACACGGACATGCTCACCTTTTCCATAAATATAGAACCGTCAAAAAAGGTCACTAAACGTCATGTACTTTCAGTTATAAGCCAAATTTTCGACCCTCTAGGACTTGTTGGACCGTGCGTCGTCGAAGCTAAAATAATTATGCAACGCTTGTGGCTAGATAAATATGATTGGGACGACACGGTTTCTCTAGAAATTAACAACTTGTGGTCTTTATTCGAGCACACATTATCCCATTTAAATGGGTTACATATCCCTCGGTGGGTTTCATTTAACGATTCAACTATCCAGGAAATTCATGTTTTCACTGACGCCTCCGAAAAGGCCTATGGGGCCTGTCTTTATATTCGGTCTTATAACCATAGTTCAGGCACAATACGCGTCCAACTTCTGGCGTCCAAAAACCGTATAGCTCCTATAAAACCTACTACTATGCCTAGGCTTGAACTTTGTGGCGCTTTGTTAGGTGCAAGACTGTTTACAAAGGTGGTGGACTCGCTTACTTTGCACATAGACAAATGTAGATTTTGGTGTGACTCCACGATAGTTCTAGGTTGGTTGTCAACGCCATCTTCTCAACTCAAACCCTTTGTGCGAAACAGAGTCAACGAAATCCAGGAGAGTACTTGTGGTCATACCTGGAGCTATGTACCGTCGAAGGACAACCCGGCGGATCTCGTTTCACGAGGCTTACGAGCTGACGTCATTGGCGACACTCATCTATGGTGGTCTGGACCTTCATTTTTATTTAAAAATGAGAATGAGTGGCCCAAGATGCCTAATGTCGTGAAGCGTGATCTACACGAAGTAGTATCTCACATCAGTAGCAGTAGTGTTAGTGCAGATAATACTAGCAGTAGTGGTAGTACCGCTTTTGTAACACCTAACATTAATATTTCAATAATTCAAAACTTAATTTCAAAGTATTCTAGTTTCACAAAATTACAACGAGTTGTAGCCTATTTATGTAGATTTGTGCATAACATAAAAAATAAAAATCATAAATTGTGTGGCAATCTCTCTTTAATTGAAATCAAAAAATCACATAATTTAATTTTGTTGTGTGCTCAACTTCAAATGTTTCCTGACGAATATAAATCGCTGAAATCCGGTAAGACATTGCCCCACAAAAACAGGCTGATTACATTATCACCATTCTTAGATACTGATGGTCTTATTCGCGTAGGCGGGAGGCTTGATAATTCCCCCTACGACTTTGATACAAAACATCCTATTTTGTTATGTAGTTCTCATATTATCACTAAAGCTATATTTCAAATGCAACATGTTAAACTTTTACACGCTGGCCCTCAGTTGCTTTTGGCAAGCATACGCCAAACCTATTGGCCTCTTAAAGGTAAAAACTTGTCTAAATCGATTGTTAACAAATGTGTGATTTGTTACAGACATAGAGCTCAAAATGTGCAACCTATCATGGGACAGCTCCCTCTTAATAGAACACAGTTAGAGTTCCCTTTTCAAAACTGTCATGTTGATTATGCCGGCCCAGTATTGATAGCCGACCGAAAGGGACGAGGTTGTAAATTATTAAAATCTTATTTGTGCATTTTTGTTTGTTCCGCAGTAAAAGCTGTACATTTGGAGCTTGTTACGGACCTCACCACTGAGGCTTACATGGCTGCTCTAAATCGGTTCGTGGCGCGTCGAGGCAAGCCTCGAAGTATCACGTCCGATAACGGGACTAACTTTGTCGGCGCATCTAATGAGATGCAAAGGTTCCTTCTTAGCTCAAATGTTGCATCTGAGATAGCGCAGGAAGGTATCGAATTCATCTTCACTCCTGCCTATACTCCTCACTTTAATTCTTTGGCCGAAAGTGCGGTCAAATCTTGTAAGCACCATTTAAAAAGATTACTACATCTTACTCATTTCACTTTCGAAGAAATGACAACTTGTTTATGCCAAATTGAGGCAGTCCTTAATTCTCGCCCTCTTACCCCTCTTTCTTCGGATCCTCATGATTTTTCGGCTCTTTCTCCCTCTTATTTTCTAATTGGACGACCACTCTTAACTGTACCGCACCCACAGGTGGCTGATGTCAACATCACCCGTCTGGATCGATGGAGACGAATCCAACACATACAGCAGCATTTTTGGCAGCGATTTAATATTGAATATGTCTCTCTGCTACAGACCAAGATGAAATGGTTCGCATCCACAGGCGAGGTGAAGCCTGGGCAGTTAGTACTGATCAAGGAGAAGACTCCACCATTGCTCTGGTCACTAGGGCGAGTCATGAAGACGTATCCTGGTGTGGACGGCGTCTCGAGGGTAGCTGAACTCAAGACGAAGAAGGGGACCATACGCCGGGCCTTTAACTGCATCTGTCCACTTCCACTTCATTGAAGACGTCCGTTCTTCAACCCGGGGAGTATGTTGGCGCCTACAGCCAGTTCGGGCATCATCGGCGTTCTCCGTATGCGCGGGCGGTTGGCACACTCCGTAGGTGCCCTCCGCCGCACTCAGCCTCTCGACCATCATCGGCATCGGACGCGGTTCCTCCCTCGTAGGCGCGATCAAAGTATTAATTATCCAGAAATATATCCTATGCGTTTACAGTCCGCGTCTTATTTAATACCCCAATAGTCGTAGGACCCTAACATACTATTTAGCAGTATTTGTAAGTATAGAATTGCAAAGCTAGAGTGGTAATGGGCAGGCTACATCGCTCGTAGAACTGACAACTTTTGGGAGAAGACTGAGACAGAAGACAGAGAGGAAGGACAAATAAAGTTTTCATTTTAAGACAGGATCTCGAGTAGCGATCACGTACTGGAAGACGCAGCGTGGGTAGGCTTCCCACCCGGTAGACTGATGACCTAGTCAAGGTTGCGGGAAGTCGCTGGTTGCAAACGGCCCAGAACCGCTTGTTGTGGCGTTCTTTCTAAGGGAAAAAACTGACTACAGTCATTTTATCGCGATGCTATAATAAGTTGGACTTTCGTGTAACTTTCGCGTAGCTCATATTTACAACTAAGTATATCATTACCAAGAAAGAACTGTAGCGACATCTATCTCGCCACATGCGAACTAAATCGAAACGTATCCTACATCGCGATATTAAAGTTATCCGAGCGATTGAACCATATATACAAGAACCCGACAAACAACCGTCGGGCAGTTGCCCACCAGACACAACACCCGTCTGGTCGGAGGATCCTCCCTTTTCAATGGGGGATGAGGAACTCAACACCCTATTCGTCTCGCCCCCAAAGAACCGATTCCAACAAAAAGATTTACAGATTTACCGCTGAACTCTTACACTTAATTATAAACATCACTCGCCAGATGTACGTTCTGAGAAACGAACCCTGACTGTTTTTTGTTGACATATAAGCGGCCACGCGATAAGGATTGGGTGACGCAATCTGTGCGTCTCAAGTATTTTTTTGTTGGCGTTTAAGGTTCCCCTGAGCGGCTATATAGAAGGCCTATGTCCAGCTGTGGACTTCCAAAGGTTGATGATTGATGATGTAAGATCTTTTGGTATTCAAACATCTCCTGAAAGCGTTATTATAGCAAAAAGAGGTATTTATACTCACTTGCACATTAGATTTGGGGTCGTTAATGGCGTCGATCAGTGGCGGGCGCGCGCCCACCGGCACGTTCCCGCTGAGCGTGACGCTGCGCACGCGCATGCGGGTAAGTTCTTGCTCCACCAGGCGCAGTACTGACGTCCACTGTGACACCACCACTGCCTTGTCACCTGGGGCAAAACGATGTCTAAAGCCCTTGCTAAACGGGGAACAGTCCGTCCCCCTCTTGAATTGTGGGGAAAACGCTGCCATTGGACGATCCTTCTGTCCACTTCCGTCAGCCCGATAACTGGACCCCACCCCATTCCTGTTCCGAGACTGGCCATAATCGATATTAGTGTTTTCAGACTCGGTCCGAGTTTATATTTGAACCTACCTAGCCTACACCCACTCGAGTTTCAGTAAGCTAAAATCGATGTATGCTCAATCCGGAACAAGAAGTGAAGAGTCGACGGTCAAGCAATATCAAGAGGAGGCCAGCTTTGAAAAAATTATTATGTGCTTATAAAGTTTTTAAAGTATAAAGCGTAAATAGTAAAGTAATACTGATAAATTGTTTTAGTAAAAGGAAATTATTGATTTATTATTTAGTACTTGGCAAAGATGGGTTAGTTTTTTTAAAGAATACAAGTAACAAATAAATCATCCTCTCTGCCCACAATACCTACTTTATTGTTGTGCCCAACAGGGCCTATTATAATGATCTGTTTAATGTACAGCAACCTACCCAAAAAGATAAAGGTCATTGCCCGGATTTTCAACTTTAAGCCCGACACTTAGAGATCGATATCAATTGAAAAAATGTAAATTTTTATGGTAGGTTGACGAGCTGTTGCCTGTACCTATTTACACCTGTATGTACCTGTGCTACATTAAATGCAATAAATAATATTGAATTAAATTGTAACATAAAATTAAAGTCAGAATTGAGATTAGCAAAATAAAAATGTGATATGTGGTAAAGATATAAAGAACGTAATTCTGCCATGAAAAAATCTACTTTTTCTTTGCGGGGCTATCTAAGGGAGGGTTACCTACCCTTGTTGCTGAAGACGTTGTTGCGCAGGCACTCCATCACGGCGTGGATCTTGGAGGAGAGGCGCTTCAGGTCGAACACGGGGTTGTTGGGAGACAGCACGGAGCGGATGGCCTCGGCCACACTCGTGCTTTCTTCCGGGCCTTCGGGCTCGTTCTCTTTGTTATCCCCACTCTTCGACACAAAATAAGGTATAAATTAATAATAAATATTGGACAATATCACATACATTGCTTTGATTCTATTATAAGTAGCTTTCTGATATAGCCGCCATTTTGAATCGCCGTGCCAGTGACGTAACATGTTATGATCGCTGTTTTAATACTCATTAATACTTATACTCATTTATTCAATATATAGGCCCTCTTCCGGACACTTATTTATACACGTCCCAAAATGTTTTTAAACATATTCAACAATATTAGGGTCTTGAGTGTGCGCTTTTAGGTCGTATAATTCGTATAACTTTTTCCTACTTTTATGAATACCAGTCGTGGCCCAGTCACTAAATTTACATTTATTTGTGTTTATTTTAACATGTTTTTGTTTAAATATATTATTAAATTCATCTTTGACCAATCCAAACAGATTTTCATATGATATATCTACAGTGTTACTGTTGGCTGGTAATAGATTTATTCCACAATCAATATTATTCTTAAATCTATCTAATTGGCTAGCAGTGACTGGCCTACAAACAATATCCACCATAGGCGAGACATGATGGTGCTCAAATGTGGCTATTTGTCCACTATGATCCGATTGGAGGCAATTTATAATCGATTTATTTATTACTTTACAATTACAGAAAATATTATCTAAGCAAGTAGCTGATGTAGGAGTGGTTCTTGTAGGTTCATTAAATAGATTATATAAATTATAAGATTTAAAAAGATTTAGGAACCTTGCAGAGTTTTGTGTATCTACTAATAAATCAATGTTGAAATCTCCACATACAACTATCTTCTTATTCGATTTACATACCTTTTTTAATACCTCTTCCATAGTGGACTCAAAAAGAAGGTAATTTTCCGATGGGGGTTTGTAGACTAATAATAATATATTGCTCCAGCTCAGCACATGCTAGTTCTATAGTTTGTTCTATAGAGAGTGCCACGATATCTTTGCGTTCTTTGGACTTAATATTATTTTTAATTAGAATTAGTGATCCCCCTCGTATAGCTGACTCTCTACTTAACAAGCTAATGACTTCCCAATTTTCAATTCCTATGAGCTCTTCACATTTCTTAAGCCAGTGCTCAGTTAGACAGAGGACATGTATATCCATGTCTTGCAAATACAATGTTATTTCCAGTTCTTTGCCGGAAAAGCCTTGTATATTTTGATGAACAATATTAAGGCAGTTAGACTTTTCCTTTGTCGCTATAGGTAGGTTGCAAGAGATTTCCTCTGTTGTCTTAATATTTAATTTAAATGTATATAATTATTCGTTGGAACTGATTCCAACTTGTGAATTATTATGTCATTGCTCTGCTCAATAAAAGCAGTTTGTTTAGCCATGTTCTTGGCTGAACACTTAATAAAATATGATAGCGACATTGCTATTTGTCTTTTAATTTTACTGCTGAGATAATATTTATCTCGGTTCAAATAAATTGAATTATATTTTAAATAATAATTAATGTCAATAATATGATTTTTTTCTGAATTATATGTCATAGTATTTAAACATAAATTAATTTTATATCGAATATTTTTTTCTTCCTGTGGCAAGCCGTCACTGTAAGGTAATGTAAACATTACAATTTTATTTAAGTTTAACAATTGTAATGAGTCTAAATATTTTACTAACTCATTTTTGTTTACATTGCCCCATATTACCAATCAAAATTATTAAAGTGGTATTTTTATTGAATTTATAATTAACAATTTTATTTATAATTTCATAATATGAAGAACCTGGCATGCAGTGGTTAATAACACTTTGTCCCAAATATGAGTTCAATAATAGGCCCATGTTTTTACCTATTTCATCGCTGAACATAACTATATTTGAATTTACAGGTCTATTTATATGTTGTTTTTTGCTTGGGAATTAACGGAGACATTACATAGGTTGTGCTATGCGAGGACCTCGCGGTAAAGGAGAGATGGCGCTCTTATTTCCACGAGTTGCTGAATAAGCAGCACAAAGAGGTACAGCCACCGGACCTCCCTCCGATTCAGGGACTAGTACCACCGGTAACGCCTGAAGAAGTCCAGTTTGCTCTTCGCCGCATGAAGAATCGTAAAGCTGTCGGAGCCGATGGAGTCCCAATCGAAGCCTGGAAGGCGATGGGCCCTCTTGGTGTGGACATCCTAACCTACCTTTATAACCGCATACTCTTAAGCGGGCTGATCCCGAGCCAATGGACAATGAGTATTATTACTCCGGTCTTCAAAGGCAAGGGACCAGTGCAAGAGTGCAGCAACTACCGCGGTATAAAGGTCATGTCCCACACCATGAAGCTCCTTGAGCGAATTGTGGACTTCCGGATCCGACAGGAGTGTGATGTCTCGGAGTGTCAATATGGGCTTCGTCCTGGCAACGGTACTATGGACCCTGTCTTCGCCCTAAGGACCGTCATGGAGAGATACAGGGCGAAGAACACGCCTCTGCACTTGCTCTTTCTTGATCTGCAGAAGGCCTTCGACTGTGTCCCTCGATTGGTGATCTGGGTGGGCACTGAGATCCAAAGGGGTCCCCGAAGCATATATTGACATTATTCGGGACATGTACCGCAGCTCCGATTCTATGGTTCGGACCGCTGTTGGCGACACCAAACCGTTCCCCATCACCGTCGGAGTACACCAGGGTTCCTTCCTCAGTCCGTTTCTGTTCAGTGTGATATTAGACGTTGTGTCAGACAGCATCAGAGACTCACATGAGCAGCCACCATGGCTGCTGATGTATGCTGACGATATCGCACTGGTGGACGCGGACAGGGGCAGGCTGGTGAGACGGGTGAACTAGTGGAAGCAGTCGCTTGAGAGCGGTGGTCTGAAACTCAATGTGGCGAAGACCGAGTACCTGGCCTGTAACTCTACAGATCCAACACCCGTTCGCATAGGCGGAGACAAGGTCGAGCGCAAGGACCAGTTTAAATACCTTGGATCTGTACTTCACGCGTCCGGAGACATCGATTGCGACGTCAAAGCACGCATTGCTGCTGCGTGGGCCAAATGGCGAGAGGTGACTGGTGTCATTTGTGACCCCAGAATGCCGGTTAAGCTTAAAGGACAGATCTATAAGTCCATCATTAGGCCTGTTCTTTTATATGGCAGCGAAGCATGGCCGCTACTTGAGCGACACAAGCAGGAGCTGCGTGTCACGGAGATGAATATGCTGCGGTGGATGTGCGGAGTCACGCGTAAGGACCGCGTGAGGAACTCGCGCATCCGCGGTAGCCTTCGTGTCCGTGATATTGCAGACAAACTGCAGGAGAGTCGCTTACGCTGGTACGGCCATGTTTTGCGGAAACCGGCAAGCTACGTAGGAAACAAATGTCTGGCCATGCCGCCACCGCCAGGTCCTGGCAAAAGGGGTAGACCCAAGAAATGCTGGCTTGACGTTGTGAGGGCTGACATGCGTGCCAATGATCTCACAACTAGAGACGCTCAAGACCGCGCGAAGTGGAGGAACAAATCAAGGAAAGCGGATCCTGGGCTCCAAAGCAATGGCTTTGGACGCAACCGGGATTGACCGTATAGATGATGATTACATAGGTTGTGACTTTTTTTGTTTTTTAATGTTTGAGTAACTGGTGACTCACATCCTAACTGAGAGCCGAGTGAGCAACTTTCATTAATAGTTATATTATTGCAACTACACGAAGAGACCAGACTTGTCAATGCCAAGATATGTTCATCACACTCCTTTTTTGTGTTTATGTATCGCTGAGTCATTACATCTAATGATTTCTTAAGTTTACATAATTCTAATTCTAAGTTTTGAACATTTTTCTCATAATCACTCACACTTTTGTCACCTAATTTTCTTCTTTCATTAATTTGTTTAGTATGAGATTGCATACATTTTCGGTGTTTAATTAATTTTTGAGTTTTTTTAATAAACCTATTAATTTTTACATATTTTTAATTTTTTTTATTACTTAATTTAGCAAGGCCGGCAAAGTTAGGAGATTTTAAAGTCTTATCACTGGTTAAATCAATTGTTTTAATTGGTCCATTGCTAGAAGAAGTTTGACAGAGGCTGGGCGCACTGCCAACTAATTGATTAAATAAACAATCCGTTTGGGAGTCTACACACTCTTGCTTCTGCTTCTTCTCTTGCGTCTCCAGGTTTAGGATGTGGTCCTGGGCATCATTGAGGTCTTGATGAAGCGAAGACATACGTTTTAAATTGTGCTCATATTCTTCTCTGCACTGATCGAACCTATCTATCACGGATTGAAGTTTATCCCGCTCGTCAACAATCAACAAATAGTTGGAGTGCAGCTCACCAGCTAGTTTCACTATATAATTGCTCAATCATCTCCTTGGATTGCTTCAGTTCCTTCAAAGCCAGTAGGAGTTTCGACTCCTCTTGGCGAGCAGAAGCTTTGCTTTGCTTTGCTTTGCATTATAACACTAAGAAAAAAATACTTCAAAGAATTGATAGATCAATTTATGAGGTTATTTTATTATGTAATATAACCTCTACGCGGGTGATGTCAATATCACAATAAATAAAAAAGAGTCGACTTACAGCTTTTACACAATCTTCAAGCACATACACAATTGATAATATGTTGCCAAGTATTGAAAACAATTGAAAACAGAGAACAATGATCAATTAACGTCTGAAATTTTTAAAATTTCGCTTTGTCATTCATGTGTACCGGCTAGTACTAGTAATACACACAAGGTACATGCACTATATTGTTTCCTATTAACTATACATACACTTTATCACTGTTTTATATGTTCTGCGATAAGTATTTTGCCACATAAATTAGATTTAACAATAATTAACTTTAATTAATTCGGGACGAGACGATAAAATAAAAAACAACAAAAAGGCTTTAATTTTTTTTTAAATTGTCAGTTGGTGTCGATAAATTGCTATATCATATAGTGTTTTGGTGGTCATGCTAGGAGGGTAGAGCAATGTATGTGATGTGATTTCTATTATTTATTTATTAAGAATATAAGAAGAGAAAAAACATAAGTGGGCCGTTAAGAGGGTAGATCAGTAATCAGTAATCATTTATTAATTTGACTACCATAATGCTAAAAGTGACAAGAGATGGAATATAAAGCTTAAAGCTAGATCATTTATAGATAATGATTCTATAAACAATTGCATGCAGCAGTAATGAGAATGTTAAGGTTGATGTGTGGGGTTGACGAGAATGGACAAGATAAGGAATGAATATATTAGAGGAAGTATGAAAGTGGCACCTGTAGCAGAAAAGATGAAAGGAAACCGTTTGACGTTGTTTGCTGAGAAGGGAAGAGGGGCACGTAACGAGGAGAGTGATAGGTTCGAGTATTGATGGGTGGAGAGGTAGAGGACGACCTAAGAAGAGATAGATCGATTGTGTGATATGACCGAGAAGGGAGAGAGACTTGATGACGAGTGACCGGATTGCATGGAAGAGAAAGGCAGACTGCGCCGACCCCAGATGACCTAGGAATAGGGCAAGCGAATGATGATGATGATAAATATAAGAAGAGAAGAGGTAGATAAGAAGTATATGGAATAGTAACCTTTCTCCTAGTCCTAGAGTCTTCCAAGGTGAGTTTGTCCAGCTCAGCCAGCAGGTCTGGCCCGGCAGGGTCTTCGACCGCATCACCGGCGTTCTCCGCGTCCAGCATGGAGGCGATGAGGCCGCAGTGGCAGCACACCTGCCGCAGCCGCAGCAGCAGGACCAGGATCTCGTGGGATTTCACAGGCTTCGCTCCTGAAGATCAGAACGTTGCTTAATTAATTATCAAATACTCCAACTATCGACTTAAAAGCAATGTCAATTTTAGTTTTATGGTCAAATTTTTACAACTTCTATCAACAACAATTGATCTTAGGTAAAAAATAACAGTAATACAGTAATTAGAAATTGAGGTATACCTGTCTATTTCTAAAACTACTTTTACTATGAAAAAATTATAGCGGACGTGTATGTACTGTGACGTCACGGTACATGTTGGATCTCCTTGTCTAGCACGCGACTTCAATGGGTCGTAAGCATCGAGTACATATCCTATAGAGCGGCAATACAAACCATCTTTCTCCGAAACTAGGTGATTTTTCACTTACATTTCGTATGAAATGACAACTCCTGTCAACGCGTATATAGAAAAATAGCGCAGATACTGATTAAAAAGTGGCGGAAAATTTTGGCGAACAAATCTTATGACATTTCTACTCGTGGTAGATATGTGGTAGATACTAGGGTATGTGCTTCGTGGTTGTAAGTCAGGTATTTATCAATATTTTTCGAAAATCCTTTAAGTTTAATAATTTTAATTAGGTACTATTTATTTTAAGACTAAATAACAGTATATATTTCCTATTACGACCGATCGAGTCGACGGTGACCGAATCCCTGCTCTGTCTACTGCATCCCAATCTTGTTACTAGATAAAGAACTAGATTTTTCGCACCGAAAGCAACCACTTCGTGTGTAAGGCACCCACCTTGCAGGGCGATCATCTTCTTGTGCATGGCCGAGTAGGCCGTGTCCTTCTCCGGCGGCAGGAACCCGTGCGCGTCGGCCTGCTTCTCGGCGCGCTGGTGGAGGAACTGAGCGAACAGCGTCTTGGAGAACACCAGCACCTGGCATACATTCGTACAATGTCAGTAACAGTAAGTATACATTCATCGTAACCGGTTACGTAAAGAAAAGCCCAATTACGATGCGATACGATACTAGTAGCCATTTATTTATTTTTTATTTATTTATTGTACTTACACTTACACATTTAAAAATAATTGTACAAATGGCGGACTTAATGCCAAGAAGCATTGATCACTTCTACTATTCACCTCCAAGCTTCATCATCGAAACAGTAATCAAATTATTGTATTGTCATCTGAATGTCACATACCGTGGAGGGGGTGATCAATTTTGAAATTGATATGCATTTTACTCCTAAAATTTAACAGCTAAAAATATGAAAAAAAAAAAAAAAAATTTCGTTTTTGTTTTAACTATCCTATCCTATTTGTTTATTTATATTTATTTATTTCAAAGTCAAAGTCAAAAATCATTTATTCAGTTTAGGGCAGAAAACTGCCACTTATGAACGTCAATAATAACATTATTGGCCCATACGGGGCAGAACATGTCTCCTTATTTTTTGGGCCCTACTAGCGCTTCGAGACAAGACACAGACAATCTGGCAAGTGCTGAGAAGAAACGCCGGAACAAACTTGAACTCGAAAGCATTTATTTACCAAAGTCAAACGATGGTCGGGGTTAGTTTGGTTCCCCTCGTTTTTTAACGGAAATCGAAAGTATCCCCGAAGTGTAAGGAATACAACGAAAAATGGGTTAAGGATTTATTAAGGTTTTTATATATTTGTGGTGACTTTGACACTGAAAAACTACGGTATTTTATGTAATAATCAACAGAATAGAATATTACTCTTCAGATGCCAAGATGTCAAGTAGATTCCACAGCGACTGTCTAAACGCAAGCATTGACCGCCAATGCTGCCAACCGAAAAAATTATGTACTAAAGGTTGCGTTCAGAAACCATACAATTTGAGTTTTACTACGAAATGAAGTTTTTATAGAAACCCCAGCATTCAAAGTAACCCCATTCCACCAGCACTTACAAAGTTTGAAATCGATAGTACATTTAGAAGTTAAGTTACCTGTTAAGACAGGCAGTTCAGCTGGCCGGCCTCTAGCAACTGCTACTTGGTCCTGCACATGGTGTGTCCCAAGTAGCCTTACCTTCTGGTAGACCTTCATCTCCTGCGGCGTGAGCGCGACGTGTTCCTGGTGCAGGCTGCGGTCCGGCAGGCAGTTCAGCTGGCCGGCCTCTTGCAACTGCTGCTTGGTCCTGCGCAGCAGGATGCAGCGCATTATCGTGCTGAGCCGCTCCTGCCCGCCTTGACTTTTGTTGTCAATCCACTTTTTCCACATCTATGGACAAAAAAATTTGTCTTTTGAGTCAGAAGCCGATGAAAACTTTTAAATAAAATGGTCTCGTTAAAACTGACCCAATGAAATCAAACAAGAAGGATTTTTTAGTATCCGTTAAGAGTTCCACTATTCACCTCTTGGCTCCGTCATCACAGCTCGTTAACATTTCGTAACACTGTATTTTGTTTTATTTTGTCCATTATGGCACTGCCGGCGGTACCCTTCTCAGTGTCCAGCACGTATACTCACAGTGAGCTCATCGAAGGGCGTGACCCTGAGGAACTTCATGAGCGCGAACAGGTCCAGGTCCTTGTTCTGCACGGGCGTGCCGGTGAGGCACCAGCGGCGGCGGCCCGGTAAGGCACTGACGGCGACGGAGGTGGCGGACTTGTGGTTGCGCACGATGTGCGCCTCGTCCAGGATCACGCGCCGCCAGCGCACGCGCATCAACACGCCGTTCTGGGAACATTACGCCCTTGTGCTATCTGACAATCGTTTTATTTAAGTTAAATTAATACCTATACGTCCCACTGCAGGGCACAGGCTTCACCTCAACTATGAGGTTCGTCCTAGGGTGCTCCGGCGGTGAATGTCTCACCGCCGGAGCACCCTAGGACCAACGCAAACCGACACTTGACAACTCTACGCGCCCGCAAGCGCGACCCGAGTCCGACTCACCCCCTGTTCGAGCCCGCTAGAAAGGAGCCCGACAGCGGTCCGGCCTGTTTCGGCAGTCCCGGTCCCGTCGGCGCCACCACTAGCGGGTTCGCCGCTTGGTAGGGTGCCTGTTGCACTCCACATTGGCCCGATCACGCCTGCTAGTATGGGGGGGCTCGACACGTACGAGTCTGAGTGTCACACTTGGCTTGGTCGCGGCGACCGCTAGCGGGGCGTTCTTAGGCTCGCAACTGCCTGCTGCGGTTTAAGCTGAAGAATGCCTTCCTCAAAGGCACTCAGCGATAGGTCCGTCTGAAAAAAAAGAACAACTCCACGACAGTCGTCCGAGTTCTACAGCCTAGGCAAGACGTCACCGCGCGCGCGCTCGTCACCCTTTTCATTCCCCTCCTAATCCGAAGGCTCGCTTGACCGGCGTCTCGTATAGGTACGCCTGGACGGGAGTCTTCACACCCGAACCTTGACCGCACTCCCGCGGTTAACCCTTCCCCGGCCCGGAAGTTCAGGAGGCTTTGTTTCGCCCGAAATCCGCATGCTAGCTTTCATTACCCGTAATGAGAACGTAGGTAACAAAAACAGCCACCCCACTCCACGTCGACATACCGCGTGAGACGCGACCGCGCGAACGTTCTAGAATCCGTCCCGTAAGGAATCGCGTGGATCCTCGTCGCCCTATCTCGCCCGTTCAGAGCCAAAGGGAGTCAGACAGCAATCACAGGTAGGCCTAGGTTAAGTTAGGAAGTGAACTAGCTATAAGCTTAACATTGTGGAATTATAAAATATATAGTGTGAAAACGTCTTAGTGGTTTCCCTGGTCAATCCCTGGTAGCTTCTCCTAAATTAGGTACTTATTCCTTCACCGCATGCACGTCGGGCTGGGACCTGTACATTATGATGACGAGAAATTCAGGCTGTGCTAGTTGAAACGGTTCTTTGTCACAAGGTGCTTTGGGGCTATACTCTACCGCGCGAGCCTAGTGCGGTGCGGTGGAGAGGTATCGTAAGGCCAGTGATTTAACCTTACTGTCCGATGTTATTAGACCGCCCTAGGAAGAGATAGATAGATTGTGTGAGCAGCGATATGTTTGAGAAGGGACGAGTGACCTAATTGCATGGAAGAAAAAAAACATACTACGCCGAACCCAGATGACCTGGGAACAGGGCAGGCGAACAGTGATGAATGAATGAATGACGTTTATTTCGCTGCCACAAAATATAGTACAAATGCACAGTACATAATAAACACAGGAGTATTACACATTCTTAATACAGTAAGCAATGTTGCAGGAGTAAAAAGGTCCCCGTCTCAGCAACAGTCACAGCTCAAGCCACGACGCGGACTTTCAGACGGTGGCCGTGGTTCGAGTTGCAGTAAGATATGGCAGAAAAGAATCAAATAAATGTCAGCGTATGATATAAGACTAAAAATAATATAATAAAATTAATAATAATAAGTAATTATTGAAAAATAATTATAATAAACAGTTAATTATTGAAATATATATTTTTAAAAAAATAATAATAACTGAGGATGTCAAATTTTATTTAGGCAGAATCAAGACAAATTTATGGACCTAGAAACAAGCGAGTTTCTGGCTGTCGAGAAGATGTATTTTAATTTGAGTTTAAAAGTGAACTTCGTTTTGGCCTGCTTTATTGGTGGAGGCAGATGGTTCCAGCATTTAATGGTATCTAAAACTCCCTCTGAACGCAACCGTCCTGTGCCGGATGGTGGCAAGCTTCCAAGACTCGCCTCGGGTAAAGTGTTATACACAGAATCTGAACACTTCCAGTGATGATGATGATACTCGTGCATCGTTACCTTCTCGCTGTCCCTCTGCAGTATGTTGTAGGTGGTGACGACGATGTCGCTGGCGGCCAGCCGGTGCGGCTGCTGGGCCCGTGCCGCCCCGTGGTGCAGAGTGACGGCGAGGGCGTGCGGGCGGCAGTGCTTGCCCACCTCGCCCGCCCACTGCTGCATCAGCGACGCGGGGCACACCACCAGCGTGCCGCCGCGGGTCACTGTCACCGTCTTTATGTTATGTGCGCCAGACATCGAGTACGTACCCTATAGAGCAGCGATACGAACCGTCTTTCTCCGAGACTAGTAAGTAATTTTTCACTTACATTTAGTATAAAATGATAAGTCCTGTCGACTCTCGTCCATACAAAAAAGTACAGATTAAAAAACGGCGGAATTTTTTTTCGAACAAATCGTATGACATTTCTACTCTATAGGGTGGCTCCATGGTGCCAGACAACACACACACACTATAGTTCTTTCAAGATAAGGTTTTCGTTTCATTGAATTAGTGTCGATTATGTACTATCAATCCCTATTCGCTGTGTGCGCGATGACAGCGCCCCTAGTGACCACAATTGTTGTGGACTTGAGTCTCTCAAACTATGGCAACTGGATGGTTTGAGAATGATTTTCGGATTGTTTTTATATTAATAGTTTTTTATTTTAATAGTATTAGCTCAGCGTGTGAGAGATTTTGAAGAGCTCAGAACCAACGGACAAAGCTACTTAATAAGATCTGTGATCATAAGACAAACGTCTGTAACACAAATTACCTACAAACTTTTTTCTTTTCATAGCTGCAGCTATCTATTTATTTCTTTGCTCCAATTTCCATCTTGATGTTAGAAACAATAAAACATGTACGAAATGTTTTTCCCATTGTTTCTACACTTTAACAACGAACACGTATGACCCATATCGCGAATTTTAATGTTTTCACTTTTAAATACTTAATAACGTTAGTATGGAATTCTATGGAAATATAGCAATTTGACACATGACAGTCTAGAGTTTTTTCACATTTCTGCCAGATTGCGTGCTGCGATCGATTCGACGGCCCCCACCACCCACTTTGCACATAGCGAATAGGTAAACGTTTCGTTTTACGCAACATATATTTGAAGGAAATCATATTGATTTATTTAAAATCAATAAGCTGTATTATTGGTTTGCAATTTTTGCTTAGAATTTTTGAGGCTAAGGTTATTGTGTTTTTGCATTGACATAAATTAAAAATTAAAATTATTTTTTTGAAAATATTTGGCGTAAGTAGGTAGTATGGATAAAACGAAAATGCGAAGTGTCATAATACCTTTCTTATCTTGAAAGGACTATAATAGGCTATTGTCCCTATACCATAATTTACATGCGGGGCACACCGTGTGAAAATCGCGAATCTTTAAAAGTAATTATCAACTTTAATATTATGTGCGCCAGACAACCCACTCAAAGAAAGAAATTAATCCTTATAGTAATTTTATTAAACTTTCATGGTCACTTTGGAAATAAACGTAAACGTAATAAAAGACTGTGACGAAGGGCAGATAAATGTCTTGCCTGTCAATACCATCCACCCGCATAGACTTCAGTTCATCCGTCATCATCATAATCATCATTTCAGCCATAGGACGTCCACTGCTGAACATAGGCCTCCCCCATTGACTTCCAGATTGGCCGGTTGGAAGCGGCCTGCATCCAACGTCTTCCTGCGACCCTTACCAGGTCGTCTGACCACCTTTTGAGTGGACGTCCTACGCTGCGCTTGCCGGTTCATCCGTATTTGTATTTATTTACTAGCTGTTGCCCGCGACTCCGTTCGCGTTATCCTTAGTTTAGAAAAAAAATATGTGTAGGGACACCCTAATCATCTAGCGGTATGAAATATACTTTACGACCAATTCTTATACCTCTAAATAAACATAAACAAACATAAAAATCGGTGGAGCCGTTTCGGAGGAGTGCGACCACAAACACCGTGACATGAGATTTCGTATTAATTGTGTTTATCGGAGAATAGTAACTCGGGTAGATAGAGTTCCTTCGCGGTTCGTACAATAAATGTTGAAGCAAAGTGCTCTGTACGAGTCGTCTTCTTTCGACGAGGCTCTACGAAGTATTTATATTGGCAGTCTTAGAATGTATCCGGAAAAAAACAGATAGTTCTGTCAAAGAAGGAGTGATTGTGGCGATGTTGATTCAAAATTTAAAACGTATTTCAAGAGCAACTTACTTTTGGAACTGCCGCGTGTTTGGTCGTCTTCGTCGTCGTCGTCGTCGTCGATGTTGCCCTCCTTGTCACTCAAGATCAGCGAGATCATCGTGATCGTCTTACCCAGACCCATGTCGTCGGCTGGAAACAAACTCTTTGTTTTAATAGTTTTTCAAATATGTCGTTTTGTGGTATATTTCGAAAACGATGTATTGATAACTTGGACAATTATATAGAATGTAAAGTTTGGGGGAAGCCATTGCCTAGCGATGAGACAGAAACGACTGAACAAAAACAATCCTAATTTGTTAATTCCCTTGTATTATTTTACTGTTCAAAATATTTGAAATCGCTTCATACTACTAACCAACCAATCAGCGGACATCAGTTTGTATAGAGAAGATTATTTACTAACAACTGTCAACTACTTCAGTAGAACTGTTCAACTGTAGTTACTATCACTCTCGTCGCAATCACACAGACACACACGTCGTCCACCCGGGCCTCGGATGCAGTCGCAACTTACAGTAGTCGATCTTTCAAGGTATTGTGTGTATAGATACAATCTGTATATTATTATGTACTTACATATAATAAATAAATAATAAACCGTTCTTAACTGTCTGAAAAATAAATAAGAATGTGGTGCATTTTCACGCCACTAATTAGAAGGCGCCATAAAGGTTTATCTTCCTCCACCTCCATCGGCCAATCCGGAAGTCATTAAGGAAAGACCTATGATCAGCAGTGGACGTCCTATGGCTGAAATGATGCTGGTGCGACATGAGCTTAATGACGAGCGCGTCGTCGGGCGGACGCGACGCGAAATACTCGTGCGTCAGTGATGCGCGAGAGTCAGTTTTTTTTTATTTTTTTTTATTCTTTATTTGCAGAAAACATGGTAATCAAGGTTATAAAATTATTATAAGAACATTCATGTTTAATCAATTTTAAATACATGCAAATGTGTTCTTCATTCATACAAGGCGGGCTTGAATTGATTTACATTTAGATTTTTTAATTTGTTAGATAAATTATTATATATTTTGACACTCATGGTTAAACAGCTTTTACTATATTGCTTTGTCTTAGGAATATTGTCTAACACTAGTCTATTATGATTCCTACTATTTCTTGGATAAATATGAGATGCTTGTTTGAATAGGTGACTATTTTTCTGCACAAATACACAAATTTCAAATATGTAAAGAGACGTTAAAGTTAGTATACCAAGTTTAGTAAACCAAGGTCGAAATGATGTGCGTGGAGGAAGACCACAGATCGCTCTTAGGCATTTTTTTGTGCAATAAATGCTCTATTGATGATTGTGCCATTGCCCCACATAATTAGTCCATAGCGCAGTATGGATCCAATATATGCGTGATAAGCAGCAGTGGCGGTTTTAACATTTGTCACAGTTTTGAATAGTTTCAATGCATATACAAATCTATTGATTGTACCACATATATACTCTATATGTGTTTTCCAATCAATTTTTTGTCAATAGTTAAGCCTACAAATTTAATATGATTTACATCGTCAATTTTAGTATTTTTGTAATTAATGACAATTTTATTAGATTCAGTGTTCTTGTAGTCATTAAAGTGTATAAAATTAGATTTATTTAGATTTATTTTTAAATTGTTTATTTCAAGCCATAGAAGTAATTTATTAACAGTATTATTTATGTCATTTTCGTGGTCGGAAATTGTATTGTTGGTTTTATTTGATGTCACTACAATAGAAATATCGTCAGCAAACATGCACTTATGCTCCGTTACGTGGATGATGTCATTTATGTATATAAGAAACAAAATTGGGCATAGCACGCTTCCCTGCGGTACGCCATATCTGTTATTCTTATATTCAGAATGGTAAGACAAAACTTCGCTATTTTTATTTTATTTATTTATTACTACGCACTGTTGTATGTCACATAGATACGTTTTTATCCATTCTAAAGCTGGATCTCTAATTCCAACCGTTTCTATTTTTTGAAGCAATAATGGATGTGAGACATGGTCAAATGCTTTAGACAGATCAACGATTAGAGCAGTTGTAAAGTTCTTGTCGTTTATTCCGGTTAAAACAGTATTTATAAGTTTGTGTATAGCTAACGTTGTAGATCTGTTTTTTTGGAAACCATGGCAAGTGGCACGGCTATGGCATTTTTTACGCCACTATATAGAAGGCGCCATAAAGGCATAGTAAAACCTACCTAAAATTCCCCCAAAAAGGAGCTGCGACTCCATCTATCTCCACCGGGTAATCTAGAAGAACTTTGCAGAACATGTAACATAGTGATTATTTGATCAGTGGCAGATCCACTGAATCAGTGATGAAATAAACGCTACGGGCAAGACCAAACACACTGCGTCATCTATCGGGATAAATGTGCAGAGTGGTTCCCCATTAAAAGGCGCCATAAAGGCATAGTAGAACTTGCCTAAAAACCCTCCAAAAGGGCTCTGCTTTCCTTCCATCTTCACCGGCTTATCCGGATGTCATTGAGGTAACACCTATGTTCAGCAGAGGACTTCCTATGGCTGAAACGATAATGATTATAAAGGCACAGTGAAACTTACCCAAAATCCCCCCAAAAGGTCTCTGCGTCTCCCTCCACCTGAGCCAGGCTAGTGCGTGCAGCTGGTGCGTCATGAGGTTAGTGACGAGCGCGGCGGGCGCGGAAGCGAGCGCGTCGTCGGGCGGGCGCGACGCGAGCGACTCGTGCAGGTTGCGCAGCCGATCCAGGATCACGTTGCGCTCCGCCATGTGCGTCGCCATGGCTGGAATAAATAATATAATCAATAAACTGTTTTAAAACCACATCAATTACCTAGCCCCGAACTAAACGAAGCTTGTACTATGGTGACTAGACAACAGATAAACATACTTTTGTAAACATCCATGAGTCCATCCTACCTAAGTAGGAACAAATGCCCGTGCTCATCACACAAACATTTGCGCCTTGCGAGATTCAAACCCGAACCGCTGGATTTGTAATCCGGTGTGCAAAAACACTACACCAGACGGTCGTCAAATGATATTTACGAATATAAGTAGCGGCACTAAACACTGCCAACAAACACCGCTACCTGTGGCTAGAAGCCGCTTCTAGCTTTAAATGACGGCCACAAACAACACTACCTGTGGCTGGAAGCCGCTTCTAGCTTTAAATGGCGGTCGCCTCTTAAGCCTGGAAGCGACTACCAGCTTCAATTGGCAGCGTTTGTAGCTGTCGTGGGTGGCCCGTGTACGACGAGTCTTAGACCTTCCTACTCTCAAACCAAGGCTGCGTTCTGGAATAGATCCGTTCCGAAATTCCCTCAAGAATGCCCTCAACTGAGTCGTCCGATAAGGGTTAAACCACTCCGCGAAATAGTGTGGAAATTAGGTGTTGACTCTGTGTATTGTCACATCATCCGACCCTTTAAACACACCACACCACACCAGGAATTGTAGTGATATTTGGCGGAAATTAGTACATTTTTGGCTTGCAATAATGTTGCTGAAAATATTCTAATGACGATCGAGCAAAATCGGATTAAAATGTAGAAAAGCTGGCTCTTAAGTCAGTGTAAGTAATTTAAACAAATCAAATAAAAAAACGATCGATTTTATATAAATAAAAATAGTAATAACATTATGACACATTTATCAAATAACAAAGTCAGTCACATATTAACACAATGGCTGTCCAAAAAGCAGACACTAAAACAACTAAGGTAAATCAATACCGTCTAACTCCCGGTTTTTTCGGCAATGAACTTATTAAATGCTTCCCAGGGGCTCGAGGTCCGTTGAGGGGATTTGGGACCTTTTGGTGGTCCGTTAAACCGCTGCGTCACTCGCTGCACGTCCCAGCGTCGGAGGTCCCCGCCGAATTCAGCGTCGTGATAAGTCTGTGACTGTCACGACAAATGCTGAGCGGGAACCTTTTTGACACACCAGAAATCCTTCATTGTTTTATTGTTCTGTATTTTTATTTTTTATTCTTGTGTGTGTCAAATAAATGGTTTCTATTTCTATAAATAACCGGAATATTTACCCGCAAACTAAAGACATGTCATCTTACCCTGTTTGCCGAACATGCGCGGTTGTACAGCAATGCTGGCCTTCTGGATGTCGTCCCACGATAGGCCCTTCTCGAATCCATCCCTGGCGATGTCTTCGGGAGTTGGCTGATCTGGAATTAGCACATCAACAGCTGGTATAGCTTTTAAAATGAACATGATAATATAACTAATACTTGATGTATGATGATGTATCATGTATTCACTTATTTAGAAAATAAGGTATTTCACTGTGAGGTTCTTGAAACAATCATTAGTGAACTAGCTTCGCAACACACGCAAGGGAAGCTGTCTAAAAATTTTTTTTTCGTTCTTGCAACATTTTTCATTGATGCTCCGCTCTTATTGGTCGTAGCATAATATTATATGGCCTATAACCTTCCTTGATAAATACGACTATTCAACACAGAAATAATTTTTTAATCGAACCCGCAGTTCCTGAGATTAGCGCGTTCAAACAAACAAACAAACAAACTCTTCAGCTTCATAATATTAGTATGGATGGTAAATTATGTCAGCAATTTTTTCTATTGCGGAGTTTTATACATTTGGCTGTTTGTTCAAACGGCTGTCAATTCGCTCTACCTCGATGATAATGTATTCGCTATGTGCAAAGCGGGTGGTGGGGGCAGATCAAATCGATCGCAGCACGCAATGTGACAGAATGTGTAATGTGACAGAAAATACTTACTAAAACGTTAAAATTCGCAATATGGGTCACAGTACGTGTTGTGTTATAAAGTTTAGAAACAATAGGAAAAACAGTTCGTGCATGTTTTATTCGTTTCCAACACCAAGATGGAAATTGGAGCAAAGAAATAAATTGATAGCTACTGTGAAAAGAAAAAAGTTTGTAGGGGGTTCGTGTCACAGACGTTTGTCTTATAATCACAGCTCTTATTAAGTAGCTTTGTCTGTTGGTTCTAAGCTCTTTAACGTCTCTCAGATGCTGTGCAAATACTAATTTTTCCCCTTTTTGCAGAGTTTGAGGTTGAAAAGTTATATCATCATAACGTTCATATTTTAGTTCAAGTAAAAAAGTCACTTATTAAAATATGCACAAACTTTTTAGATATTTTTATTTAATTTCGAAGAAAAACAATCCGAAAATCATACTCAAACTATCCAGTTGCCATAATTTGAGAGATCTTAAGTCCACAATAATTATGGTCACTAGGGGCGCTGTCATCGCGCACACAGCAAATAGAATATCTTTTTATTTTTTTATTTTGATGTTGACATAATAGTAAAAGTTGTTTATATTGTTGAACACACTCGCATCCCTTTTGGTAACCATTTTAAAAGAAACCCAGTATGCAGTGTGTCGTGCTGGTTGGTACCTGGCTCGACCACCATGTTGGCCACCTTGTCCCCCTGGCGGCGCACCTCGGCCTCCAGCGCGGTCAGCCGCTCGATGAGCCGCACCCCACCGTCCGGCAGCGTGCTCACGTCCATGTTCTCCAGTAGGTTCTAAATATTGGACAACATCACATACATTGCTCTGCCTCTCTAGCATGACTAACAAAACACTATATTGACACCAACTGTACTATGATTTAACTAACTAAATGATTTAACGGAATTTAACGGTGAGGTGGCTGTGGACCGATGATCCTCGATTTGGCCATAAACAAAAGAAGAAGTAGCCGTCATGTTATTTTTTTATCGAAACAGTGATCATAAAATGTGACGTCACAGGCACGGCGATTCAACATGACGGCTATATCTATCATATTTTAACAGTTGGACTCGATATATCGCTTTATCATAATAATATCGGGTTTTGGTGGTGGTCATGCTAGGCGGCTGATCCTATGGTAAGTAGCCAAAGCACTTGTGTTAAATAAATCAGAAACAACGACGGTACCCAACACAGAAAGATTAGTATTCTACACATTGGCCCGACCGAGAATCGAACCGGGGACACCAGAGATGACGACGCTAAGTCCGGCATACGCGCCTCTCGGCTAAGGAGGTCGTTGAATTATTATTTATTAAAAGTTGAGCTCTATACAATGCGCGCTCGAGCAAGCTCGGGTAGGTTCTGTGCACATAACATTATTTACCTATTAATCCAAAACTTTTTTCAAGTGTACCATCCATAAATTACGTCGTACGAATTTCTTGTTTGTTGTTGACACCCTGGTCACATTTGTGAATTTAATTTATTTCTTTTGCAATAATAGGAAAGCCATACAAGTAAATACATTGATTTAGTAAGGCATGTCCATACATTTCTAGCGGAAAAAATGAAAAAGTTTAGGTAATTAAATGACAGAATATCACTACCAGACAGGCCTAGCCTAGTGTGGGAATCACTGGTAATCTGTATCAGTTACTTGTTACTTTGGCAAATAAATATTTCTATTTCTAATAACTTACCCTAATATTATGCAGATCCTCCTGCAGACTGTTGAGTTTGCTGAGCTCATTCTCCCGTATATGCTTCTTGACATACACGACCTGGTTGGGGTAGCTGGGCGGCACCAGGTACTGCCTGATCGTGGTCTCCTTGCCGCGGGACTGGTTCGAGCTGTCCTCCTCTTTTGCCACTTTGGGAGACTTTTTGATGCTCGGCGACTTTTTGATGCTTGGCGACTTTTTTTGGTTATTTACCTATAATTACAGTACATACAATGTTATTTGTAAAACATCAACAACCTCCCAGGGGCTGATTCTGGTGCTCAAATACAAGAACTTTTTCTATGTTGGTAACATTGAAATTGTAAAAATAAAAATTGACTTCCCCATCCCTTACTAAGCCTCCACCAGCTGACATCAGTTTGTATGGACCGGTGTTTTTTTTTTTTATTAGATTTCAATGTAGGCCATAGAAAAAAATTTTGTATTTGAGCACCAGAATTAGCCCCTAGAAGGTTGTTGATGTTTTACAAATAACCCTGTATAAGCTAAAGCAGTAAAGTAACTACGTTTAAACGTTCAAAATGAAGCACACAAACAGACGCACGCAACAAGACCCATAAGCGGTCGTCGCAGTGCTGTCACTCGCGGGTGCCAAGCAAGCAAGCCAAGTACTGTCGAGCAGAGACGTGCTGTCAGTTGTCACGCTTTGCAATTATCTCTATAGAATTCTGACTAAACAAAAAACTATTTCAATTTTAAAACAATTTTTTTGGGGGGCGATGTTGCTCGCGTCCGTAGGACTTACCACCTTTTCCTAGGCCCACCCTACACGTGCCCCCCGGGTGGTGCTAAACGTGCAACAACGCCGAGCAACAGGCGGCGGTTAAATAACCTGACACTGGCACTCCACAGGCCAAGGGGAATTAAATAGCCTCAAAAACGTGGCAAATAGCGCCCTGGGAAAGCACTATTTGTACTACTCCCACCTCTTTAAAAATGAAAATGTCGAATAATAGTGATTGTGATATGTCATGCGCTCCGGCCAACCCCCGGCGCCATCCAGTACCCGGGCTGGATGGTGTGAAATTAGCTACCGAAGAATCCACGAGGTACCCGGCCCCCGTGACAGTTAATGCTACTGGTCAAAGCAAAAAATATGTGCAGCAAGCCTTCCACCCAAGTCTTTTCACAAGACCGAGGTGCGCATCAGTTGGAAGCGCCTCCCCCATTGCCAACACTGAAAAAGAAGTAAACAAGACAGAAAATTTTTTGCCTGACTGGCAAAGAGTACAAGTCAATAGAAATCCTAATAAAAAGAGGAAAATCTCAAACACGCAGTCCCCTGAAAGAATTCCAACATCAAATATGTTTTCTGGATTACCAATAGCACACAAGTCTCAAGAAGATAGCCATCCTAAGGAAAAGAAGCCTAGCAAACCTCCGCCGATTATATTATACGGAATCGAAAATGTAAAAATTCTCACAGAATTCTTAGAATCAGTAGCTGAAAGATCGACATTCAATTATAAAATTGCTAACAAAACCTAATAAGAATCATAAGTGAAGACATAGAGATCGAGATCGTGGGCATTAAAGAACTTCCAAGAGAAAATGTAAACGAGATTGTGACGAAGATCGGCAGTATAATGAATGTCAGCAGCTCAGACATAGAATGGGCTAGACGCACTCGACCACCAAAATTAGGCAGTAAACCGGCCCCCGTTGTAGTGGGCTTTAAGACCACAGGGACCGATACGCGAGACGCTTGGATTGCTCAACGCCGTAAATTGTCTGACATGACAAGCAATATGTTTACCACTGGGTCATCTACAAGCAAAATCTACATAAACGAAGATTTAACTAAGTCGACACGTGCCTTGTTATGGAGTACAAAGAAGCAGCTGCATGGTATTTTTAAATACATCTGGATCTCAAATGGAAAAATATTGGTCAAGAAATCTGAAGGTGATAAAGCGATTTGTATACGAGCCGAAAGTGATATTTGTGATCTTTTGAACAAAAAGTGAAAGAAATCATTTAAACTAAGTGGTTAACAGTTTATCTCATTAGTTAACATTCGATAACATTTTATGTGACGTTGATATAATATCAAACGGATTTATAAATTATACGTGTACAGACAGCTTAAATTCATGGTTAAAACGAATACATAACATAAAAGATAATATATGTTTATTACATGTTAACATTTGTTCTTTAAAAAAACATTTTAGTGAATTTTTAGTATCATTAGGAGATGATCTAAAACAACTGGATGTTATTGTCATAACCGAGTCCAACATAGATTTTTCTTTATTGTCTTTGTATAAAATTCAGGGATTTCAAGTTAATGTTTATACGCGAAAAGATCGCAGGGGCGGCGGAGTACTTGTTTACTCGAGAGCGGAGCTTGCGGCGCGAGTGAGCGAGATGCCTGCGCTGGCGATTGCCAACGTTATGCGCTCGGCGTAGTGCGTTTCCATTACACTTAACAACAACGGTGAGGAAATATACAGTGTGAGTCTTCATAAAGTGCACATATTGAAATATGGCATTCTATGCTTAATTTTATCGACGGAAAACATATTTAAAAATTCTAAAAAAAAAACGCTATTTTTTTTATGGATTTTTTAAAGTTTTTGTTCCCTACTGTGACCTTCGTGTAAATAAAACCTTGTTTCTTTCAAATTAATTAATTTGTAACAATTAATTAAACTTAAAAATGATCGAAGATGATCAGGCGTCCTCATAAAATTTAAATCCGTGAAAAAACTGCCCACAATACAGGAATAAAATGGGTTTTTGAGCAAAAATTTGCTTTTTTTTAATCATTCTTTTCAGTAATTGCTAAATTTCTTATTAAAAACTATGCTTTACCTGCATGTTTTATAATTTTAAATTATTCTACTTTGTATTAGCTATCGAGAAGTAAAAATAACTTATTTTTAAGTTAATAAACACGCGTCAAATGAATTGTTAAAAAAGGGTTTAGTGCGTTGCCATGCCCTATTGTTTAGCAGGTAGAGACAGTTTAACAGTTGATATGAAACGTTGTAATTAAGTTATAAGCACGACATTTTTACCACTGGACAGCTAATACAATGTAGAATAATTTGAAATTATAAAACATGCAGGTAAAGCATAGGTTTTAATAAGAAATTTAGCAATTACTGAAAAAAATGATTTAAAAAAAGCAAATTTTTGCTCAAAAACCCATTTTATTTCTGTATAGTGGGCAGTTTTTTCACGGATTTAAATTTTATGAGGACGCCTGACCATCTACGATCATCGTTAAGTTTAATTCATTGTTACAAACTAATTAATTTGAATGAAACAAGGTTTTATTTACACGAAGGTCACAGTAGGGAACAAAAACTTTAAAAAATCCATAAAAAAAATAGCGATTTTTTTTAGATTTTTTAAATATGTTTTCCGTCGATAAAATTAAGCATAGAATGCCATATTTCAATATGTGCATTTTATGAAGACTCACACTGTATTTAAAATCAATCTATTGATCACCTAAATACTTTAATCAAAATAAAATCCGTGACTTTTTTGTGGAGTTCCGTATTCTTTTGGATAACTTACCTGCTCACTCTAAAGTAATTATTTGTGGTGATATAAACATAGACCTTTTAAATAGCATGAATAAGAATGTAATATTATACGAAAGCATATTATCGGAATATGGTTTTACTAGGTGTATATGCGATGTAACTCGAAGGGAAATAGTTGCGGGTAATCTGGTGGAATCATGTCTGGATCATATTTTTGTAAGGGCTCCTTCACCACGAATCGACTCTGCTGTAATAACACACAAAATATTGGACCACTACTTTATTTCGGCTGCAATACAATGGAAACGGTCACTAGATAATGTAATAATAAATAATATGGGAAAACAAGACAGTATAATAAATATTTGTAACAAGTTTGCCTCAACTTTTACCAGCGAGATAGACCTAATAAAGCACTCTTGTTCTGAAAAGTGGTTAGACAGGGATGGCTATGTTGATGGGCCTGTGGTGTGCATGAGATGGCAACCAGTCAGCAGCAGAGAGGTAAAACGCGTTATTAACCAACTAGATAAAAACAAATCGCCTGGTAGTGATCACGTGCGGATGTCGGATACAAAAATAGTGGCTAATCTAGTTAGCCCTATTTTAGCAAATTTTGTTAATCTGTCGGTTAGTCAACATACATTTCCGAATGGATTAAAAGAAGCCATAATTCGTCCTATTTATAAAAAGGGAGAACGTAAGGCCTATTCTAATTGAGGGGTATCGTTTCAAAACCCGCTAAAACAGGTATTGAACGAAAATCAACTGTTAGTGCCAAATTAAACTTCTTTAATTTTTTTACCATACCTTACAAATGTTTCTCATCAAAACCCACTATAACCATAACAAATCTGTTGTCAAAATTAGGCTTTTGATGCAATCTCCGCTAAAACAGTCTTAGATTATTGCAAAAACCGCTATAACCGAATCAGCCAATCACGGCGCGGTATTCGAGTCACGTGATGGTGTAAACAATATGGAGATTTCTTTCTTAAAGTGCTAAGGTGTCATCAGTTTTTTATTGTTTTTGACAAGAAATAATGGATAATCTTTCGAAATTTATTAAAAAATATGATCGGAAACATGCCCGGAAGAAGTATAGTGATAAAGCTTCATGGAAACGTGCAAAACAACAACTGAACCGCTAAGTCGAAACTTGACATAAAAGTACTTGATAAATGGCGGGACAACCATATTAATAGTGCCATGCGGAATGGAAGCATGAAACATTTTTAATTTTGTCCGTAATTCTTATTGAGATTTTAAAAAATATATAAGCAATTTAACTATTATTATTTTGAATGGAATTATTTTTAAACCGATTTGATTTAGATCTATCATCTAAGCGTTTGCTGGTCTGAATCTCGTAAGGTGCAAATTTTATGTGATGGATGCACTGCACAATTATATCAAAGTAATGAATGTCATAAAGAAAAGTAGCTAAGGATTATGGTAGACTTTACTCAATACTCAATAATTTATTGCTTCACCTTATTAGCAGCTAGGTCTTATAATCTTGAAAATTTTATAATATAAATGTAATACAAATAGATATACTATATACCAAAAAGCGCAAAAGTTAATGATGTGACAAGATTACTTCAAAAACACTTGCCCCTGAATGGAGAGGTTTACCTATTTTGGATTACTACAAAAAAATTGAGAAAAGATTTAATATAAATATAGAAAATGACAGTGTCATTCCAGAGAATGAACCAGATTTGTATGAATTTGGTTTTGAAGATGTTAACTCCCATGTATAAAACATTTTGTGTAACAATAAATAATTTAGTTTCTATAAATATATTGTTAATTTTATTTCATGAATTTCATGCAATGCAATAATTTCATGATTGCTAAATATTATGGATAACGCCATCCAAGCCTCAAAAGCTGTTCACATCAAAATCCGCTTAAATAGATGTTGCCCGTTGCAAATTACGCTATATTGAGATGTTCACATCAAAACCCGCTAAAACTAAATGTTTTTGGTTGCTAATTCAGTAGTTTTTGGTCATAATGAAATAAAATTATTGCGTAGTAGTATAAAGAGATATATTTTAAAAGTAAAATGACAACATTTGAACATTAAGAGATTTTTCTGTACACAGAACGTTTTTTTTTGTTTGCCAAGAATTTTCAGAAATCGTTTTAGCGGAGTTTGTTATTAGACCCCTCATTATAGACCTATAGCAATATTATCAACTATTGACAAAATTATTGAAAAATGTATAGTTAATCAACTCGGAAACTTTTTGCAACAAAATAATATCATAAGTGAATGTCAGCACGGCTTCCAGAAGAATAAAAGTACAAACACATTACTATCTAGATTCACAGATGAAGTTAACACATATTTAGAAAACAAGAACTTTGTTGTAGCTATTTTTTATGATTATAAAAAAGCATTGATACTTTATAATTAAAAACTTTATTAAAAGCAATGGATGAGTGCGGTGTGGGGTAGCCACTAAACCAGTGGTTTCGTGACTATCTTACAGCGCGCTCATTTCGTGTAAGAGTGGGTGATGCGCTCAGCGAGGTGCAGGACGTGAGGTGCGGGGTTCCGCAGGGATCTGGGTGTGGACCTATCTGCTACTTATTACACGTTAATAGCTTATGCAAGGTGCTCAAATACAGTTCAGCCCATATGTTTGCGGATGACCTGTGTACACTGCGTGCCGGGACTGAGCTTGCTGAGACGTGCCGTTTAGTTCAACACAACATAGACGCAGTAGTTAAATGGTCGCACGATAATGGTATTATTCTTAATTCAGACAAAACTAAACTTCTTGTAATTAAATCACCTTATTTGCATATTTCTGATCAGACCCCAGATTTTTATACTCATAGCTATTCATGTTTTCATAATAATCTTATAAATTGCCAGTGTAAACCTATTGAAAAAGTAAATTGTGTTACTTATCTCGGTGTTAAGGTTGGTTTAACAAAGAAGGGATCCACAGCGATCTAAACACGAACCGCTGCCTTGCCAAAAATCCTTTCAAGGTCCTCATCACACCTAATGCGGGAAGCAGGGGCACCGTGCTCCTGCCTGGCGAATATTCGACCTTCGCGAGTCCAAATGAAGCGCCAGCCCATCTTCCGAGCACCATCCCTGGCCCTATTGAATAGCTGTCGATTGGATCGTGACAGCCGCTCGTTGATGTACATGGGCTGGGGAGCCGTGCGCAGACCCAAGCCTTCAGTGGTGAGGCTGCGTCGCAGCCGCGCTGCCCTTATCAGCTTATCACGGGTTGCGCGACGCGCCAGCCGGACGGTGATAGCTCGCGTTCTAGGGGTAACCTGGCTCTCTACCCGCTTGGGGCCCACACGCGAACAGCTGACCACATCCGTCTCATCCAAGGGGACGCCTAACTTTGCCGCGCACGCCAAAATCAGATGCGGAACACTCTTCCCCTCCTCCTCCGGAATGCCTGCGATGTCGACGTCGTTTGAGAGCAGATCTTGGTCTCTGTCATTAAGGTCCATCTTCATTTGGGCAACAGCCGCTTCTAAGGACTGAATAGTGCTTATGGTAGCTTCATCGACACATGCAGTGGTCCCTTGTTTCTCCAAGACATCGATTCGCTCCTCCAGCCTGGTCATTCTTTCCCCCATCGAAGCCACCATTAATCGAAGCTCAACCATCTCTGTTTTCCAGGCTTTACACTCTTCTATTGCCTGCTTCATTTCCTCACGGAAGGCACGTACGTCGAGGCAAACGTCTTGCATTTCGATTGTTGTGTCAAGCGCTGTAGCATCTAATTCATCCTCCATCATTGATGCGTCTAAAACGTGGACAGGACCCGTTGCACGTGCCGGAGTGTTGTCAGCGTTCGACCTGGGTAGCTTGGCTCTGCACTCCGGGCACAGCCAGGAACTAGGGACCGTAAGGCCCATAGGAACGCCGACACATGCCCTGTGGCACAGGACATTGCACCCTGGGCACGTTACTCCCTCGGCAGTCGCCAGGAATCTTCCACACGCGTTGCATTTTGGTGCCATTTTAGAAGTAAATGTAAGTGTAACTAGAGTAAGTTTTAAGTATTTTTTTTTTAAATTTCTGTCTGTGTGGGTACTTCGCGTACAGTACTATCCTAGCCACAGAATCTTGTTTTATTTCTCCTTTAACACCAATCTTAAGTAGATACACACTATGTATAATTATCCATACAATAGAACTATTTCGCAACTTGATTTATTGCTTTAAATTAATTTTAAATACGCGGCAGCGAACGAACGTACATGTAGCTGTCAACGTCCGTGACGTCACCCGTATTTAAACGTAATTTAAAAAAATATTACTTGAACACCTTAGTTATATAAAAATAATCTGTAAAGGATTTTAAGTGAGACTCACTTGATTCTACAGACAAACTGTGTAAACAGTTTTGTAGGACTCTGTTGTAAAAATTGCAGTATGTTGTATGCATAATAAATAAATAAACAATAATAATAGATGTTTACAAAAAACTCATAACAGCGGTCAGATAGAAAGGACTGATAGGCCACACTGTCAATAGGAAAGAGGAAAGAAACTGCAGACTTGTAGTAAAAAATTTGCATTATATTTGCATATCAAAGCAGCATTCGAAGAGACGGGAAACGCAGTAGTTTGTGAAATTATTAATGCCAGATACGGCCCAGATAAAAAGCCTACTTCGACATTTTTTGTCAATCTGCAACCCGGGCATAATAATAAAGCAGCAAGACAAATCAGATACATATTTCAACAAATTGTTACAATAGAAGACCCAAAAAAGAGAACTGCTATAGTCCAGTGTCAAAGGTGCCAGCAGTATGGACACGATCGCCTCTCTCTATGGTACCAAATTGGCAAGATCCAAATAAGATAAGGCAAATGCATTCGCTGATCACCTCGCCAAGGTATTTGTCCCAAATGAAGCCACCCCTGGATCAAATGAAGCAGATATGGACAACATTCTTCAACAAGATTTCCAACTTGACCTACCTCTAAAAGTAGTTACACCAAGAGAGATAATGAGAACCATCAACCAAATGGAAAACAAAAAATCTCCGGGATTTGACCTCATCGATAAAAAGGTTCTTGCCTCGGAAAGCAATAGTCTATCTGACAACTGTATTTAATTGTATAATCAGAAAAGTATACTTTCCTGCACTATGGAAGGTCTCGCAAGTGATCATGGTCCATAAAGCTGGGAAGCCGCCACATGAAGTGTCATCCTACATACCAATAAGTCTGCTTCCAATCATCTCCAAGATCCTAGAAAAAATTATATTGCAACGACTATCGCACGCGATGAAAGAAAACTCTATAACTCCAGACCACCAATTCAGGTTTCGACCAGAGCACGCCACAATTGAACAGATACATAGAGTGTGCAGATTCATTAATAACAGCCTTGAGCGAAAGGAATATTGTTCCTCAGCATTCCTAGACGTGCAACAGGCCTTCGATCGGGTGTGGCACAAGGGTCTTCTCTGCAAAATCAAATCGCTCTTACCTCACACGTTCTATAGGATACTGGAATCCTATCTTGCGGATAGAATATTCCAAGTGAAAGAGTCTGATTGCACGTCAGGCTTCTACGACATACTAGCTGGAGTTCCACAAGGCTCAGTACTTGGCCCAGTCTTGTACACCATATTTACCGCAGATCTACCGCAAACGCCTGGGGTTACCATTGCAACATATGCAGATGATACGGCAATATTAGCATCCAGCAGGAACACAGTAGAAGCTTCGGCAACACTGCAGCAGAGTCTAGTCGAAATAAATGAATGATTTGCCAAATGGAGAATCAAGGCAAGTGCCACCAAATCAATCCAAGTCACATTTACAGTGCGAAGAGATACATGTCCTCCTGTAAACCTAGGCGGTACCTGCATATAACCTGCATTTAGACCGCCGATTGACCTGGCAAAAACACGTAGAGTACAAACGAAATGAGGTCAACTTCAAATACAAATTCAAATTGAAATTGTTTATTTGCCATTAAGTAGGGTACAGTACATAAAATGTACAAAGGGCTCTACTGGCTACTGGGTAGAAATTCTAAATTGTCAATTGACAACAAGCTCCTTACTTACAACTCCTTTATTAAATCAGTCTGGACCTATGGAATTCAATTATGGGGGGCAACTTGCGTTTCCAACATAAACAAAATTCAAAGAGCACAAAACTACATCTTTAAACAAGTCAGCAATTCACCCTGGTTTATTAGAAACTCGGAAGTACACGAACACCTAAATCTACCAACAGTAAAGGAGGAAATAAAGACATGTGCAGGGAAGTACAAATCTAGACTGGACAACCATCCAAACCAGCTAGCTGTTCAGCTCACATTACCAGACTGCATAAACTACTTCTAACTGACGTATCTATTTTTTTTTAAGTATTTGACACTCTCATGACAATACACTAATTTGACACCATCGTGCTGATCTGATGGAGTCAGGAGGTGGGTAGTGGACCTCTTCAACAACTACTAGTAAGACCTTCGTATTTGGGCTCAATTGATTCGTATTGACGAGTTCAATACATGTAAAAGGTTGTTCTATTAGTTTTTCCTTCTTTCATGTTCCGTGCAACCCATGCGAGAAGACGGAAGAAAAAAAATCAATTGCTGTCGACATGAAAAGAAGACGATCTATCTTGGATCTGGCTAGCCCGACTCTTGGTCTTTGTTTATACTACATAAATACATAGTTATTAGCTTTATCAGTAAACAGCGTTTTGACATCATTTTAAAGGTTATTTACAGATACTGATTAGATTTTTATCGATGATACATTTCCTATTTGGTTTCCGACAAATGGGATAAAAAATGTATACATGTATGGCTGCAACGATACGCAACCGTTGTTCAAAGTTAACGGTTGACGACGGCCAATTATCTATATATATAAAAATGAATTGCTGTTCGTTTGTCTCGCTAAAACTCGAGAATGGCTGGACCGATTTGGCTTATTTTTATCTTAAAATATTTGTGGAAGTTCAGGGAAGGTTTAAAAGGTCAGAAAATATTTTTGAAAATGCAAGGAAAGTAGTAAAACAACTATTTTATTTTCCTATACAAACTGTTCCTACCTGTCAAACGAATTGGCGGATCGAAGTTCGCTGGGTCACTAGTCATATATAAAAATGAATCTCTATTTCCCTTGGTCATCGCATCACACATGAACTGATGGAACAATTTCGCTAATTCTTTTTTTGTTGTGTTATTTATTGTAAGAAGAAGGTTCTTTTAAAAGAAAAAATAAGAAAGTTGCGCAGAAAATTATTTATAAATAAACTGAAGTGAGAGAAAAAGCTGCAAAGTTGAAGTGGGAATGGGCGGGTCATGTCCATAGGATGGATTCTAAATGGTGGACAAAAGTCGTCATGCACTGGCTGCCTACTGACGGACATCGTTCGAGAGGTAGACCTCGAAAGCGATGGCGCGATGACTTAGACAATTTTCTCCAAGATTGGCAGGCCCTTACCACCGACAGGGATAAGTGGAGAGGTGTGGGGGAGGTCTTTGCCCAGCAGTGGGACAGAAATGGCAATTTTTTTTTTTTTAAACTGAAGACCACGCGAACGAAGTCGCGGGCAACAGCTAGTATGCAATAAAATCATAAATGTATCAGCGAAAAGTCCACGTTAGAAATTCCGCGTAGTGTGGCAAAGGGGAACAAGATCATTTTGGACAATGGCTACACATTCAGGATGGTCTAAAGTGAAAAGTTTTACGATGTTTTCCCTTAACGTCAACCATGACTATTTTTCAAGATTTCGAAAAATTTACTGTTACGTTTTAGGATTTGAGCTCATGACTCACGGATGTGAGCCGAGATGCCGCCTACTAAGCTAATTAGTAGCAATTATGAATTCAGTTTACCGTTACGTCAGGTTTCGGGCTCCTCGGGCTTCTGGGCATTTTTACTTATTTCTAATTTCACTGCAGTCTATTTTATAAATATTTCATCAATAATTTTTACAATTAAATCACTTATTATGTTAGAAATACGTTAAATAAATTAAAATCAACAATAAACACAGTAAAATAAGTTCATGGACACTAAATATTTTCGTTCGATACTTTTTCTATGCTATGTACCGGTGTACCCGCATTTAGCAAGATATTTTTCCTGTCAATCGAAACCACAATGGAAACAAATATAGGTGGGCTCACTCGGGCAGGGCCTCAATTAATGTCCCGGCCGCTGCTTTACGCATTACAATAATCAGAAATTAGAATCAGAAATAATTAAATATTTATTGTGGATTGTGGATCATTGTGGTTTCGATAAAGTGGTGTCGTTAATTCGATGCGTATGGGCTCGTGTAATTTCACAGTTCATCAGATGCATATACCTACATTAAATTTTATTGGTTTTAGAGTCGAAAAAGTCACATTCTTCAACTCTCACACAAAAGGAGAAGATTACAATAATGTATAGATTCGGTGTGAACGAAAAGTTTAGTACGCATGGAATAACAATGGAATATGGAAAAAAAGGCGACAATGTGTTTAATAATTAAAGCATACGTAAATGAGACACAATAGATATTCCATTGTTATGCAGTCTCATGAGACCTTGGCTTGGATGTTAATGGGTTAATGTGAACATTACCTAAATAAAGAATAAAGTGCTACTTACATCATCTTCATCGTCACTGCTCAACGCTATAATTTCAGGTTTACTATCAATGATAGTAACATCATCATCGTCTTCTTTCCTAGCAGGTTTCATATACGAATGTTCTTGTGCTAAATTCCTTAGAACCCTATCTTTCATCTCTTGAGATTCATTTTCCTTTAAATCCAGGTCTATGACTGAAATATTTTGACTGCTGACATCCTTATTTACATCATTGGTAACATCTTTCAGCGGGCTGGTGAACGGGGAACAGGTTAATCTCGATGTGTCATTGTCAGGTACTGAACAGATTTCCTCTTGGTCAGTCTTTTGAGGAGATTTGCGAATAGTTGTGCTGACATCAGGCAAGTCGGTTAGGCTACATGTCGACCCAATTCTTGAGGCTGGTTTGCTCTAAAAACATAGAATAATAGACATGGTATAAATTAAAATGACACTGAAGAAATCCTGGTTTATGATCACAGCAATTTAAAATGATGTGAGGAGTTGGTATTTCGAATTGGTTAGACTGTCCAGATGGGGCGTTTTACGCGCGTATTTCGCGTGTTTTTGAACTTGTAGACGCTATGCTACGGCACGTAATAATGAGAAGGGGGGTTTACGATAGAGCTATATTATAAAGGATTCACAATGATAAAATTAGAAGTTACGTTTTTCACACATTGACACAGTTTTAGCAACAGACAAGACATCAGATGTCATACCATAGTTTTTAATAATCCATAGACATGAGGTTTCACTAATGCGTCGGCCATTCCCACAAAACGCGCGTGTCGAGGACCCTAGGGCCTAATACATTCCGCCCCTAAGAAAGCGCGTAAAATGTGACAATTTACGCGCGTAAAATGGCCCATCTGGACTAGGTCTTAACTTAGAAACAAGGGAAGTATGTCAAAAAAAATCCTCAACTAATTTAAATAATGGGTACAAGAGTAAAAATCATTTTTTGACGTAAATAAAATAAGCATTATACTGATTTTAGTAAACTCACATCATCAGACTGAATAAAGTCCGACTCATCATCACTGTCACCATTCTTCGGTATCACGCCCATGATACTCATCCGCGTCGCCCGCGACATCACCATCTGATCCTCGTCGGGCCCGTCATCATCATCATCAACACCGTTTCCATCATCATTACTTACATCTTCGCCACTCTCGCTAACTTCATCACTCTCATCACCGTCACTCATATTTTCATCACTATTAACAATAGATTTTCTAACACTATCTATCTTAAGTGGTGTATCTTTCAAACAAGTTAATTTCCTGTTTTTGTCGTGTTCTATAACTATAGAATTTTCTGTATCTGAGTCCATAAGGATCATTCGTTTCTTGGACTTGAATCGTCCGATAAACGAGTCAGAGTTGGAGTCTATAGATTTGGGCCTCATTGGAGGACGGCGTCGGGGCACTACTTCGGGAGACACTTCCTCTGTTGGTAAACAATACTGAATATATGTACTTGTGATAAATATTTTAGTTACTAGTGAACTTGTTAACTGTTTATACAGAGTTACATTGCAGAGGGGTGCCAAATTTAAAAAATGAGATCTAGGGAACATTATAAAGTAGGGTCTTAATCGGTATTATTTTTATTAATCAATTTTACGAAAACAATTAATTTAAAATATCTGAAAATAAAGTCAATAACGAGATTACGAAAGCCACGCGGCCATTTATCAGAGGCGTAGGTACGGCGAGCCAACATGGACCTTACCCAGTACACAAACGGTGTATTTTTTTTTCATGAATGAGTTAAATTATCCACGCGTATGATTTTTAACAGCAGATAGGAATAATTGAATGTAAAAAAAATCTTGTTTTGTTCTTTGTCGATTAACTTACTGATTCTGAGCTACTCCTAAAGATTTCGCACCCCTTTGCAATGTAACCCTGTATTCATATGGCGCTGTTAAAGTATAACATAGCAGCAAAGATAAAGAAGAATAAAAAACTGTGAGTGAGGCTTGTGCTTAGGGACCAAACCTAAATGAAAGTAAATATGGTGGTACAGCAGCTTGTGCAAGTGCAACTCACACGTAGCTGTCTTTAGTCTTTATTTTACAAATTACTTTGTAGACTTTTTTAAACATAAATATAATTTTTGGATTACTAACCTTCATCAGATGAGCTTACAACTACTTTGTTTGGTGATGATGCAGACTGCCTTCTAATGCTGCCTCTCTTACTTCCATCTACAATACAAACACTTCCTACATTTAGCTACAAAAATGATCATATGGCAACAACATATGGATACAACTGGCTCTAGCAATTTGTAATTATAGCACTTGCGTCTACATTATTATATGTATTTGAAATTGAAAATTGTTTTTCACAATTACACCAATCATCAAGCCCTTAACTAAGCAAAGCTTATACTATGGCGACTACATAGCAGATAAACATACTTAAATGCAAAACAGAGCGCAAACCACTACACCAGACAGTTGTCATCTTCATTATCATCATCTATTATCATCAATGATCGGAGTAGGTAGATTGATTTTATGTACTTTGGTAGTGTTAGCATAATATGGATATAATTTTTTCAAAAACTGATACCAAGAAATTCCAGAATCCCAGAGGCATGTCCATATTAACATCAATGTTTGAGAACATTGACCCCAAATCAATCTAAGTACTCTACTAAATATTTGCAATAATTCAAATGTTTGTCGGTACAAAATCCCAGAGATTGATTAAACAACCCTTGCTTACTAACAGCTATACCAACTTAAATAAATTTGCCAACATAACTATGTCCTTCATAGCTCAGTTGGTAAGAACAGTCACCAGGATAGCTAACGGTTAATGTAGGTTCGAATCATACCAGAGGCCGTAATTTTTTTTAAAAAAGAAAATATTATCCTTGATAATCTAATCAACTAGCATTAAAAGAAGGTACTGCTTACTGTAATTTTATATATAATTTACTGCCCTTGTTAGTATTTTATCCAGTACTACAATGTATTTACCCGAGGACAGTGGTGTGGGCTTCACAATAAAATCCTTGAATTCATTTTAATACTAGTTATTAAGTATAATTGGGACTGTTGTTTTCTTACTCTAAATAAATAAAATAAACTAGCATTATTGTGAATGGAAAAAATATAAATGTTAACCGCTTACAGCCACTCGAGCCGGCGGCAATAAGTCTAAAATTTCGCGGTGACGTCAACACGGCGCGCCGACCGCTCGCCGCTCTGCCCAAGTCGTGAACAATCAAGATTCACAATTGTTTATGTTAATGATTACAGCTTAAGTTTTGTTTTTGTTAGAGCTAATGAACCAGTCATTTGAACCGAGTTTAGTTTATCTTGATACGACATTTATTTGTACACTTATAGTCGAAAATAAACAACAGTAAAAAAAAGCAAAGTTGCAAAAAAAAATGACGAATTTGCAACTTTGTTAATTTATATTTCGAAAAATAGATCGATAAGGTATTGTTTTTAGTTATTAACAATTTAAATGGGTTCAATGTGATAAGGAAAAAAGAATAGAACCAGACATGTATAATGACTTTTTTTGTTTATAATGGTTTTTACATTGACTTATATATTACTCTATCCTCTTCCCTTCGGATCGCTCACGGAGTGCACGTCTCCACAAGTTTACGTTTGTTTATAAGAAAAATATAAATAATTAATTGCCAAAAACGAAATAAATTACTGCTCATAAAAATAGGAGTGCATAAAATGAAAGAGGTCACGCGAGCTGCGTCTACGAGTGCTACGACATTGCCTACACTGCGCTGAGCCCCGCCCACCGCACGGTGCTACGAGAGAAGTGCTACGACGCCGGCCTGCCTGCTACGGAACGGAGCTCCTCGGGATTACTATCGCCCTGGTACTCGCTAGCTGCGTCAGAAGGTACTGTGACTACAATTATTGCACCACTGCTACGGCACGGGATTCAGCTGTCTCTTCGAACTAGTATTTCCCTAGTACAATGAATCAAGACCAAGCCAATATGTCTGTTTGTGACGCGGACTTATCACGCGCGGAGGAGACAACTCCGCCGAACTACGTTTTTGCGCGCAGTAAAACTGTAACTACAGATGACTTAAACAACTTCAAAGAAGAAATCAAGAATATGATTGGTTCGCTATGGGCCGCCCAACAACAAGAAATCAAAAATATCGCCCCAACTCTAGTGGAAATAAAACAAACAAACTCCAATATCGAAAGTTCTATGGCGTTACTTATACAGCAAAATCAAGAGCTAAGCAATAGAATCCTTCAGCTGGAAAACAGGACTAAAAAGGACAGAGAATATATTACTTTATTAGAAGAAAAGGTTGAGAACCTACAAATGGGAAGCCGAAAATCAAACCTTCAAATAAAAAACGTGCCCAGAAAAACCATCGAAACAAAAGAGGACTTGATTCAGATGGCCCTGAGTTTGTCTTCAACTATTGGAGGCAATTTATGTAAGACTGATATTAAGGATATTTACAGGGTCTATGGCAAAAAGGACTCACAGACCACCCCTGTCATAGTCGAAACCTCTTCAACACTAGTTAAGAACGACGTACTGAGGCTTTGTAAGGCATTTAACACAAAAACTAAGGCCAAATTGTGCGCCAAGCACTTGGGCTTCCGCACAAAAGAAGATACGCCGATATTTGTGTCAGAGCAACTGACGGCGAAAGGCTCCCGCCTGCACTTTTTGGCGAGAGATCTTGCCAAATCAAAGAAGTATACATTTTGCTGGACTGCCTATGGCAAAGTCTATGTCCGAAAAACAGAGAGTTCACCAATCATATTAATTAAGTCGGAGGCTCAGATTCAGCAACTTATGAACATTGACTGACTAGACGGAGATAATCACTACTTAAAATTTTTAATACCTAATACCGTCTATAATACTTCTCAGGTGCTGCTTCTCTATGACCTGAAACTATTATGTAATAATGTTTTCTGTTTATTGCCTCGAATATTATTTTTCTTTTGTATCATTTTGTATGTACTACACTTTGCAACGAACATATACACCCACACACAACAAACCAAACACACACGAACACACGTAAACACAAGCAAAAATAACCACACAAATTCACTTTACCCACAGACTTACTCCCATACACACTTGCACTCCCACGCTTTAATTATTCTTGCACACAAGTATGTTTTGTTAATACTCATACTTAATTTATTTTCACTTAAAGATTCCATGTTGATGAATTTATCACTCCAAACTTTCTGCAATGAATGACGTTATAAACACCATAACCGAAATTGATCGAGCAGAAGTTGTCAATGCAATCAAATGTGACGTCGAAGAGATATCCAATTTGTTTTGTGTGAGAGATAATGATTTTACACTTTTAACGCAGAACATAAGAAGTATTTACTGTAATTTTAATGACTTTCTTATAACAGTTACACACCTTAAATTTATCCCGGACATAATCATACTAACAGAGTGCTGGCTAGTGAAAGATAAACCTATACCAATACTAGATAACTATAAATCTTACTCATCTTCACGATACTTTAACCAAAATGACGGAGTATCAGTCTACATACATGATAAAATATTGGCAAGTGTCACGGAAATTTATCTAGAAGAAGCTACGTGCATTCAAATCAAATTGAGTACAAATCTGATTCTGGCAATATATAGATCACCCTCTAATACAAATGCTGACAAGTTCGTCAACTCCTTGGACTCTCATCTCGAATCATTGAAAACACATAAACACATTACAATAGCCGGAGACATTAATATACACAATATACCTAGGGATAACGAGCAAACTTATGAACGCAATAATAGAGTTAAGTATCTAAATATGCTCGCGTCACACAGTATTTTAATGGGACATTCATTTCCAACCAGGAATTTTAGCTCATTGGACCATATCATGCTTAAAGCACACAGAAAGAGTGAGTCTCAGATTGCTGTCCTTAACACAACAGTGACTGATCATGCCTTAGTTTTGCTGCATAATCCAATGAAAAACAATAGAAATAGTCTCTGTAAAAAGACAAAGATAGTCACTGATTACGACAACGCATTATACAGCCTAAGGGATAAAAATCTGACTGCTCTTCTCTATTGTAATGATCCCGAAGAAGTCACGCGAGAACTAATAAATCGTATAACGGAAGCCTTAAAAGAAAATACTAAAGAGGTACACATTTCCAGAAAAGACCGAGTAATTAAACCATGGATCACACCAGGGATTTTGCGATGTATTAGACATAGAAACAAACTACACTATAAGCTACAGAGTAATCCAAACGATGAAGTTCTTAAAGTCATTTATAGAAGGTACCGCAACTTCTGTAACAACTTAATTAAAAAATTAAAAAGAAACTATGAGAGAGAGCTTTTGCACGAATCAACTAATAGCCCCAAAAGACTCTGGAAAAACATACGCAAAATTACAGACATGAAACAGTCGCAGTCAGATAATTCAAAACTATTGTGTATTAAATCTTCTCCGAATGAAACAGTGACCCACGTAAACAACTTCTTCAGTAACATCGGAAAAAGTTTGGCGAATGCAATCCACCAGCCACTTCTTCGTGATAACAGACCAAACACGCACAGTATATCTCAGTCAAATTCCTTTGCTCTCATAAATGTTGATCAATACGAAATACACAGTATACTGATGAACCTAAAATCGGATAGTGCCCCGGGCTGGGACAATATCCCTACCAGCTTTCTTAAGCGTGCTAGTAACGAGATTGTTCCGGTTATTACCCACTTAACAAACCTCTGCTTTGGTAATGGTATTTTTCCATCATTACTAAAAGAATCTATCATAACCCCAGTATACAAGGGTGGAGATGGAGACGACGTCAATAATTACAGGCCAATCTCGGTGCTAACATCACTCTCAAAAGTAATAGAAAAATGTATTAATAAAAGATTACTAAACTACCTTGACAAAAATAACATCCTATCACCCTCCCAATACGGATTTCGTGCAGGAAAATGTACGGAAGACGCTATTAGTGCTTTGACATCAGAAATAGTAGATAAATTAGATAATAAGAAAAAGTGCTTAACGGCATTCCTAGACCTCAAAAAAGCCTTCGACACCGTCTCTGTCTCCATTCTTGTTAAGAAACTGGAGATGATCGGCATCAGAGGTATTCCTCTCAATTTATTTAAAAACTATCTACAGAACCGAAAGCAAAGAGTAAAAGTAGGACAAACCTTAAGTGAAAGAACTGTAGTAGAATACGGTGTGCCACAGGGAAGTGTCTTGGGCCCGACATTGTTTCTGGTTTATATTAACGACCTGTGCAATATGCAGCTTGAAAATTGTAAAATACTATCTTATGCTGATGACACCGCCGTAATTTTTACCGGTGCCTCATGGATTAATACCAAAACGGCTGCGGAGAATGGTCTGTCTAAAATAAATGACTGGTTATATTATATATAAAGTGGAATCTATTGACTCTGAATACCTTAAAAACCAATTATATGTGTTTCTCTATCTGCGACAAACGCAACCTTCTGATAATTTTGAAATTAAAATACACTCGTGTAGGCAAGCCCAAACCACTTGCAGCTGTCCTGTCATAGAAAAAGTCAGAAGCACGAAATATTTGGGTGTTATGATGGACCAGAGACTCACGTGGCAATCGCACATTGAACTGGTAGCAAGCAGGACAAGAAAAATGGTATGGATTTTTAAAACACTCAGGCATGTTGCTACCCAGAGATTACTAAATCAGGTTTATATTTCTTTAGTTCAATCTATTATAACTTACTGCATAACAGTGTGGGGCGGGGCACTAAAAACAAAATTCTTAGAAGTTGAACGAGCTCAGAGAGGTTTGCTAAAAGTTATGTACTTTAAGAAGCAAACATTTTCAACTGACTTGCTCTATGATTTAGCAGATTTACTTACTATCAGGAAACTATATGTCTTACTTGCTGTACTTAGAAGGCATAAGACCTTGGTTTACAATCAAAATATCACTCAAAAACGAAGAAAGCACAAGATAATCGAAATTCAATGCTCTCGCACAGCTTTTGCCCAAAACCAATTTCAGAACCTATCCTCTCATGTGTACAACCTTGTCAATAAAAAGCTAGAAATATACCCCCTAACATATCGGGAGTGCAAAATTACAGTGACAAACTGGTTAAAATCATTAAACTACGAAGAAACTGAAAGCCTACTTAAATATGATACATAACACAATGCCAAACATGTTTTCCAAGCGCACACACATTTACACATACACACACACGCATTAACATTCACATACGCGCACGCGCACACACACACACACACACACACACACACACACACACACACACACACACACACACACACACACACAAACGTTTTGTTTTGTAAGTTAAAAAGTACCATTAAACTTGCTTTTACATATATAAATGTACCTTTTGTTAAGGAAGAGTGACTCCTTCTGCCACAGGTGCCATAGCACTTATAAGAAAGAGTCCACCTCTACATAGCTGTATTTAAAATTATTGTTAAAGAAATAAACATTTTTCATTTTCATTTTCATTTTCATTACTTCGTAAGGACAGGGCGGAACGCATGTTAAACTGTTGCCACTAACTCGGCCCTAAAGTGATCCTCTTTAGACCGAAGTGACGTAGTCGGCTGCCAGCTGTCGTCGAGAGCGAAGGTACGTTAAAATTGGGAAAATGATAAGATTTGTCGTGTTCACTACGACAAAAGCACAACTAATAAAAAGTACGATATTTAACATGTCAGGTAAGTCGAAAATATGTTAAATAAGAAACATATTTACATTGTTTTAGAAATTTTGTTTCCATAATCTCAACGTTTGGCATAATAGAAAGCAACGCATGGTGTGTTGCTGTTTAATCGTTTACGACACAGTTTAAGGTAGTTCTAATAGATGGCGTTAGTGTGTCATGTATGGTAAACGTGTAGAGTGATTTGTTCTGTAAGCCGTATCTTTACTATTTAAATCAATGGGTTTTTAAAATGAAACTGACAGATTTATACAAAAAGTACTAAAATCTAGATTTTTTTAAATTAATTATGTGTAATACTTTATAGGCATTAGAATGTGCCATAGGCTGTCACATATACCCTACCTAATACCGATAAAAAATAACAGTCTACGTTATTGCAACGAAATAAGGTCTAAATAGATTAATAACCATAGACTAGGAAAAAAAGGGACAAAACTCCCTTTTGGTCTACTACGGCATTTAAAAAAAGGGAGATATCTCCCTTTTGGTCTACGAGTGGAGAAACCTTATAACTAGTGATCTCAATAGGTAGATTGATTTGGGGTTAATGATCCCTAACATTGATGTTAACCCTACAGTAGTCGCGCCTCTAAAAGTTACGGCAGTGGTCGCGCGGAATACATATGTAGTCCATTTACAAATTTAAAAAATATAAGTATATTTAGGCATAAACTTTTTAATATTTAAATAAAAACTTAATCAGGACAGTTTTCTAACAAAATATAATTAACAAAACCTTATCACAACCTATGTGTTACTAATAATTAACAAAAACAAAAAACTTGTCTAAATTAGCACAAAATTCAGATGAATCGCTCTTATTGAGAAAACAATTAAACTTTTAGAAGAAACTAACTTCTAAGTTGCATTTCCTATACAGGACAGACACATAATCTCTAAATGATTTCCACATACGAACTTATTACACGCGGTGTACAGTTTTTTGGTGCTTTTACTGAGCGCTCTTTCACAGTCATGGCAAACATTACTCGAGGTCGCTGTTGAGGTAGTTGGTTGGGTTTCTGCATACATGATGCCAAAAAAATATTTTATCTTTAATGTTAGAGTTCTTGGTAACGTTTTTTTTTAAATTATCTTATGAGCCAGTCGTTTTATCCAGGCCAGAGACAAGTTGATCAGGAATTCACGTTGGTCACTCTCATAGTCTTTGTTTGCTAAGTATATGCTCTAGCTATACCTTTAGGCCCAGGAGGCATACATACTATATTGTGTCTTTGCGTTCTTCCTGTTCAGAAAAATTGTTTTTGACCATAATGTATGGGTTATTCCTGTGTCATATCCAGTGCGCCGGCATAGCTGAGGCGGCTCATCATCTCCAGGGCTTTTGTGTGACACCTCACCGGAAATTTCCTGAATTCCGATTGTTGGTTCTGCTCTTCTAAATGATTACCTTCTTCGTTGAAGCGTGACAGCTTCATAAGTTTCCTTATGGCCTTGACTTTAGCCAGCCATGCCTCAATGTGCGCAGCTCGTTGATTATTTATTTATATCCAAAAAACATAGAGTTAAATTATGTTACAACACTCCGAAATCAATAATCAAATTTTAATAATACATTTAAGTAAATTTTAATGTATAATAAATAAAAACAAAATAATTCATTAAGACAAAATTACTTACGTAATTGGTCGCGCGGGCTACATTTGTAGTCTACGCACTTTACTTAGCTCCCATAAAAAAAACGCGCGCGCCCAGCGCTTGAGCTGTGCTGAGCGCGTCTCTCGAACATTCATTTGAAAGTACCTAGCGGTGTAGAATGCTAACGCTGACCGATTTTGATAAATTATCGATTTTATAGGGGTGGGCTACATATGTAGCCCGCGCGACTAATCCAGGGTTAATATGGACATGCCTTCCGGATTTCGGAATTTCTTTGTATCAGTTTTTTAAAAAAAGACATCTATATTATGCTAGCACTACCAAAGTACATCAAATCAATCTACCTATTCGGATCACTGCTTATAACAATTAAAGGATAAGATCGGAGAGTAACAATAGAGAAAATGTTATCATTAACGAAATAATTTTACCATCATCACTGCTCAATACCACATGTTGGTCATGAGCATTGCTTCTTCTGACGACCGACTTGAACTTAGATAGTGGTTCATTGTCCTCTTGGTCACTATCTGAAAAGTAAAAACACAGTAGCAGGTTTTTGTTTACATTTTTGGTATTATTTACTAGAAGTTTTAAATCAAAATTAATTAGCTAAAGATCATTTTTCATACTAAAGTCCACTATGTTTGGCAAGTTCTTTTATTACTAGATTTTACCCTTGCAGACTTGGTTGGATTTATTATTTTCTCTTGTAGTTTACCCTGATTATAAATATGTTAAAATACTTACCATTTGAAACAGATTCCTCAGATTCAGCGACGAAAACAGTACGATTCTTACAATTCGGCGTTTTCATAGACGAGAAAGGTTGGTCTACAACCAGACTGTTGTCAATAACTTCATTATCAGATTCACTACCCATTTCAGTTTTATCACGATATTCAAAAAATGAATTCTCCATGATTTAATGTACTTTTAGTTCCAAAAAAATACCAAAAACACTAAAAATGTGTTCTTTGTTTACTATTTCAAAACAATTTTTAAAATTTCAATGTCGTTGTCACGTTTCGTTTTCTACTCATCAGTTAAGGGTAACAACAAGGGTGTTGTTTTTTTTTTCTATGCGATAACAGTTTCATACTTAAGTGTACATAATCTAAAATAATTTTCGAGACCTTGAATACAAATTACTCAAAAAATTATATAAATTCCTTTTCTAAATTAAAAATTCAAATAAAATGTACACTTATTGTACATACATACATCAGTAAAAACGAAACGAAATATTTTCAATCATCAAAAATCAAGGGCCGACGTTATGGTGATATCCAACCCATAATCCCACCAAAACCCTGGTTTTTTAAACACAGATTTTTTGATAAACGTGTGATATCCACAATCTGTCGATTGAGGATTGGTCACGTTTGTACATCAATATTTTTAAACAAGCTTCGAGAAATAGTTCGATTTGTGAATGCGGCCTTGATGATGGCACTCCAGACCATATCTTTTTCAGCTGCCCAAAATATTCAGTTTCGTTGTACGACTTTCTCCCTACTAAAACACCCCGTCCATTCAACCTTCAATTCCTTCTTTCCTTTCCTTCTTCATCCATAGTAAAATATTTATGTAACAAATTTCTACAAACAATATTAAGTTAGCATGTTTATTTACAGAAAATATCCCTCTATGTTTTAACAATAAGAACTGTGACGTTTGTATTGCATTAGTATATTTTATCTGCAAATGAATGGTATTTATTCTAATCTTAACGATTTTATATAAAATTTGTACAAATTAACATATTAAAAGAAAGCAAAAATCCTTACATAATCTGTAAGTTTGGCCTTAACAATGCTTAAGTAATTACACCATAATGTAAATTAATATTATAATTAAGGTCATTAAGGTCAAACTTCAGTATTGGCCGTTTGGATGCTAATCTTCCTTAAACTATCATCTAGTGTTGTCGTAAAATCGATAGTTTTGCAATTGATAGTTGAACGCTAAATTCATCTTTACGATCGATAGGACAATCAATACTATCGATAGTATCGATATCTCTTTTACTGCAATACTATCGGTAAACAGCAATACTATCGATAGTTTCGATCGCTGCCAACTAATGAACTATCGATACTATCGATAGTATTGCTCTTCAATATTGAGAAGACTATCGATAGTATCGATATTATTGCCTTATGAGCTTTAATTCAATAGTATTGCCACCTAAGAATTCAAAGAATTGCCATCTTTATTTAAAAGAAACTAAACGTACGTTCAAATAAAGTCAAATACACTAGTTAATTAATTTGATTTTGTTGAATATACCACTCATTATGCCTGCATACTGAATGTAATACTATTGAAATAAATATCACTATCAATAGTATAAAACTATTAATAGTATCGATAGTATCGATAGTCCATTAGATATTGAAGATCAATACTATCGATAGTTCATTGGTTGGCAGCAATCGAAACTATCGATAGTATTGCTGTTTACCGATAGATTGCAGTAAAAGAGATATCGATAGTATCGATAGAATCGATAGACTATTGATAGTATCGTTTTTCCTTCAACTATCGATAGGCTATCGATAGACAATCGACATTGAACTATCGAGCGGCAACACTACTATCATCATCATCATCACTATCATCTATCATTCATAGAGTAGTCAAATATCAGGCACATTGACGCTCAGAGGTTAAAGTTCAGTTAATGACTTTCAGAGGGCAAAAAGTCACTGATCGTCAAAAGACAAAGGTCAGTCGATGACTTTCATAGATCAATAACATATCCTAAATTATTATACTTACATACCACAGATTACCCTAATGCAAGTTTTTGCGCTTTTAACAGTATTTCTCCAAAACAAATGTTGCATACTTCAGAATCAGGCCAATATATCCATGATATTTTGTAAAGGAAGACCGCAAGGTAGACATGTGACGCAGTCTTCGTAATAGTCTAGTGTGAGCATGTTTGTCTGGGTACTATGATTTTTGTATCGCGACTGGTTGGCTACCAACCAGTTTCAACGCTGCGCCTACAACCCACAAGTTGAATTTATTTACAGTGGTTGGGAGCCAACGACTTGCCACTTCGCAAACAAACACATAACAATTTATTTTAGCGCTTATTCCTCCTATTTGTTATAGATAATGTATAGTGTCTTCACTATTAGTATCAAACAAAAACTCCATTCTAACTACATTGCATGTTGCTCGACACGCGCTAGGCTGGTCTTTGAATAATCTTTTCACACTTAAAATGCAAAATGTTCATTCATTAGAGTTCAAACATTTTGAACATGTACATTGCCAGATTAGTTAAACGAATTTATGAAATCTATTTAGATAGTCATCTTATTATATTTAATAAAATATTTTGATAGTCAACTAAATAGATTTCATAAAATCGTTTAGACTCCTCCTTAACGATGTAGACCATAAATCATAACGTACGAACATCACTATTTCGAATATTGTCGAATGATGTCTGTCAGTCAGTCCGCGATTGACACGAGTCGAGTGTAGATGGTCGGTTAATTTGTTTGTGTACGTTAAATTAGTTCTAACTTTCTTTGGTCTTACGTCTACGATAACGCTTAAAGTTTGGTTCGTTTTATTTAGCTTATTCATAAAATCAAAATGACTGAAGTTCAATTGCAAGAGTTCAAATTAGACCCCGATTCGGAGCTACGTTTCGAAGTCGAATCAAAGAACGAAAAAGTGGTTCTAGAAGTAAGTTGATATAAATAACACGAGATCAAAACGTTGCTGGTGTTATTATTTGCCTTTGATATAGTTTTAATTGTTTGAATTTGGGGTTTACAGTGTGTATTATTGATTTGATATTGTAGGTTAAGAGTGGGTATGCAGAGTTGTTTGGTACTGAACTAGTGAAGGGGAAGCCTTATGAGTTCCATACGGGGGCGAAGGTGGCCGTGTTCACGTGGCACGGCTGCACTGTGGAGCTGAGGGGGCGCACTGAGGTCAGCTATGTGGCTAAGGAAACTCCTATGGTAAGAAAAACAACATTTTCTGTTTCTGTTTAAACCATTTTAGTAACTTTTGCCTAAACATATTATATTAATTTGTTTTTATATTTGTTGTGTTGTGCTTAAAAGAAAAGTAGGTACCTATGTAAATTTTATGAGCATTGTTACTGCCCTGCCATAAAATTCAATAGTTTCATCTACATGTCTTATATTAGTCTAACGCTCACCTATGTTATTAACAGAATGTTGTAAAAGTGGAAGCACAATGCATATAATGGTATTTATTCACCTTTAAAAATACCATGGGCTTCCAACATGGCATTTATAAGTGAGTAAATACCTTATTTATAAAGGTGATTAATAACACCTTCTTTAACTTTCAAAATTTTCCACAGATTTTTCTAATCTAAGTAGGTTAGTAGTAGTATCACATTATAATCTCAACTGTTTATAATGTGTATTTCACACTTATAACAATGTAGTTTTAGTAGACTAAGACATTATTTAACTTAAAAAATCCCACCAGACTTACCAGAAGTTAAATTTGAAATTATTCTATTATCTGGAATGTCAATGTCAATTCTAGGTGGTCTATTTAAACGTACACGCAGCACTAGAACAGCAGAGGGTAGCTGCGGAACAAGAAAACACACGAGGACCAGTGACAATGGTTGTCGGCCCTGGAGATGTAGGGAAATCAACGCTGACACGGATCCTATTAAACTATGCAGTGCGAATGGGTCGGAGGCCTATATTTGTTGATTTGGATGTCGGACAAGGAAACATTAGCATCCCAGGCACTATAGGTAAGTTTTGTGTTTTTTTTATACTAATAATCTAGCCCCAAACTAAGCAAAGCTTGTACTATATATAGTAACTAGATAACAGATTATTATAGCCTTTATTCAGATATGAATTACAATTGTTATTATCACTATTATAGCAGTTTGGTACAAATTAATTCAATTTACATTATTAAAATTATATTAAATATGTCACTTGTTTTTTGTTAATGATTATTAGATTTTTAGTCAGTTTAGTGAATTATTTCCAGTTCAGTTTTGTATAGGATAATATAGTTCCGTATCTAATTCCAAGTTCCCGTCTCTCGATAACAGAGATCTCTAGATAACAGATATACATAAATCCTACATAATAAAATAGCCTTATTGATTCCACAAAGTTCACATAGTATCCATATGTTGCGTGTTAATTTGATTTATGAATCCCTGTTTGAAAGCTTCCTCCATTTCACTTCATGTCTTTTGCTGTTAACAAGTCAATATCCAAGTGGTCTCATCGTACCGCATAACAATTTCTATCATGTTTTGTTTAGGTCTGCTTGATGAGTTACGCTAAATTAAGCCATCCTGCTGACCTCATGCTAACTTATGTGTAATTCAGGTGCAATGCTGGTAGAAAGGCCTGCGTCTATCGAAGAAGGCTTCAGCCAGCAAGCTCCGCTGGTATACCACTTTGGCCACAAATCACCCGGGGAGAACCTCGAGCTTTACAACACCATTGTCTCTAGGCTAGCCGAAGTTGTTGCTGAGCGGTGTGAGAACAATAAGAAAGGTAACTTGTCAATACTGCATTCTTTTATTCATAATTTGTGTTAATAATGTATGATGTCTCTATTATATTCGTACAAAATAGTTCCAGTTTCTTTTTGACAAATAGGTTTTTTTTTTAAATTTATAATACCTATATTGAGTATTAATATAATAACATACTTTGATAGTTCGGGATTAGATCCCTTAATCCTGATATTTCAATTAGTTTAGTCAGTAGATTAAAAAAAACTTAGGTCATTTATCGAACTTAATGGTCTGTGGTACAGTCAGCCTACCACAAAATAACTTTCTCGAATAATATTCAATGGAAAGTTCACACACAACACTAGAGTTCAGCATCTATTTAGACAATATATATATATTTTTTTAATAACTAAACAGGAATCATTTTGGAGTTCTTATTGCAAGCCCCGTGATCACGAACTGGAGTCTTATGTTATTTGCTGACAAATCTATCTACCGTCAGTCGTAGTCTTTTATAATGTTCAACACCACTACCACCGTCCGCAAACTCACTACTCACTCGCCCCATGTTCTCGACAAATAACACAAACACAAATTATTTCAAATGTTTTTGACTGTGAAGATTACCCTTTGACCAGTAGTAGCTGCCACCATATTTTGAAATTTATGCTCTTGATATGACATAGAAAACCAATAAAAAATAAAAAAATCCAGTTAAATCAGTATATGGTAATGTGGTCGGTTAATAACCTATTTGACAGTAAGGCGCTACGCAAACGTGGACACTTATAGTTTCCAATTGCCACACCGAACACTTTTTAATCGTCATGAGTATATGTTATGTTAAGTTGAAGCAACTGGACACAATAAATGTTTACGTATGCGCAGAGAGTGGATGATTTCATACTGGTTCTATAGAAGTCAAATATTCATCGGTAACTCGTGTCTGAAACAAGACACAAAAGTGTCCACGTTTGCGCCCTCGTTATAGTATGTGTCAATTGGAAGCAACTGGACACAAGAAATGTTTACGTTTGCGCAGAGAGTGGATGATTTCATACTGGTTCTATAGAAATCAAATATTCATCGGTAGCTTGTGTCTGACACAAGACACAAAAGTGTCCACGTTTGCGCCCTCGCTAAATCCACCACTAGTAAATAACAGTGCTTATTTAATTTAAATGTGTGCATATTTTTACAGCGGCAACTTCAGGAGTCATAATAAACACTTGTGGATGGATAAAAAACGCTGGATACAAAGTGTTGACTCATGCAGCGCAAGCTTTTGAGGTATGATTACTGATTAGCATAATAACTTTACAAACTTACTTCATTCTTAAAGCGCTTTCACACAGGGCGACTTAAGCGCTTTTTACACGGTAACACATATCGAAATTGTATGACGATTATAGGTACTTATGTATACACTGTGTGATCAGCTGATCATATACAACAACTTTTTCTATGGGAGCAACATCGAAATCGTGGTTTTTTTCCAGATGCTCCATACATTATCATCGATGCAGCGAATAAGTTTGTATGGAGCATCTAAAAAATTTTTTTCCTGATTACGTGGTTTTAAGGAGTGTTCTTCTTTTGTACACCCTGTATATTTGAGAAATGAGATAAAAGTTAATAGTTCTCTTCTTTTTAGGTGGATGTAATTCTAGTCCTAGACAATGAAAGACTGTTTATTGAATTAAAAAGAGACATGCCAAAGTTCGTCAAAGTGGTTTACCTGCCGAAGAGTGGAGGCGTAAGTACATTTTAATTTAAATTTATATATTTTTTGTGGGTACCTTATAACAAATCATAATAAAAGAAATAAGTAAATTTTATAAAAAAAAATAAAACCGACTTCAAAACACTAAAATGCTAAAAATAATCCTAACACTTAAGTACCTAATCACTTAATTTTGGAGTTGGTGCAAACAAAAACATTGAATCTCTCATCGGCTGGCATCTATTTTAGTGATAAATCCTAATCTAACTGCTGAACACCGATTTCATCCCCTATTTTCTTACCCTTAGGGGTGATTTTTATTTTGCAAACTTTTATCATAGCATCTTTGAAGTATAAGCTATTCAATAAAACAAAAATCATCAAAATCGGCTCATACTTGTCGAAGATCAACGAACCACAACCAAAATATTATCTGGGTATATATTTGTTGATTTTCTCAAAAAGTTCTACATCAATTTCGATAAAATTTATATGGGACCACCTCTGAAGTATGATCTACCAAACAAAAAAAGAATCATTAAAATCGATTAATAATTGGCGGAGTAATCGCGTAACAAACATACAAAAAAAAAAAAAAACATACAGTCGAATTGTGAACCTCCTCCTTTTTTGGAGTCGGTTGAAAATGAAATGTATACCTATATACATCCCACTGCAGGGCACAGGCCTCACCTCAACTATGAGGTGATTTGGGCCATACTCCACCCAGTGCGGTGCGGCGGAGGGGTGTTGTAAGGCCAATAACCTAACTTCACTGTCAGATGTTATTATTTTATTTATTTATTTGGGCAAAACAAACAGTTAACAATCAGTTACACATGATATAGGTACTTATAACTATATTATTATAGACTTATAGATACACGTATGGTGTAGAAGTAAATGTATAACCAGCTAATATAACCACAGAATAAAATTAATATTGATTGAATGGGCAATTTAAAGAAATACATTAACAATGAGAGGAGTAGGTAGACACCGAAACCAAAAAAATTAAGCTGCTTTAAGCGTAACACACACAGAGCGGGACGGCTCGCCTCGCACGCCGGCTGTCTGCCCATCGAAACGTATGTTATTAGACCCGCTCGGGGGCGTGCATCCCATATAGGCTATTATGCAGAGCCTACCTTCATAAAAAACCGACAGAACAGCTAACCATAATTATTAATTACGTATTCAACAATAAACAATAAATATCCTGTAACCATTTTGTCGTCTACCTGTACTTATTCCTTACTAAAGCGCGCAACTTAGATCGTTACTGTGCAATTTAACCAATGTTAGGCTGCCGCGAGATCGCCTACTGTTTCACGCAAACTTACTCAATTTTCACTCACAGCTTACCCCCATCTGAAACCAATGCACGCCCCTGGACCCGCTGTACTACCGACTCGACCCGTCGCCGTCCCGCTCACGCCTTCTGTGTGTTACGCTTTAGATAGTGCGATTTCTTCCAGATAATCTTTGCAGTCACTATTAAGGCGAGTAGTGCCCTAAATTAGCGACTCGACAAATTTTAGTACGAATATCGCACGAAAACTCATTAAAATACGATTCATAACAATAGAAGAAAGAGAATAAGCATCTTTTTTGTTGTTTTAATCAATAATTTAAATTATTTTTTTTCCTGAAGTATGAGTACTAGAAACAAATGTTATGCTAAGAATGTTGTGTAGGTTCTGGAAATTCTTAGCATATTTTTCTGACCAACTGGGCTTATTTATTTAAAACTTTATTGCACAAAACTTATAAAAGTGTACAACAGGTAGACTTAATGCTAAAAGCATTCTCTGCCAGCCAACCTTAGGGCAATGCAGAAAAACAGGTTATGGGTGCGGTACAGGTCCAATATTTTAGTTAAGTACTTTTCAATATTAAATACGTAAGTTAATAAGATACACCTAAATATGAATAACATAAATACATAATATGTAATTATAATACTTATGTAATAAATAAATAAAATATATGCAATTATGTGCTGAAATATTGACGGAGTTTATTTTTAAAAAATAGTTTGGATTCTGATCGTCTCAAATCAAGAGGAAGCAAGTTCCTTAAGCTTAAGTAGTAGGCTTCTGAAACCACATACTAGTTAACATTTGACGACTATAATCGCCTTAAGTGATGCTTCAGGCACATTTAACGGTAACTGTTAACCTCAAAGGTGACGTTCCCTCGCAGGTCGTGGAGCGTTCGGACTCGCAACGCGCGGAGAGCCGCGACGCGCGCGTGCGCGAGTACTTCTACGGCAAGCGCACGCCCTACTACCCGCACTCCTTCGACGTCAAGTTCAGCGACCTCAAGATATACAAGGTCAGTTATTTTTAACGCTTTACCCGCACTTACTCATTTTTATGATTACTAAAGATTTAGTAGTAAGTACTGAAAATTTTTACTATGATTCTCTGGAAAAACGTTTAGTTATAATAAACCGACGTCGCGTCTTTAAGTAAAAATTTTTTATTTAACAAATTGTAACTTTGACCGTCAATATCTCGGTAACCAGTCATTTCCCAGGTATGGTGTAAAAAAAGATCGTAATAACGTGTAGAATGTGTAATATTCGGTTTCGTTAAGCTTTTTTTTACACCCGATATATGTGTTTAGGTGGGCGCTCCGGCCCTGCCCACGTCGTGCATGCCGCTGGGCATGCGCGCGGAGGACGCGCTGACGCGGCTGGTGGGCGTGGCGGCGGGGCCCGCGCTGGCGCACCGCGTGCTCGCCGTCTCCTTCGCCGCCGGGCCCGACGACGACGTGCTGCACACCAACCTGGCCGGCTTCGTCTGTGTGTGAGTATCGGGCTGCCTGACCCATTCACCATCATCAGTGAAACCATAAACCAATTTAAATTCATGTATACCTACATCTAGCGGCACCGATCTTGAGCGCTGGCTGAAAGATGCGCAGAAGATCATTACGATTACGAGATTGGCCAGTCGCGTGACGGGATTGGTTGCGTGTTCGGCGCACACGCGTCTCTGATGCGATGATCGTCTCGTAAGATGCGCAAAGCGATCCCCACTCTTTTCTCCAGCGCTCAAGATCCGTGCCGGGGATTGTACCAACCTGGCTGGCTTCGTCTGTGTTTGAGTATAAACATGCCTTCATCATCATCAGTATAACCAATTTAGATTAATGTATGCCAACTTGGCTGGCTTCGTCTGTGTGAGACAAAATTGTATGCTTTTTTCTTACCTAAAATCATCTCGTTATGCGATTTAAATTTATACGTAAATAGTTCAGCAATAGACTTTGGTAACTTATTAAAAGGGCAAATACATTTTCCCATGAAAAAATTACCTACTTTATGCAGTCTGAAATTTAGACCGGCAAGCTTATGCTTATTCCAGGTATTAAGGTTACTTTTTTGAAGAAACAGAAGCAGGTTTTTGCGAATGTACATAAAATTTTCATATATACTGAGAAGCCACTGTTAGTATCATCATAATAATCAGCCCACGTCATCCACTCTGGACATAGTAGGCCACCCCCCAATGCACGCGACTGAGCCCAATCCTTAGCTATTCTTTCACTCACTCACTTATTATAAGTAACCTATGTAAATAAGCAAGTGATTGAAAAATTGATTACATAATACATTTGTTTAACGGAAAAACTTACAGGATAATTTATTGAATTCCTCAATGCCAAGTGAAAATAAACACTTGGGTCCTGTCACCCTCAGTTTGTGCACTGGCCGAGCCGGCGCAAACCGGTTAATAGCATTGCGGTGCGTACGTGACAAGCAGCCAGTGCTCACGCACACTGGCCTCTCAGCTTTGTCTCTGTCGCTTTCTTTACTCATGCGTAGACGTCCTCAATTTTTATAGTCTTTTGCTCTTTTCTTTCTTCAAGAAAAGAGGGCAGGTGAAATTGAAATATTGTTTTAGTTGGATATTAAAAATAAATAAATATTAGACAACATCACATACATTGCTCTGGTCCTGTAATAAGTAGCCAAAGCACTTGTGTTACAGAAATCAGAAACAACGACCACATTACCCAGACCCGAGACAATATATAAAAGTTATTTTTAACCGTCCGGGAATCGAACCCGAGACCTCAAGAGATAGCGACACCAAGTCCGGCATGCTTGCCTCTCGGCGACGGAGGTCAAAGGTTTAACTGCTAATATTCCCACAGGACGGCTGTAGACATGGACCGGCAGACGCTCACGGTTCTCTCGCCGCAGCCGCGACCCTTGCCCAACACCATCCTGCTGCTCTCCGACTTGCAGTATATGGACAACCACTAGTGATCTCCTATTATAATTACCCGGTTTTTATATTCAACAAATTGTTATCGGGGAATGTTGTGTTGTGTGTCCTTTTCTTATTACGTGGGTTAGACTAGGACACAAAAAAGGGGGATGTTTTAATAGGACACGTATTAACCTACAAACTACTAAAAGAATTTACAGGCTGTGGCAAGGGTTTACAAAAACAATATAAATGCAAAAAACTTTAACTACGAGACTGACTTAGGAATTGCGAAAAATAATTTCGCGTTTTCGTTACTGCTCCTATATTTAGTTATTCCAATTGATGGCTCAATCACCCCCTTTCGGCTTGATGTACGTTAGGATGTTAGGTTATGATCTTAAAAATCCGGAACACGTGTTTTCTTAAAACCACGATTGAAAGTTTCTGACGTCCATAGTATTTATTTATATATTATGCCTGTTTCGGCTGTATAGGGTAACTTTAACCTAACACCCTGGACACACCTTTTTCTTTACGCCCTGTATTTAAGCACCTCTCGCTCTAACAGTATGAGTGAACGAGAGGTGATGACAGCTGCCACGATTCCCAATCCTCTTCTATAACGACGGGTTGGGCGAATGTACTGGTGAACGACTTTACCGATAATAGTTCATTGGTTATAGAAACTGGACAGTAATGACCACTAGGATACCCTAGCTAGGAGATTATAGCAAGATATCCTAGAGGACGCTATAGATTAACGTACTTACGTTAGTAATTGTATCTCAAGTCTCAAAGACACTGTACATACTTACTAAGATAATTAGGCAATTAAATACATGACTTAAAATATTATAATGTTTTTAATTTCTACACAACGACACTGGTCATCACAAAAATCGGCCCACCCTCTTTGTATCTTGTATCGGATATGGACCAGTATAATCGAGCCATTAGGAAAGATTGTTTTCTAAATTTTCTACAAGGTATCGGACATCGTCAATCGAGTCACTTTCACCACTTGCTGATAAGTTCCAGATAACCTATCTTAGTAGTGGCACTTTTTTGACAGGTAATTGTATGGGTTATCTGTCAAAAAAGTGCTACTAGATAGGTTATCTGGAACTTATCAGTAAGTGGTGAAAGAGGCCCTTAGTGTTTCTAGACAATCCTAACAAAGGCTGCTATTAATTAAAATTATGTATTAACTGTCTTGGAATAAAACAAGTTCATTAATTTAGGTAAGAAATAAAAGGCCTTAAATATTGAATTATCATATTTATTTTTAATAAATTCAGATAATCCTTTTAACAACATATCGGAAGACTCAGTAATATACTGTTACAACATTGACTACATGATTTAATTACATTCAATGCTTAATCATTAATTTCTAGTAATGGTTAATGTATAATAACAATGGTAGTGACTTTTAACATACCGTTTAACTGAGTCGGTTGTGTACAGTAGGCCAAGAAAGTGGTCTAGCACCCCAAGGTTGACAATCATTCACGCGTCATAGAACAACAGGGTTGATTCTCTCATGGAGAATTATTCTGACAGCTACTAATGCTCTCTTTCTATGACGTCAAAAACAAATAAATAATACGTCAAAATTGTGCATCTCTCTCATTGTCAAAAAGGTTAAGGGCCACTTTCACCACTTGCTGATAAGTTCCAGATAACCTACCTGGCACTTTTTTGACAGCTAATTGTTTGGGTTATCTGCAAAACAAGTGCCAGATAAGTTATCCGGTACCTATCAGCAAGTGGTGAAACTGGCCCCTAGTCCATGAGTTTAACCTTATCGCTATTTACTTACACATTAAATTTTGCCAAGACCACTTTCTTGGCCGACCGTACAAATCGAGATTTATAGCTCATCAAGTTCGTACTCACATGAGGCCACAGACGCTGACAGATACGTGGTCTGAGGAGAGTGGTAGGGAGTGTCAACAGGGCACTAGCAGTGGTGCAGTGGCCAAGTTAAGCACGCCCCTACTACTAGGGGCTGATTCTGGTGCTCAAATACTATAACTTTTTATTTGTGACAAACATAAGAAAAAACTGTACTTCACCAAACAAACTGATGTCAGCTGGTGACTGGTGTGCCAGTTTAGTGTGGAGAAGTGTTTTTTTGGGATTTTGATGTTAAATTAGGACCATATACAATTGACACAAAAAAAACATACTAAACTGGAACCATTTGACATCAGTTTGTATGGAGAAGTGTTTTTATTATGTCGATGTTGGTCCCATAAAAAAAGTTGTTGTATTTAATGATCCTCTCATCACCTCACGACCTCAAGGATCACCTCTCAGAAGAGCGACAAGCGGTCTTGCCGCAACTTAATTTTTTAAAGATTTTCCGGTCTATATCTGATAAGATGCACGCAATGGGCTATTATATAAATTAGGATCTTATATACTTATACACCGTGTGGGGACAGCCGTAAAGAATACACTATCAAATAAATTTGGAGTTGATATACTTATACACCGTGTGGGGACGGCCGTACACTTCCCTAACTTTCCCCGTCGTAAAAGGCGACTAATTTCTGTAGCACAAGACTAGCAGCAGCGGCTGCGTGCGAAATATTATAAAAAACTGCGCTCGCCAACCCGTCTGCCAAGCGTGGCAAGTATTAGCAATTCCCCCCCTATTCAGGAAGGCCTATGTTCAGCAGAGGACGTCCTACGGCTGAGATGATGATACTTATACTACTATATACTTACCTTGATAATAACTAGCGTATCTCGTCCCAGCCAACGCCTGTCGCCACGCAAAAGGATTACGTATACGGGCCACTAAAGACTGTACACAATATAGACTCCCTCTCCGTAAGTTCGTGACCCCGAAGATGCGTATCTGGCTTGCCGGTAGTCACCTGACTATCCGTAACCGATTCAGTACGGCAGCTCAAGTTATTTTTTTTTATTATCTCAGCCATGGGATGTCCACTGCTGAACACAGGCCTCCCCCAATGATTTTCATCGGGGGGATTGCCAATACTCGCCACGCTTGGCAGGCGGGTTGGGTTGGTTGAGCGCAGTTTTTTATACGATTTGGCACGCAGACGCTGCTGCCCGTATCTTGCTACAGGAATTTGTCGCCTCTTGAGACACGCCGCCTGTTGGCGGTGGGAAAGTGTGCTTTTTACGGCCGTCTCCACATGGCACAAGTTATTATTAAAATATATTTTGGTTTTTTAAAACCAAACCCTATAATACTTACCACAGGACTAGTTCAAAATAATATTTGTGTATTTGTATTTTTTTTAAAAGAGACATCCGGTTTCACAGTCCTCTTGATGGATCAAGTATTCAGAAGAACAAAAACCAAATAAGATTATTGGGCAATTTTCCAGCAGTCAAGATAACCTTACCTAAAGTAAATAAATTAAGCTTCCAACTAAAGAAACGCTATGCTTGTGTTTATGCACTTAAAAAAAAGTGCGAAGTTGGCAAAGACCTCGAAGTTTTTATGCAAAAGTTCAACAGTTATAATCCGATTACGTAGGTTTTAACCGCTTGTGTGCCGCGTATATTTTTTTCTTAAAGATTTTCCGGTCTATTTTGGGTAACACGCGAGGGATTTGTAACTACAACACAAGAAGTTGATATTTTATGAAGGTGGAAGGTCTCATTACGGTCGAACTGGAAAACGCAGCATAAGCAGTTCTCCCATCTACTGGACTGACTTCCTCAGGGTTGCGCGAAGTCGCTAGAAGCAAAGGGCCCAGAATCTCTCGCTGGGGCGTTCTATGGGGTCTATGTCCAACTGTGGACTTCCAAGGCTCATCGAAGACGATGTATCCGTCAATTCTGCTGGCGGTTCTGCGAGTGTCGCGGCCGCGTGCGCGCCCGCGCGGGGTCGAGCTGCGCCTGCGCGTACTTGATGGCGACGCGCATGGCGTCCTGCACCAGCTGCTCGCAGTTGATCAGGCTCACCTGCGAGGGCGCAGGCTTTAACTTAGGCACTTTTGGTTGGGAAAGCAAACAGCTTTGCAAAGCCCGAGCGCAGGAAACCAACTAAAATTCGTCGCACTTTTGGTAGAACAAGGGCACAATAGGGATGACGACATTAATAATGAAATTATAAAATGAAGTTCTATTTAGTCCGTCAGTTAGATTATCAAAAAATAATGGACTCTTATTTTTTTTTTATCTATCGACCAAAAAATTACAAATATGTATAAAGCGCGTCGCGTTCGGAAGTTCGTGACGACACTTCTAAGTAAAAATTGTACCTAGGCGTAACGTCATGCGACATTTCAAATCTTTATATCTCTGTAATATTTTGGTAATCTACCTGATAGACGAAGAAAAAAAAAATGTCGTCATCCCTATTGAGTTTTTAAAATTTTACAAAGGAGCCATTTTAAGGTATTTTTATGTATCTAAATGCTCTTGCTCTAATGTAACTTTAATCCATAAAGAAGAACTCTTGCATGAAATAAACTATAGGCGAAAATTCTTTTAGGCAAGTTGTTATTAAAATATATAAAAAAATATTTCACTACTATTGTTTTACCAAAGGTACATTTGTTTTACGCCAACTTTAAGGTTACACTTAATAGACCAATAAAATTCTTGGGCTTGCACTTTGCAAAATTAAGGACTTTCTCACTCAACTTACCTTACTTTTAAATTGGTTTTATACTAAAATAATTTAAAAGTCATGATAAAACGGCAGATAGATAAACTGAATCACCTTACATTATGTTAACAAACCTACAATTAATTAATTTAATCAGTTGACTACTGCCCTTGACAACGCTTGCAGAAGTTACTTATAGACATAATGTCGGGATAAGGAAAACGACATTTATTGACTTCAATTGTTGCAGCAGCAATAATTGAACATCGTTACCGCACATCATTAATTTAAATCCGCATTCGTCTCTCCAATCGCTCACGCCCCATCTTTTTTCACTTTTTCACACATTTTGCGTTCCATTCCACACATTCCACAATAAAATCATCATGATCAAATGATAAGTCACCGACATAGCTCTTCAAATTGCAAAGCTGAAGTGAGAATGGGCAGGCCACATCGCTCGCAGAGTCGACAACCGTTGGGGAAGAAAGGTGCTCTAGTGGCGACCACGAACTGAAAGACGCAGCGTGGACAGCTCCCACCGGGTGGACTGACGACCTAGTCAAGGTCAAGGGGAAGCCACTGGATGCAAACGACCCAGAGCCGCTCGCTGTCGCGTTCTTTGAGGGGGGCCTATAACCAGCTGAAGACTTTCAAAGACTGATAAAGATGATGAATCATCATGTCAGCAAATTGCAGTCTACTGCTGGACGCAAGCCTCCCCCAAAAAGCGGCCAAGGGCGCGATCTCGCGCTTTTTTCATCCATCCACTGCCAGCCATCTTCCCAAAGTCGTTGGTCCATCGAGCTGGAGGGCCTCCTGCACTATGTTTGGTAAGAGGTTATCCAGTAGAATTCAAATTCAAATTCAAATTCAAATTATTTATTAAGTATCAGGCTTTTACATTTCTGCATTACGATCGAGGATTTCTTTTAAGTAATTAAATACTTGTGTTAGAAAGCCCCGCTCTCCATACAGCGAATTACATAGAATAGAGCAGGTAATACCTACTTATCAGATACTATGATTTTCTTAATGCCTAAGGACAAGTACCCATAAAAAGTCCACGTGTGCGTAAGTGTGCACGAAGTGTTTGTATTAGTGTGTGTGTGTGTATTTGTGTGTGTGTGTGTGTGTATCTGTGTGTTTGCGTTTTGGTAGGACGCTAATATCGTTACTTTTACTTTTATATTATATTTATTTTTATTTAATCTAGAAATGTTTCAGTTTTGTCATAGCTCCATGTTTTTAGCAGTGCTGTAAGATTGGTTTTGCAAGTATAGTTATTCATAGGATAGATGTTTATGATTTTGTTGACTTTATTATACAAATGTGCAGACCGTGCCACTAATTGTCTTCTAGCATACACTGTTTTAGTTCTAGCGGTTGGAGCTACGTTATGTTTACGTCTTTTGAATAATTTAGAAGGATCGTATGGCAGCATTCTATGGACTTTCAAGATTATATTCAGCATATAGAGCTGCCGAACTGACAAAGTATTACTTATTTTATATAGGGTTTCGGTTGGAAATCTGTACGGCTTAAAGTTCATTACTTTTAGAAGTGCCCTTTGCGCTCTTTCGAGTTCGAGAAACTTCGTCTTACCAGCACCACCCCAGACTGGGATACAGTAGACCAATACTGATTGAACCAGTGCAACGTATACTTGCTTTAATAGCTTTTTATCAGCAATATATCGGAGCTTTTTAAAAATCCACACAAGTTTTCTAGTTCTTCCCATCATTAAATCGATTTGGGCATGCCAAGAGAGCCTTTGGTCAACCACGACTCCTAAATATTTTGTATCAGTCACTTTACTGATAGTCTTGCACGAACACGACGTGTTTTGATTGGGACAATAATGAATGTGAATTTTAAAATTAATGTCAGGTTGTGATGAGTTGTAATTTGTGAATGCTATATAATTGGTTTTTTCTGTATTTAATGTCAAAAGGTTGTCTTCTAACCAGATGGCTATCTCAGCAAGTCCCGCCTCTGCATGATGACGTACAGAATCCCACGTGCCGCCAACAAAGACAATGGCAGTGTCGTCCGCATATGAGAAAACCTGTCCTGAATTGATATTTAGGTTACATAGACTATTGATGTAGATCAAGAATAAAGTTGGGCCTAGAACACTGCCCTGTGGAACACCATACGCCACGCTGCTTTCGTTACTAATATATTGGCCTATTTTAACCTGTTGTTTGCGCTCATTGAGATAGTCTGCGAACAGTGACAAGGCGATTCCTCTAATACCAATGTTTTCTAGCCTTTGTATAAGAATGGGTACAGAGACAGTATCGAATGCTTTTTTTAAGTCTAAAAACGTCGCAATACATTTCTGACCTCTATCAACATTTTCGACAATATAAGACGTTAGTGCCGTAACTGCGTCCTCAGTTGAGAGGTTTTGCCGAAAACCGTACTGTGATTTTGAAAGAAAATTAATTTTGTTTAAATAATTTATTAGTCTTTTGTTCACTAACTTCTCTACTACTTTAGATATTGCCGTTAAAACTGAGATTGGCCTATAGTTCGATACGTCGCTTTTGTCTCCATTCTTATACACGGGCGTGATAATTGCTTTTTTTTAGTGCAGCTGGGAAGATCCCCAGCTCAAAACATAGATTAGCCAGGTGAGAAATTATTGGCACCACCATTTCATTTGCTAATTTCAAAAATCGAGTGGACACGTTGTCCCATCCCGAGGCGCTCTCCGATTTTAGGCTCATCAGAGTCTTATATACCTCCTCAGAGTCAGTTTTCAGAAAAACAAAGGATGTGGCAGGTGAGTTGTGAGACTGATTCACGTTATAGACTTTTCGTGAAGAAGAACCCGATGAAATTTTCTGAGCCAGTCTTTTGCCAATGTTTGTGAAAAACATATTTACATGGTCAACTGCTGATAGTGGGGTATCTCGCGAATCCAGTAACTCCAGGTTACTAGTTTTATTTGTGTTTCGGCCAGTTATGTTATTTATTGTTTGCCATAGAGTCTTGGAATTTTTGCTGTTTTTTGCTAAGAGTTCCCTTTCATATTGGATCTTTAATTTTTTAATTAAGTTAACACAAAAGTTGCGGTACCTTCTGTAAGTGATTCTTAAGATTTCGTTTGATGGATCAGCTCGTAATTTTTGTTGCATATCATTTCTATTTCGGATGCATTTTAAAATACTTGGAGTCATCCACGGTTTAATCAAGCGATCTTTAGAGGATATACATTTTGTTATAGTGTTATCAATTAAACATTGTTGTAATTTAGTTATAAGGGTGTTAGTTAGTTCTGTAGGATTATCATATGTAATAAGATCATGTAGGTTACCTTCTTTTAGATTTAGGATTGCCTTTTCATAGTCAATTATTGTCCGATATTTTGTTTTAAGTATCTTAGGTTTTATCGTACTGCTTAATTTTAAGAATATCATACGATGGTCAGTTATAGTGCTGTCAAATACTATAATAGAAGCTGAAAACACACTATTATCCATTTTTAATATGAAGTGATCTAGGCAAGCGAGTTCTCTTGTGGGCAGCACGTGGCCTGGAAGAAGGCCATGCATAGCAAGCATATTGAGATATGACAGTCTATTTGTACGCTCCTGTGCACTTGCAGACCGTTGTTCAGTAATGTTGATATTTATATTTATGTCACCAGTAATAATAATATTTTTGTGGGTTTTTATACATTCTAAATGATTGCTCAAGGAGTATATAAAGTTGTCAGCATTGGTGTTTGAAGGCGAGCGATAAATACAAAGAATTGTGTAATTAGGTAAAGTCACCTGTAAGCATGATGCATCTGTCAATTTAATTTCTTTGATACTACTTTTGTGTAAGCTCTTCAGATAGACGACTACTCCATCACATTGGTTAAGGTGATTTGTAGTTGAAAACGATATATAATTATTTAAAAAAGGAATTGTTTTATTAGCATCAAGCCTACATTCGCTTAATACTAGTAAATCGGTATCAAAGTTGAAATTACTCAAGGATACACATAAACTGTCAAAGTTTTTATATATACTACGGATGTTTTGTGCAATTATAGTGAAGTCAGTGGATTTAACATATTGCGGTATATTTATAAAGTTTTGTATTGTGTCTACTTTTGATTGTGCTATTTCAATTTCATCTATTTCTTGTAAATTATTTAGTGAACTATTCATAATTAATTTTGTAATAAGAGCAGAGTACTGTACCTACCTTTAAACCATCATTGATATACATTGTATGTCGTGTTGGGGTTATCAGACTTACCTTAATCTGGGTAAAAATGTGATTTATAAGTGTTTTTGTGTTTTGTGTGTGTATGTACATATTTTGCAGTGAGCTAATTATAAGTAATGTAAACAAAATTAAATCTGTATACAAAATATAAAGAACAATATTATGCACTAGAGACGAAAATAACTCAAATAACTCTCCTATTCCTACCACATAGGGCACGTAAGTTTCTAGTCAGGTTTTCTGCATCAAGCTGTTAATTTGGGCTTCACTGGTTACTGTTATAACGGGAGACGTATCGTGCTCTCGCAGGTACACCCGGCCGTATGCAGTCCAACAGTACTTGTAATTGTTTGTTTTAGCAAGTTCTCGCGCTAAGAATGATAGCCGGGCACCTTTGATGGTCAACTGCTCCGAAACAAAAATAGGGATATCTCCGTTGTGCTTATAGCCAAGATGTTTAGCACAGAGCTTTTGTTTAGTTTTTCTGTTGAAGGCCTTACACATGGTCAAGAGTTCTGTTTTCAGAATCGAGGATGAGGTCTCGACTATAATGGGCGAGTCAGTCTTTGCACCCTTCTTTCCCTTAATTCTATAAATATCTGAAATATGTCCCTCATCAAGCTTGCAGCCAACAGTTTTTGAGAGGGTCTTCACCATTCCAATTAAGGTTTCTCTGGTTTCGTCGTTCATTCTAGGTGCATTTTTAATTTCTAAGTTGGCCTTTCGTCCCTCTCTCTGAATGTCTTCCAGTCTTTGCTCCAAAATAGTTATATGTTCTTTATCTTTCTTGTTTTGGCTTTCCAGGTGTTCTATTTTTCTTTTCAGCTCGTCGTTCTGCGAAGCGAGGAATGATATCGTGCTTTCTATGTTATTGTTTGTATTTTTAATGTCTAATATATGTTGCTCTAGGGCATCTAAGCGTGAGTTTTGCTGTGTTTGAACAGATTGCAAAACGTTGCGAAGTTCATCTCGGATGATCGTTCGAATATCATCTTTTTCAGATTCCACGACTGTGTCCGATAATCGTGGACGCTTACAATCCCTCTGTGTAACATTATCTTCAAACGAAAAATTGCAGTCTCTAAGGTCTACATTTGCCACGTCCGTCTCCGACATGCTGTGCGACTTGTCAAGCGGCGAGGAACGCATTAAATTAGGCATTTTGTAGCACGTTATTGTGTAGTATACGCACGAGTGTAGTTCACAGTATGCAGGCAGGGCCGTAGCACAAAGGTCGTATACTCGTAGTCTCGTAGCTGCGTCCGTAGTCGTCACTCGTAGCTGTAGCACAGTCGGCAGCCAAGTAGGATAGTTTATTTCAATACTTTGTGTTATCGCTTTGGTGGCGGAATGGCTAGACATCCGCACACCACGCACGGAGATACAAGTTCAAAACCACAGTCGTCGCACCAAATTATTTTCGTTTAAAATTTTAAAAATATTTAATTTAGACACACGAACTCACTAACACACGACCACTCACTGTGGCGTCCGAGAGGGGAGAATACCAAAGTAATGGACATAGTTCTAAATGTAGCAAGCTAAAATAAATAAATAATAAATAAAATATTTCTTTATTACTCAATAATTTTTAAAAAGTGGTTAGGTGAGACAGCTCCAGGAAGTAATTGGATACTTGTGTCGGAGTGACTCGCTCTTGACTTAGTGCTAGTATTTAGTTATTGAGCTTTTACAAAACAATTGCATTAACTTAAATACAATAGCAGTAGCTTTTAAAGAATTCTACTTATTATTAATTTACTTAGTAGCAAGCTAAAATGGCAGTGGGCCAGTCACATCGCAGTCTTCGTCGCAGAACCGATGAAAAGTTTTTTTTTCACAATCACACCAATTATCTATTCCCAAACCAAGCAAAGCCTGTACTATGGCGACTAGACAACGGAAAAACATACTTAAATACTTTTATAAACATTCATGACAGGTACAAATGCTCGTGCTCATAACACAAAAATTTGCCCCTTGCGGGATTCAAACCCGCAACCGCTGGCTTTGCAGTCCGAAGCGTGAACCACTACACCAGACGGTCGTTTGTGGAGTGGTGGAGTTAATAGTAAAAGTGGAGTAACGTGTTCTCGAGTGGTAATTGAATTAAATGATATTATTATGTATGTACCTTAGTAGCGGTCATTTCGGAGTACGTGAGAGGCGATGGCCCCGGCTTGATATCTGCGTCAAAAACAGGCAAGATGCAACGCAACCATCGCTCGGCATTAAAAGTGTCCGTTACTTTATCCTGTAAAAACAAAATTAATATAAAAAAATATTAATCATTTTGTTTCTCTGTAAGGTTTTCTTGAAATTTAAAAGTAAATTTACATATTCAAACTGAAATTCTAAACAAAGTATGTCATTTACGACATTTTGTTAATGAGTATTTGTTGTTTGTAATTATTTTCTCTTTCGATTAACGTATGTTTCATAGGCGTACACTAAAAATATGCCCGGCTCTATACAAAAAAGTTCTAAGTGTTTTAAAAGATGTGTGTTGTTGTTGAATATTCATAAAACTAAAAAAATTCATGCGTTTATTTAAGGCTCATTGATGTGGGTGCCGAATGCCAACAGTGTTGACTGTTCGCTGATGGTATGAATATTATAATATTTAATTATGAATGCTACCTATGAATTCCTGGTTAAGGTACAGTATATTGAAATAAGAAATTATAACATTTTTTACATTTAACACATATATATCATTGTCTAAATAGGTATGAGTTTTTTAAAAATATATGTATTTATTTATACAAGAACATGAATTATTTATTATAACTTATTTTGATATTGTTATTATATGTTATGTGTATATGTATAAATATATCCTCACTTAGATGCGTAATTGAATTAAATATTTGAAATTTAAAACAACAAAACAAAAAAAATGCAGAAGCAGTTCTCAGTTTATTCCTAACGTCATCGTGCTACCTACTATTAACATGTTAAATGAAACCTCGTAATTGGCCTCACTTCAAACAGCACGCTCATCATTTTATTATACTTTTAAAACGCTGTACGGTTTCTAAATACGTAAAAATAAAATCTATATATATAAAAGAAAGTCGGGTCAGTCACACCGTTATAAGTCGGGAAAGGCTGGTACGATTTTTACGAACTTCGGTTCGTTGGATTCGTCTCCGCCCCGAATAGCAGAATAACTATTAAAACATAGGAAAAAATCACGAAAAAAAAAAAAAAAAAAAAAGGGACGAAGAGGCGGTACAAAGTTCGCCGGGATAGCTAGTAAAAGATAATAAAGACGTGTGACCTGCGGCAGGCGGCAGGCGGCCACTATGACGCCGCCCGCGCAGCCCAGCAGCAGCGCGGGCGCGGGCGCGGGCGCGGCGGCGAGGGCGGCGGCCAGCCCCGCGCCCTGCATGAGGTACGAGCAGCGCAGGAAGTGCACCACGAAGCGCCGCCGCTCCAGGGCGGCCGCCTCGAACGCCTCGCGGACTTCTGTCTCGGCCACGGCTCTAGTGACGTTCGCAACGGTAAATACACGGTGAATTGGACCGTTACTTTTGGAGTCGCATAAGTAGAATTTGTTGACTGACTCCAGACAAAAAAAACCCGGCCAAGTGCGAGTCGGATTCGCGCACGGAGGGTTCCGTACCATTATCTTTAATATTCTGTGAATATTACAAGCGTATACCTGTTGCCGTTATTAAAATCGAGAAAAAAAATCACGTTTTTTGTATGGGAGCCCCCCCCCACATGAGTATAAATTTTATTCGGTTTTTAGTATTTGTTGTTATAGCAGCAAAAGAAAATTTCAACTGCCTAGCTAATGACGGTTTATGAGATACAGCCTGGTGACAGACAGACGGACAGCAGAGTCTCAGTAATAGGGTCCCGTTTTTACCCTTTGGGTGCAGAACCCTAAAAAATAGCTACAATATGATTTCAGAGTATATATATATATATAATAAGAAACTAAAAACCATATATATATATATATATATATATATATATATATATATATATATGGTTTTTAGTTTCTTCATTCCACCATAACTTCTATTTAGAAGTATGTGATATTCTTAAAATCCTTGTCATCCTGGGGTAATTCGGGTTAATGTCAAAATTAAAAAAAACAGGTTATTGGTATTTTTAACTAATTGAGTTCTACTTGGGATATAAAGTGAGTTTTAGCTGACTTCGAAACGATGGAAACCCTATAAGATGGCTTTATGAGAACAATGTTCATGTTATATAATACTAGCTGTTGCCCGCGACTTCGTCTGCGTGGTCTTTAGGGGTATGAAAAATAGATGTTAGCCGATTCTCAGACCTACTCAATATGCTCACAAAATTTCATAAGAATCGGTCAAGCCGTTTCGGAGGAGTACGGGAACGAACATTGTGACACGAGAATTTTATATATAAGATTGTCCCGAAGCAGCGGCAGGTAAAAGTAAATTTAGACGTGTAAGAGTGCTTAATTTGGACTATTTACAGAAATACATACGTTTTATTGGTTCGTTCCATTGAAAGAGTTGACATACTTTACATTTATCTGTCTTCTAATAAACTGACTGCCTATAGCCTGAATTAGTAAGGGTCTCAGTAACCTTTAGGGGTTCTATTAACTGCGAAATGTATGGTGTTAAGACAAAAAAAAAACCAATCAATTGAATCCTAAAGTTGTGAAAATAATAACAATGACACTCACTGCAATGCCAAATCATTAGTGTTGACTTCTCTGTTCTGCAAATGTTCCAGCAGCCCCAAACACTGCGCGTACTCGCCGTAGGGGGCGCCACTGGTGCCGCACAGCTCAGACAATTGTTTCCTGATGTTGCTAACTTCTTCCTTGCGTCGGTCCGGGTCTATAAGTTCGATTACTTCTTCTAGTTTTTGTGCGTGGCAGAATATTTCTCTAACCTGTAGAGAATTTGTGTGAATAGATTAGTAAGTAAGTTCTTTATTGTGTATAGAAAACAAGGCAACAAAAGGATCTTAAAATAATTACAAAGTATCACTTGATTTCACCTTTTCAACAATTTTATCGAAGTCATAAGTCCAAACTCAAGGTTTTCCAAAGGGCTATGGAGCGGAACAAAGACTGCTCTGTTTATTATTAGTTACTCTAATTAATAAATAAGGTAACATTGTATTAGACCTGTAAAAATAGTTGTAATAATGGATGTAAATAAATAAAAAGAGAGAGAAGAGAGTTTGTAAGATACGTATCACAATACGAGGTGGGCTTAAATCGTCACACGAAAGATGCCTATTGTTGTATTGTTGGTAATGGACAGGAATCGGTGGAAGATATTTCTCTCTCATAGTGGTATATGGTACTTAGTACGCACACAGACACAAATAAGTCAAAACTTAAGGAGTATTAGTTAATAAAATAACAATATAAAACATGCAGATGTTCAGCTTCTAGGCTTAAGTAACGTCTTGTTTGCACCGTGTTAACGTAATTTTATAAATTAATATTTTCTTTTATTATAAAATGAAAATAATTATTGGCTGTAAGTTCTAGAATGTAAGACTGTGGTTCTTCTTTGTATTAAGAGCTATACATTTTGTAGAATAAATAAAAATAAAATAAAAAGAGTTTTGTGAAGAGCGGCGTGCGAAGATTTTTGTAACACTTGCCATAGAGAAGACAGCATGCGTGGAACCGTTTTTATTGGTCGTTAGCGCTCGCATGCCAGGTGCAGATTTCTGAACAGCAAGCCACTGTATGCCCAAAACTTACACCTCAAATTCGGCAATTACTTCAAAAAACTGGCCCTAGACGCACCAATATGCTATGGAGTGTCAATAACTATTGCGTGGAACAATCTTACGCTGCGCCTGGCGGTCCACCCGCAAGGTGGTAAAGGTTGCAGGAAGCCGCAGGATGCAGGTCGCTTCCAACCGGCCAATCTGGAAATCATTGGGGAGGCCTATGTTAAGCAGCGGGCGTCCTATGGCTGAAATGAAGATGATGAATGTTAACTGTTGATCACCAGCGTACCTGTTTGGCTCGCTCGCCGGTGACCGCGTGTAGGGAGGGCGAGTGCCCCCCCGCGCCGCGCACCCGCGTCACGCAGAAGTCCCCCACCAGCCCCGTGGTGGGGACGTGAGTGCCGCAACACAACTCCCTGGGGATAATAAATATGTAAACACTTTATAACGGCACTCGATTTAACGACAAACTCCTTAAAACGTCGAAATTGCTTGACTTTGGTCGGTTTACCTTGTTTTCTATACAATAATACACTCTATTAGTGTTGTCAATATCGGTTGTCTATCAATAGTCTATCGATAGTTGAAGAAAAAACGATAAAATCGATAGTCTATCAATTCTATCGATACTATCGATATCTTTTTTACTGCAATACTATCGGTCAACAGCAATACTATCGATAGTATCCATAGTTTCGATCGCTGCCAACCAATGAACTATCCATAGTATCGATAGGTACTATCGATAGTTTTATATATCTTACCGTCGTTGTTTCTGATTTCTATAACACAAGTGCTTTAGCTACTTACCTTATGATCAGAGCATAGTATGTGACGTTGGCCAATATTTTTATTATTTATTTTATATTTATACTTTACGAGATCAGCCCACTCATAAACCACAGGACAATAGGAATGACGACTTTTTCTTTGTTTATCAGGTAGATTATCAAAAAGTGTTGGACGCGTATTTTTTCTTTTTACTTAAAATCAAAATATTACAGTGATATACAAGGTCTAACAAAATCAACTGCGTTCCTTTAAAGGGGGTTATCTATACATCATACTGAATGCGATGACAAAAAATAAGGTATTGTTTTATAGTCATTTTTAAAAGTTATGTTTTCTAACAAAATAAATAAATTAAAACGCAGTCAAAAATGAAACACTCTGTATCTTTTCTTACTCATGCAAACTGTAGTTCACAGATGGTGTGTACGTACACAGCGCACACCAGCATTTTATTATCAAAGATCGTTGTGTGCATCACCCTTGTCAAACCAGCTGATCTGCGATTGGTCGAGTGGCACAGCTAGGCTTTTTCGACCAATCACAGATCAATTGCAACGAAGAATAGCTTCATACATACATGTTAGTACACTAGTGTGTGTAGAATGCACTTTCATGATAATAATGTTTTCGATGACAAACAAAACAAACAATGTCAACTAAATTAATAACCAACATCGTTTTTTTGTTACTTCAAGGCTCTAAGGAAAGATAATTTCTATGTTTTATGAGTTAGATTAAATCTTAGTTGTAGGAACTAGGTAGGTATTTACTTACTTTCTTGTAATTGTTGTTGTACGTAATTCGTTATTTACCTCTCGAAGCTCTTTAGAATCACTCCTAGCAGAATGGCAAGGTGGATAGAAATAAAGGAAAATAAAGCGGTTTTAAAACATTTATTAATTTAATTCTGACTCTGACTGACTCTATCACACTTTCACAGGCTTTGGACTAACAAGTAGGTTAGCGTAGTAAATAATTGATCTGCCGGGTAAATAATTTATCTGACTAACAAAAAAATTAAACAAACAAATCAATCAAGTAGGTACCACTTACTCTCAATCTACGCTTACTTGGCGTGTTTAAGTTCATTAAGAGGTTTACAATCTTTACAACAAATTACATTGATCATAATCACATTACAAAAAAACATTGCACAGCAATGTGACGTGCACTTTTACGCGAAATAACAGTCTCTGTCACTTTTTATGTTTTAAAGCGTTCACACGGTTTGCAATAAAATTCGCTGTCGTAGTTGTGTCGCACTTTCAATGTTATAATCACCTTCACAATACACTAAGTCCTACACTTAGCCCCACACATGGAAGCCCAAATGTTCAGGCTACTGCTACATCTAGTCTGAAAATGATCGGGCCGAACTAGGTGGGGGTTCTGTTCAGCCCAATAGTAGGCGCCGTCGGTCCAGAGAATGTTGCAGCTTCTGCGACTTCTGCAAAACTGGACTCGTAGTGTGAAGTCATGCGGCTTCAGCTCTTGAACTAGTGTAAAATGATACAGGCGCCTGCCCCTCGTCTTGCGTCTCGCCGCAGAATTCGCAATAATGACGCCTGCGCCGATGAGCGCTTGGCGAAGACGGACGCTGCATCAGTCGCACTTGCGATTGGGTTGCCGATCAAAAATCTGCATCACACTGTCTTCTTATTGAACAGGCTGGCGTGGCCTTCCCTGGTCCCCGACGGGCATAAACAATCTCACTCCAGTCCCTGAACCGCTCACGAAAACGCCCTTAATATCAGCGTAAAGGCGCGCTGCTTTAGCACAAATTAAAGTTGCGATCCTGGTAGCACATAACCCTGGACTGACACCGTTGCGGCGTCGCACACGCACGCCGCACGGAAGCGAATTAGAGACTGCGCGGCGCGGGCGCGGGCGCCCGGGCGGTCGTCCTGCAAAAGCCGAAAAGGCTCAAGCTAGGGATGCGCCTAAGATGGGATCATAATTTAAAGGATACTAAAAACTAAAACATACCGGATAACTGATCGTGAATTGGGAACTGACACCTCGCATTTAATTAAGTATTATGGCGAGGTAACCTACTACTTAAACGAAATCGTGAGTGCGACACAAGTTTTTTTTGTACCTTAGCTTTCAACTCGCCAATCTAGTTAAGTGTAACTCTTGTTTTTAGAGTAAAATTATTTTGTCCAAACCGGTAATAAATGTTCTAAAGTGTCAGTTTAAGACAGACAAAGACTGATAAAACATACAACGACTGAATTTAAAAAGTCACTAAGAATTATTTTTTTTGGAACTAACTAGGCCATAGCATTTAAACTCGGACATATCGTACTTTATCTAGCAGTTATTTCTTAAATGACAGTCGCAAAATTACCAAAATGTATTTTTAAAATGCTTATTCACATAACTACTTACTTGAGTTTCTTTAAGTGGCAAAAAGGAAACAACTTCGAGAGAAATCAAAACACTAATAACATGTTTTACTTACTTAATATGAAATATGCGCTGATAAGACTATTTTTCGAAACTCATAAAACATTGTTATCGTCTCAATAACTTAGTTAAAATCAAATAAAATCAAATTTTAGTTTAAACAAAAATAAAATCTTAATTAGTAATGTAATGAATGAATGATCTGATCTCGTAAAAAACTATGAGCCTAGAAATCAGAACAAATGTGGCACATCCCTATCTATCCGCATGCACACTTTGATTTACCCCGACACGTGCCCGACACCGGCCTTTCGGCTCGAGCGGCATAGTCTGCAGTTTGCGAGTACGGTAGGGCTTCCACGTTAAATAAATATCTAGGACTAGGATTACGATTTTACACGAATGTTTGAGTAGGTTTATTAAAACAATCCATATCATTTTTTATTTAATTATTTTTAGCAAAACAATTATAGTCGTGTTTAATTGAACCAAATATCACATTTTAATACTTTTCTCATTGTAATATTGCGACCGGTTAAGAGTTAAATTCTAGGTAACTTTTAAAGCATTTTTTGAAATGAGTTTGTCCCGTGGTTTGTCAAGTTAATATCAACTTTTACGGTGTCGATTTCATTATCTAGACGACTAGTCAAGAATTAATTACAAAATAGCAAAACCTTTTTATTCAAACAATTTTCCTTATAAACAATAGTAATATCTCAAATGTTGAAACTTAAATAATAAGTAAAATGTATTTCAGTTCCTAAAATAGCAAAATGTTTTATTTCCTTACGAATACCTACGATCTTATCTTAGCTAAACAAAATGCTTGTCACCCTATCCAAGATACCGACAAACACGGCGGGGTACTTTTGTCGGGGCCACCTTTGAAACTTGGTCTTGCTAACTCCAAAATAATTTTACCCCCAAAATTAATTAAAAAATAAAGTAGAATTAAAGAAGGCGAGAAATTAGACTTTAATGACCTTGTTATTTTCAGTTTAAACAACTCGATTGTAGTTTTGTTTGTAAAATTTAATTTAATAGCACATTACACGACGAGTTTACAGCCATGGTGGGAAGTTGGGAACGGTTAGACGTAACGTCGTACAGCCATTTTTATTGAAGCTGAATAGACGAGAGCATTGATCGAAATTGTCGTTGTCTCCGCGGTATCTTCGTTCTTTCAAAATGATATGTGAATACGGCTTTGGTTACTACGAAAACTAGTGAGTCGTTGAAGTTTTGTTACGTAAATTAGGTCACAACAACACAGTCACACTTTCCGGTCAGTTCGCGAACAACGCACTCTGCGGTCAGCTGTTCGTAGTATCTTGATCGATTATGAAGTACCGCCAACTTTTGATTCTCTCGACGTCGGTTCGGTTACGTGACCGCAAAAATCAACAACCAATTAAAACCCCTAGTTCCTAATTCTCTAATTGCGAAACACATAATTCTACTCCAATCCGTAGTGAAAAAAATCCTTATAAAAGAAAACCCACAAACTTTATTTTACCCTAAAATCAGGGTAATTCTTTCATGTTGGTATTTCTGAGTTACCGTCGCCGCACCGCCGGTAGTACTATTAGGTATTCTGTGGTTATCTTGAGTGTGTGCATGTGTGGGTCACGTTTGCTTGTGTGCGTGGGTAGTGTGTCAATGTAGTAGTAAACAGCTGTAAAGGGTGTAGATTTTCGTAGTTACGGAATGAGATTGTTATGATCAATATCTCCGTAACTAGCCTGAATTTTTGGCTCAAATTTGGTGAGCCTGCTCAGCTTGATGTACAGATACCCCCATTAAAAGGAATGTAGTTGATTTTGTTAGACCTTATATTAATTTGAAATGTCGCATGACGTCACGTCTTATTACAATTTTACTTAGAAGTGATGTCAGGTGGCGACTCTCCCAAACGTGAACGCTAAGGCGCTATGCACACGGAACAACTGTTAGGTTTCTGTTGCGGCAATCCACAACTTACAAATAATAGCTATTTTTCAATTCTAGTTGCGAGTTACAGCAATTGCAATAATTATTTCCTGTTGCTGCAATTGATGATTTAAATTGCCCAAACTAGCAACTGACAAATTAGTACCAGTTATGACGAGTAGCTAGTCTCCGCAACTGGCATCGCGTATCGTCGGCAACCAACCCCCTCGTCGTCTCACAGATTTTGCCAAACCATAAACTAGGCCTTGATTGCTGGTTTTAGTCGCCGCAACCGCCAACTTGAGGTGGTGGTGGCGGAGGTGCTTGAGGCTCAGTGGCGGCAACGCTTTGGTAGTGATCACCAAAGTTAAGCCATATTTAGTAACATTTATCACAAGCATCTCCGTGCTTCGGGAGGAACGTTAAAAGTTAGTCCCGGATAACATCGCTTGATAATAGTCATGAAGCCTAGTCTGAGGCCTTAGGGCGGCTTAATAACATCAGACAGTAAGGTTAAGTCACTCGCCTCACAACACACTTCCACCAATGCGTGGTGGAGTTTGGCCCGAACCACCTCATGGTTGAGGTGAGGCCTGTGCCCTGTACTGAGACGTATATAGGCATACTTTTTACCGGCATCTAATTAAAAATTTGACAGTTGCGTCAACTGAAGTTGCTCCGTCCGCATAGCGCCTAAGGGGTACTGTCGTGCACATAGCCAACAAACATTTCGTATTTGCCAATCTTACTTGGAGGGCAACGGCGGTGGAGGCACGGCGACCAGCCTCAGTCCGACTTCAGGGTACGTCTCCCCCGGGACGGTGACCACGTCGGCCTCCCGGGACACCTCCATACTGTCCACTATCCGTGTCTCCAGAGGCAAATTGCATCTTATTGATTCCCTGTAAGTCAAAGATTAATTTATCATTCCGGTTGGAGAAGCATTAAAGAGTGTCCTGGTTTACACAAGACAGAATTACTGAAATGCAAAAACTTACAAAATTCGAAACATATAATAACATAAACATATAATACATTTAATTGAACTCACCTAATTAATTCTTGTGCGTCTAAAACAACCTTTTGCGACAACTTCTCGCCGTACACTGACAAATTTAAATACAGTCCCTTATCAGTGGCACTGGACCCCGTCGGACAAACCACACTGTTAGGCAGCACCTTCCTCACTGCCGCATTTAGCAAATGAACACCAGTGTGGTTCCGCATTATATTCAGTCTTCTTTCTTCATCTATTTCTAACACTACATCACTTTTGTTGTTTACATAATTACTTATTTCTTTATTAACTTTAAAGTAACCTTTATGAAAAATAAAGTCTCGAATTTTAAATACACTATCCACTTTGAAACTCATATTGTTATTCACATGTATAACACCTTCATCAGCTATTTGCCCCCCTTCTTCGCAGTAGAAATTTGAGTCTTCTGCTATGAGATAGTAAGGTCTATCTTCGCACGGTTCTAGGACGTCTATCCATTCGCAATCTTCATTTAATATTGCTGCTAGTTTTGTTTTGAGCAATTTAAATTGTATTTTATTTGCTACAGCTACATAGTCGTACTTGTGCTGATCGTTGGTTGATTTGACTCCGTTTTTTATTATTTTCTCTATGGCACTTTGGAAGAGGAGTTCTCTATTTGAAGTTTGTTCTTTGAATACGGCTTTGTGTCTTGACTTGTGCTCTGAGAGGAGCTTCCAAAAGACTTTTTTGTCGATTTCTAAGTTGTTGAGCGTGGCTATTCTCTCGATTAGGTCCTCTTGGAAGCCATATGTGTCGTAAAGTTTGAAGACTAACTCTCCAGGTACTGTTGATGATTTGTGTTTGGACATAGCCTGAAAGTATTAAATGTTTTAGTAGTACCTCTATTAAATATGAGCCAGACGACACACCAATTATCATGGACACTTGACTCTAACAAAAATTGCATTTTAAAGCTTAATATTATGCAAACCTAAATAGAAAAATAATGTTTGCACACCTACAATGTTTTTAAACGACCTATCCAACTACATACTAAAACCATGCTATCGACAAGAAAAAATAATGCATCCCCACTGTATTTGTATTGGAATGAAAAAAAATATTTATTAAGATTCTTGCTACCATTGAATAATATGTATACCCTTACGAAATAACTTCTGTCTGTCTAATACTAAGAGTCTCTAAGCTAAGCCGCGGACAGACAGATATGGCGAAACTATAAAACTTCTGTTTTGACTACGGAACCCTAAAAAACGGCATTCTCGTTAACACATCAAATTTTTCAAAAAATGCGACAAACTAGAACAAATAAAAATTGGTAAATTTCATTTTCTGTCGCATTACGAACTATTTCATTTTTTTTCAGACCAGTTCCATGTAGTTAATGTTACCGGATCGACACTGGATTGTGACTACTTCAAGTAAGCTTGAGGACAACGCGCTAACAAGAATAATCATGCCAGCTACTACCTACCTCTTTGAACTCCTTGTAACCCAGCGCAAAACCAGCCATCTCCACATCGCCCATGTCCTCAACTTCCGGGTACCTTTTGGCCAGGTTTTTCCACTTCTTCTCTAGGCCAGCCCTCATCGTGGCATACGCTTGTTCCTCGTGCTGTATAATCAGCGTGGCGTCTGCCTTCTTCGCCTCCAGTTCTGGGTAGGTAGCCCCGAGAGTATTAGCCACTTCTTGGTAGAGATGGGTGAGGAGTTTCGGGTTTTGGAAGATGTCAGATGAGATTTTGAAGGACTTGCGCATTATTTGCTTGAGGTTTAGGCTGGAAAATGTAACGGTAGGTTTAACAAACTAAAGGATTCAAAAGTAATAGAAAGTACTTTAAACATACCAAAATATTTTTCTCTGGTGTTTAGAGAGATAACTAGGTACTTAAGTAACATGTTAACGATTCGAATCACACAAGACATCTCTACACATTAATCTATTTATATCTGTCGCAGCCGACTGGTTAAAATAGCTGTTTAATTGCACGGCTAGCCAATTTATTAAACAACGCCATTCAACCACTCGCCTAGTTTATAGTTGATTCATTATGACATTTAAAACACTTAACATTACGGCTGACTTTTAAGCCGCATTAACATTGAATTAGTTTATTTCTCCGCCACTGAGGCGTTGTTTCGTTATGTTTACAAGATAGTGGCAAGAGCAGGTGTCTTTTGATCGTTGTGAATTGTTTTGTGATAAAAAAATTACCAAACTTAGTTCACAATGTTATCTAGCCGTACAAATAATAGAGTTACCTAGTATTTCAAGGAAAATATGGGTTCGAATCCCACCAGAGGCAGTAAAAAAAAACTACCTGTGGTGGGATCCGAACCCACGACCTTTCGCTATCTGGGCGACTGCTCTTCCAACCTTACTTAGTATTACCTACCAGCGTTTTAAGTGAATTAAAATTTATTACATTTAAGTAGCTAGCTAAGTGTCGTCTAGTTGTACTGTTGAACGTCGTGTTCAGCCTTTCGGTTATTTGACATGTAGGCCGTGTGGTTGAATGACATTGTTCAATGGAAGAGCTAGTCATGCAATTAAACGGCATTTTTAACCAATTGGCTGCGACATACACCACCTTGTCAAACTTAATTGTTATTTGAATCACACCAGTAATAAACTAATATAATGCTAATGTTACAGATAGCAGCTGGATGCTGGTCGCTTCCAACCGGCCAATCTGAAAGTCACTGGGGGAGGCATATGTTTAGCAGTGGACGTCTTGTGGCTGAAATGATGATGATGATGGTAATAGCTAACCTGGAAGCAGGGAACACGCCATCCGCCAGACATATGCTGATCATCCTCGCGTGGTCGGCCAGCCGCCGGTACGCGCCATCTAACGCGGCGGATGCGCTATACTTTCCCGCGTACGGCGCCACGCCCACACTGTGCTGAGGGCAGTAGGGAATATGCATGTGGGATAGATTTTAGAACGAACGAGTGAATGGTGACTGTATGGTTTCTAGACGATGAGTGAGCAACCATTATATGAACCACAGTGAGAGAACCATTTATTTTTATTTTTATTTATTTAGGATAAACAATTGTACAATTTCAAATACAAAATGTTTTACAACAATATTACTAATTGCACAATTAGCATCGTTATACCCTTCCTACATATGTGAAAGTTGTTGCCTCTTAAGTTTATTTAGAGATGAGAACCAAGATGTAGCATTCGGACTAATTATGTAGTAAGTGCTACAACACATCAGTCTCTAAACTACCATAAGAATACACAAAATATCACCATTATAATTTAAAAGTAATTACTCAAAGATAATTAACCTCTGCAAAACAACATCAAACAACCCCATTGGAGCAACCCCGCATAAAAAAAAATAGCTAGGAAAGGCAGAAAAAAATAGTAATACATGTCCTGTACAGATTATTGTATTGTGTTTGGAGTCTACTCGTGGTGTTATAGTTACCTCTTGTATAGCGGCAATGATGGGGCGGAAGAGGTCGGTGTCGTAGTTGGAGGGGACCCCCTGCAACAGCGCCGCCGCGCGCTCCAGCCCCAGCCCCGTGTCCACGTGCAGCCGCCGCAGCGACTCCACGGGACCGGCCGCTCGCCTACGAGTACCAGGCCAACATAACACACACACACCATCAAGTTCTAGGGAAATACTCATGTGGGGTGACAGCAGCTAACTACTTAAGGTTCGTTTAGACTAACAGGATTGTTTTGACGAATCCTTCGCTACTGGAGGTAGTGTTCCTGTCGTAGCCAGATCGTAAAATTGAGCATTTCATGATCTGACCGAGCACTTTATAAAATGGTGGTATTTCATGATATAGAACAGAACCCCCTGTCCAAATCGTGATGTGGTCTGGCCAGATCAATGAATGCTCAGCGTAAACGATATGAACAGCTAAACGCACGAGTACTTCATAAATTCGCTACATTATCCACCGGTAGAGGCGCTGATGTTGCTTTGTTTTTGTGATGCATCATGGCGGCGGACAATTATTCTATTATAAAAGTGAATAATAATGTGTAAATTGAAGATGAAAGAAAGTGCAGTGAAATATCGTTACGACACCAAGCTAGGCGATTTTTATGAAAGTCACAGCAAAATGCCACACAACGATCAGTTAGTGAAATTCTAGTGAAGTGAAAACAAGAAGAAGGAAGAAAGTGAAAGTAGTAAAGTGAAATAGTGAACTATTGAAGAGTGATCAGTGGTGTGCCATATAGTGCGGTTTACGTCCGTCAAGAGGACCGTGTCAGAATTGTGTACGGAGGGCAACAACGGTTCCGTCTGTTAAGAATACCGCGTCAGATAAGAAGACCACATCAGTACTACGTCTGTGTGGTTTATGGCAAGAGGAAATAAAGTGTCCTTCTGGAAGTACTGTCGTTTTCTTCCAATACCCACTTCCGTACAATACTTAGCATATGTCGTCTTAGTGAACGCCTGTCACCTCGCAGGAGTTACTGGGATTCGAAACCACGACCTTAAGGGCGACAGCTTCCTCAACTGAGCTACGGAGAACATAAGGTATTGTGGGTTCGAATCCTTTTTCTTTAAGTGAAAATATTATCGACTAGATCGAAACCACAAAATTTCAAGTTTAGATCTGCTCTTCACTCCCTGTTCTCCACAAACTGAGCAAATTGTAAGTAGAGCTCGTGTGTCATATATATCTCACCTATTGCACTGTATGAAGACCAAGTTCCATATCTCGGTAAGCGAGCCGTCCGGGTTGACGTGGTGTATCTCTGTGCTGGGGCCGCAGGGGCCGCTCGCGCCCATCTCCCAAAAGTTGTCTTTGGCGCCTAGAGCTTTTAGTCGACTTTCTGGGACTCTAAATAACAATAACACAGATTTAAAGGACCTTCTCAAATAATAATAAAATAGAAATAAATAAATAAATATACATATTATGGTTTTAAAGCTAAAACTGAAATGTCAGGCTCATCGAATCTTAACCTATGGCATTGGGAAAAGGAAAGAGATCTTAGAGTTTTTTTGGAATGCGTCGCGGTGATCCTTGCCGTAATTTGCGCCGGTCTTTACAAGTAAATTTCCTGCTCTAAAAATCAATAAAACCTATTTATTTCTGCAAATAGGCCTAAATTAATCTCTACACGTCTCAATAATTTTTTAACCCTAAAAATAACCAGCTTTTTGTCTTTCCAATATAGATTTAAATTCTGAGTGGTGTGGTACCGTCATTGCTTCTGATTTCTATAACACAAGAGCTTTGGCTTCTTACCTCAGGATCAGAGCTATGTTATGCTATCCAATATTTATTAAAGACATCGATTCTTTTATTATAAATACAAAGTGATGTTGGCAGACCAAAACTACTAGGTTAGAAAAAAAAACTACAGCAAAAGTCGAAGCATTTTTTGTTCCACTGTTCAACTCAGTCTGTTTCTGAAGGGCAAGAGGTACGGTTACCAGTCTTTCTTTGATGCATGCTTTTTTCTCCACCCTTTATCGCGAATTCATACAACAGATTCAGTTAAATGGTTTCAATAAGGGCAAAGCTATATTTTGAGACATGTATTCCTCCCCGAATAGCAGAATAAATATAAAAACACGGAAATATTAACGAAAAAAAATGTATGTAGGGGCGGTACGAAGTTTGCCGGGACAGCTAGTCTATATATAAAACAAAGTCCGGTTATTTACACCATTTATAAGTCAAGAACGGCTGGACCGACTTTTATAATCCTTGATGTGTTAAATTAGTCTCCGCACCGTGTAACAGAATAACTATTCAAACATCGAGGAAATTCTCAAAAAAAAAAAGAAAGTGGTACGAAGTTCGCCGGAACAGCTACTCCTGAATAAATGAATATTATGAAAGGTTTTTTTTAGATCCTTGTTTATTATAATCAGTGATCGGAATAGGATGATTGATTTGGGGTCAATGATCTCAAACATTGATGTTAATATGGACATGCCTCTGGGATTCCGGAATTCCTTAGTATCAGTTTTTGAAAAAAAAAAGGCATATCCATAATATGCTAGCACTACCAAAGTAGATCAAATCGATCTACCTATTCCGATCACTAATTATAATATATAATTTGTTACCCAATAGCCCTCCAAATGTCTCGGCACTCCCTGTCCTCTGGCAGGCCTATGACCACGTCCCCAGCGAAGTATGTCACCACCAAGTTTTCTGGTTTCAATCGATACGGGCCGAGCAGTAAGTCCCATGCCATTTGACATGCTTCTTTCTGAAAAGTAAAAAAAAAGGCATTGGTAATTGGAATTTAGAAACGGTATTAATGCCCTTAGTGAGTTAGTACCAATTCATACTGGCATTTGGACTGGAGTAGCTAGTGATAGAATGAAATGGTTAAAGTTCGAGGTCTTAGATTAATGACACATAGATACGTAATCCGCGCCCAAAATTCGAAGCAACTCAATTGGGGGCACAGAGGGCTCCTTACGCCTGACAGCTTCGAACGCATGACAATCTAGTAGGTTTATATGTGTGCGTGTGTCTGTGTGTAAACGTTTGTATACAGAACTGTTATGTTGCTTCAATTTTGTAATCGCCGTAGGTACCGAACTATCATTCTATGTGTCATTATTCAAAGGAGGAGGTCTATGTCAAAAGAGACACACCTTGTGTTGTTGGTTGAGGCAATATTAGGTAGTTTAAAGTTAGTAAGAAAAAACTGACCTTGTCAGAACAAAAGGATTTATTATTATTATTATTATTTAAAATAGCTGATTTGGGATTATCGCCAGTGGCAATTAGGCACAGCTGTTGCATGATTACAAATAAATATGTTACTACAGTGCCTAAATATCTAAGAGTTCTGTGACTCAATACATACCCACTACCCAGACTAAACAAGGTACATGTTCGAGTCCCGCAAGGGGTAAATTAATGTCTCTGTCATCACACAGAAAAAAATTATTAAAGACTACAAGTTTTTGTTAAAAAATACATTTTTATTCCTGATTGAGGCCAGTTTTTTCATGGATTTCTATTTTAAAAGGACGCCTGATCATTTCCAGTCAATAATAAGTTTTCTTTGTTACAAATTAATTAGTTTATAAAATACACGGTGTTGTTTTCAGTATAGAACAAAAACATTAAAAATCCATTCCGTCGATAAAATTAGGCATAGAATTTCTTATTTTAATATGTGCACTTTATGAAGACACTGTATTAATTTATTATATCTACTTATAAGTGTCGTGACAAAGCAAAGTCTTATCACCTTTCAGGTATAGAAACTACAAACCTAAGTAGACATGGATAAGTTAATTACACTGATTGGGGAAAGATAAAATACTCTGCAATATTAATCAAGAAACAACAATGTTTACATTTGTTACTTCAAAACTACTGGCAGACTTTGACTCTAACCAAGGACACATACATTTAAAATGCTAGACATGACTTAAAGTACTTCAAACGACCCCAAGGTCATTGACCTTGAAGGTCACGATCCTAAGGTTAAGTTTCAAATACTGAGATACAAGATTTGTAAATACATAGATAACGTTTTTCAATATTTTGGTACTTTTTTGATATACTAGCACTTAGCAGACATTCTGTCTTCGAGGTCATTCACCCAAAAGTCCATGAACAGGGTTAAAAAGCATTTTAATTTATTATTTTTTGTATTTTGTCTTAAGCTTGGGCTAAGTAAAAATGGATATGGATACTCTTTTTTGGACAGTTGATGTTTACAAAATAAAAGAAAGGACGAGAAAGTTATATTCTTTTTGTATACAGCTTTATTACCTTGTAATAATCCCCAAAAGACCAATTGCCGAGCATTTCGAAGAATGTGTGGTGGTGTCCGTCGGAGCCCACAACGTCCAGGTCGTTGTGCTTGCCGCCGACGCGAATGCACTTCTGAGAGTTTACTGCGCGCGGAAAGGGTGGGTCCACTTTGCCAAGGAAAACTCCTTTGAACTATAAGGTGTTTTGGTTTATCTGTATTTGTATTAGTTAATAGCCCCGCATTCGCATGAGACTGTGTCACAATGACATTTCTATTATTATCACAGTTCTGCAGGGATGAAGAGATAAGATAAGACTAACAAAACTCGTGGGTAACATAAACCATAAAAATATTTCTAAAAATAATAGTTGATAGATTTTTTTTTAATAAGTATTATTCTTATAAATATTTTTATGGTTTATGTTCAAGATAGTTGCTACAGTACAATTTATTTATTAAGAGTGCATCTTTAACCACCTTCTCTCAAAATCTTACTTGCATATGACTTAAAAACAAGAAGATATTTCTTAAAAATTTATGTTTATTTACAATCACACAAAAAAAGCATAAACCTTTTTTTCCAAAAACCCTATAAACGCTTAAATAGACCATTCTGCCCCAACCTGACTGTCTAACTTGTCTAAGAATTTTTGCATATAAAGGTTGCCAGTCTTATGTAGTCCTATTGTTGAAAACAATCTCTCCCCAACAACCATTAGGTAGAGGACAAGTATTAACTGATCAAGCATATGTATACGAGACACAATAGAAATTCCATTGATAGGCAGTCTCATGAGAACGCTTAGATGTTAATGGGTTAAAACAAAGGGGAGTTCACCTTTGTAGAGTATATTTGTGAGTGTGAATAAGTATGTGAATATATTTTATAAAATCATTATAATCATAATAAGTATGTTTATTTTCTTAACAAAAACAAGGTATAGATACACTACAGATCATTACTATAGTGTGATGCAAATATCAATAAAGAATTTAGACTTTTTAAAGTACCTACATAAAATTATAATTATTACCAGATTAAATTATTAAGATACCCAAAAAGATTCTTGTGCCAAGTGAGTATGAGACTACTTATTAAATAGTTACCTGATTCATTCCAGCATTTACAAATGGTACAGTAGTATCACACAGAGGCACCACAGGACTGGATTTTACATATTTGTGCCCGTGACTCTCCACGAAATACTCTATGAAGGTGCTTCTAATAAAGTTGCTCGAATTAGTGGACTTTAGACGTAAGTTTTGGTGGATCGTTCTGCCTGTTACCGGTATTCGTAACATTTTGTTAGGTTACAGAAATACAAAATTGAATAACAAAAACTTTCGTCCCTGTAAAGTGAGAACTCTTTTTATTTCTACTTGCAAAATTAATGAAATTTTACAACATTGCAATCCCTTCGCAACACACGTATTCAACTTTGTTTTCACCAAAAAACTATTTTTGGCAATTCTTTGCAACAAGGGCAAGGTGAGACAGACAGGTGTCAATTGTCATGCAAAATGACAAATGACAATAGCTTTTTCGTAATTTTTCTTTGTAAAGGATAAGTTTTAATACGTGTAACGAATCGCTCAGGTCATTTAAAAAATATATGTCATTGTGTCATCATTTGCGTCATCGCATTTCTTTTTTGTATCTTAATACGCAATAAGCTTAAATTACGGTTTTACTTACTTACTACTACTTACTTACTTTAACACTAAGTACTAATCTGAACACGCTAAACTCGATTCGGAATACATTCAAAGTCAAAAAGTCAGTCAGACAGATGACAGATGTCATTCATAATCTAGAAAAATATTGGTTGATGAAGTTAATTGCTTGTCGGGAAAATGTGGTTTAATTTAATGTTTCAGGCAGTTACACGTGTTTAATAATAATTGGTATAAGTTGTAAAAAATATTAGCTTCCACGAAAAATATTTGCAGGCGCAAGGGAGACTTGTGTTACGTGAATGAGTTAGGGACACGTATCTTTAAATTTTGTCTGTTTTCCCTTAATTTTGAGAACAATGAAGCGATTGCAGCTTTTCGTGCTTTGTTTTTGTGTTGCTTTGTCGGTTGCGGAGTTGTTAGGTCCAGAAACGAAGAAAGAAATCGATAAAAACGATGATGAAGATGATACCTCGGCCAACTTGGACGCAGCGCCTAGTAAAGTGGACCCGGAGTATATCAAAGACCTCACTAATGCTCTAAACAAGGAGATCGTGACGCTTAAAGAATATGCCGATGCTCTCAAAAATTCTAAGGCAGTGACAGATGAAGAACCAAACAGAGGTATCAGTTGAGCTCTTTGATAACAAAGATTACTTTTTTCACAATAATACATAATTTGCTTTTGTTGCTTTTTAAGTCTTTCCCTAAATCCAATGTTATTATAGGCTAATCTCTAAATCTGTTTATATTAATCAGTAATTAGTAGTGCCCCCGCCAAGTCAAGCAAAAAAGCGGCACGGCCGTACCATCCTTTTCTCGAAGCAGTTCTGGCTATTATCAACCTTTGAACTATTCCGATGACAAAAAAATTAAAATAAAAGGACTCAAAATTTTAATTAGTATAATTCTTTACTTATGCACCTCACCCCTAACTTCTGGTGGCTAGTTCCTTAGCAAACTAAAACCTTATTTTTTAAAATGTTAACTCATCAACATCTAACTGGTCTCATGGGACTGCATAACAATGGAATTTTTATTGTATCATTTACATATGCTTGATGAGTTAAATGAAAAACCCAAACATGTTAAAATAAAAAATAAAACAAAAAGCTACAAATCAAAATAAAGTGTAATGTTTATTTGTGTTTTCACACAAATGCTTGTATTGGTGTGCGTCCTCATGTTACCATTAGTAAAATCCATACTTGTTTGTGAGTAAGTAATAACTGTGGCAAATTATTTATCACTTATTTCCCCTCTTTAGAAAATCATCTAGAGCGGATGGAGTATACCCTGAAGGTTCTCCAGAAAACCCTTCTCAACAGCATAGAGCCTAACTGGATCCATGATTCAAAGGCATCTGAAGCAACTACTACTGATGTAGAGGTATGTTTTTGATATTGGTTCTCTTTAACGGTCAAACTTTAGAGTTGTAGGTTATCAACCTTCATACAAAATCATAGATTCTCTCTATATCTTCTAAGGGTCTAATAAACAGGATATCTATGGATTATATAATATCTTTTGCCATTGACACATTATAGAGAAAAACATCAAATTGTTTAGATTAATCATTTGTTTTTTTTGTTGGTTGCAGAAACATTCAGCTCAGATTATTTTGGATAGTTTACCATCCCTGCCTGAAGAAGTTGAAGAGGAACTCACACCAGAACTTAAAGAAGGTATTTGAACTTGAAAGTAGTTGAAAGTAGTGTTAAGATAGGCAGTATACAGGGTTACATTGCAAAGGGGTACCAAATGTTTAGGAGTGGCTCAGAATTATGATCTTAATAATGAGCTATGCAAAAAACATTTTTTTTATATTTAATTATTTCTACCCGCTGTTAAAAATTCATGAAAAAAATTGCACCATATGCATACCTACGCCTCTGATAATTGACCTCGCGGCTTTCGTAATCTCTCTATTGACTTTATTTTCGAATATTTAAAAGTTTTTTTTTTCGTAACAAATCAATTAAAAATAATAACCACTAAGACGTTTCTTTATTTTGTTCCCTGTATCTTATTTTTTAAATTTGGCACCCCTTTGCAATGTAACCCTGTATATTTTGCATATAATATTTGCTTTAGAAACAGGATTACAACTAAATTACATTATACAGGAGACATATTTTTGAAAATAATCTTAAATTTGAATACAAATTATTGAGATACCTACAAGCTTTTTTTTCGAGATATGTTAATAGTAATTAAATGCCTTAATCACAAAAATACTAGTGAGTCAGCCATACATAAGTAAAAGTTAGATCCAAAAGTTAGTCAAAATTGAAAAAAAAAAACAGATATTTTTGTTCTCGGCCTAAGGCTACGCTCTACTTCTAGAATTCCGCTTTCGCTCAATTTTTTTGAAAGTGATCTATTTCTAAAAAATGCTTCCAGCAAAGGAAATGTTTGACGTCGCTATGGCAAAGCTCAAGCGTCGCTCGCCTGACCTGCGCGGCGCCATACTGCAGGTACAGCAAGCCGCGAACAAGGGATACGTACCCGCCAAGATTAAGCTAGCCTGGTCGCACATCTTCGGAGAAGGAGTGGAGCTCGATGTTGAGAAAGCGAAGACCATATTTGAAGCGTTGGCTGAAGAAGGAAACGCGGATGCACATGCGGTGAGTAGTGACAAGGCGTCTGTCCATGCATTGACCTTGCTCGACCTTGCTTGCAACAAGATGGGAATCTTGTTCTCAACCGAGCTTACTTGTTCCGAATTGATGTTACTTTAACATAACCCTAGTTTCTGCATTTTAAAATTGATGTCGGCTCTAATCATCTATACGGTCGAATCCGGTTGCGTCCAAAGCCATCGCTTTGGAGCCCAGAGTTCGCGTTCCTAGATTTACTCCTCCACTTCGCACGGTCTTAAGCGTCTCTTGTTGTGATGTCGTTGGCATGCATGTCAGCCAGATGTCGGCTCAAATCTGACACTTTAGTGTTTTGTCGCTCTCTTTGTTTTTGTTCAACAAATTATTTTTATACTATTTGTTTAGGGCATGGGCTTTCTCCACGCGACAGGCTTGGGTGTCCCAGTGTCCCAAGCTAAGGCCCTCGTCCATTACACGCTGGGCGCCCTAGGAGACAGCGAGTTCGGGCAGATGGCGCTCGCGTACCGGCACTGGGCCGGGGTCACCGTGCCGGCCTCGTGCCCGCGCGCTATGAACCTCTACATGAGGGTCGCTTCTAAAGGTGAGCTCTAGGAGACAGCGAGTACGGGCAGATGGCCCTTGCGTACCAGCAGCCAGGTCACCGTGCCAAGCCAAATAAACCACGTTGAATGCAAAAAAAATATTGCTGGAACAAACTATATAACTAAACCCGTGTTTGTGCATACTGTCGGATAGTGAATGAGTGAATTTAATTCAATTTAATTCAATATATTTATTGCATTCTATAATGTCACACAGGTGTTATAAATAGGTCCATAAAACAGATTACTATAGACCCTGTAGGGCATCACAATAAGATAGGTATTGTGGGCAGAGAGGATGACGCCATGCATGTGAGCGCTACACAGCGAGCGCATGCACACTTGAAGGGCAGCGTAGATAGTTGTGTGCGTGCGCAGGATTCATTGCGAGCTGTGCTCTTAATGAAAGAAGTACTTCCTGTAAAATTTCAACTATATTTCTGTGAAATAAATCCGTCTACTGCTACACGTAACCCCTCCCCCCCCCCCCCCCAAAGCTCAAAAGAGCACGACAGCTGTCTTCCTATCGTCGATCCATCAAAATCCGTTTGTTGTGTGCAGTGGCGCAGAGCGTCAGCTGGAGCGGCGGGCCGGCCATCCACCGCACGCGGCTGGCGGACGAGGCCGAGGGCGGCGCGGCCGGCGCGCTGGACTCCGACCTCATCGAGTACTACCAGCTGCTGGCAGAGAAGGGCGACGTGCAGGCGCAGGTACGTGCCGGGCACATAGTGTTGCCGTTGTTGTGTGCAGTAGCCCAGAGCGGCAGCTGGAGCGGCGGGCCGGCCTGAGGATGATAGCGGGCAGAATGGATGCAGCGATCTTTCGCAGGTTCACTGAGTTGTATATATATGTCGTCATCATCATTACAGCCATAGGACGTCCACTGCTGAACACAGGCCTTCCCCAATGACTTCTAGTATTGGGGAGGATTGCCAATACTCGCCACGCATGGCTGGCGGGTTGGCGAGCGCAGTTTTTTTATAGGATTTCGCACGCAGACGCTACTGCCCGTCTCGTGCTACAGGAATTACTCGCCTTTTACGGTTCGCCTCCTGTTGGCGGTGGGAAAGTGTACTCTTTACGGCCGTCCCCACCGTATATATAGAAGATTAAGTACTGTTTATTTTAAGACCACATAAAAATATGTGCTTATTTTACATTGCGCGCGGCTGGGAGCTGCAGGGCTTGCGGGTTTATCTTGTCTGCTGCTGCTCAGTTCTGGTCGGATTAGTACTGGACTGGTCAGATCTAAATTAAAAATTAACTAATATCAATACTAACATAGATTTAAGAGTGTCATGTTATGAACTTGTAACCTGTATGGACTCTTATCGTCTGAAAATAAACAATAGGGATGATGACAAACTTATTTTTCTTCGTCTATCAGGTAGATTATCAAAAAGTATTGGACACGTGATTTTCCTTTTTTCACATAATCAAAATATTCTCATAACAAGTTCATATAAGCATAATAAGACGTCACGCCTAGGTACAATTTCTACTTAGAAGTAACGTCACGAGTCCCCACTGTAAAAAGAAAAAATAAATCCATTATTTTTTGATAATCTAACTGACGGATTAAATAGAATTTGATTTTTTTACCCAGTCATCCCATTTTTTTTCCGAGGAGATTTGTCTGTAACGATGATGAGGAAAGTTTTGCCCACAGGTAGGCCTGGGCCAGCTGCACTTCCAGGGCGGGCGCGGCGTGACGCTGGACATGACCAAGGCCTTGCATTACTTCCAGCAGGCGGCAAAGACGGGCAGCGCCGTCGCCTACGCTTTTGTGGGAAAGGTAAGTATTGCACGCAGGCTTTTTATTCGTTTATTTTATTTTATTTATTGAGAAATCCAACAGCGTTATATATTAAACTTATGATTATGTCGTTATGTACAGCGCTAATCATAGGTTTCCCTAAGTTTCAGATAAAAGATGTATCATTCGGACTAATTAATTATGTAGTAAGTGCTAGTTACAGTTAGTTTAACAGATCAGTCTCCAAACTACCCACAAGATCATACAAAATATCAGTTATTTATTTATTTATTTAGACTTTATTGCACAGATTAAAAAATCATACATAAGGTGGACTTAATTAATGAGGAATCATTTATGAGCTAGACTCGCAGAAAATTAAATTGGATTACTTACTTACTTTATGACTTCAAGGTAATTAACCTATGCAAACAACATCAAACAAATTGCCCTCTTTTGGCAACACCCGCCGAAAAAAAAAATTGCTAGAAAGGCAGAAAATAATTTGTAAACCTACATGTCCTGTATAGTTCAAGATTTACTTCATAAAGAAAAGAAAAATTGTTTATTATTTTTTGTCATCTTCCAAATCAAATCAACTCAATCAACAAATCTATTTCAGGGATAAAAAGTAACTTATGTGCTATTTCAGACTGTAACCTACCTCTGTGCCAAATTTCATTCAGATCCGTAATCACAAACATCCATCCAAACATTTGCATTTATATTTTTAGTAGGATTTATCAAATATTATTAGTAAAATATTTGGTTTGGATCATTTTTTGTAGTCAAATGTATTGTGATTACTGTGTTAGACAGAAAACTAGTAGTTAAAATAAAAAACAAACAATAAAAACTGGACCATGCGTGAGCATAGAGAAAACGGAGTCCGACTCGCATTTATGGATATGACACATCGATTTCAGCCTCTTGACATTGCTTGCCCCTTGCTTCCGGTATCGCATTCGTCGACTCTTCACTTCTTGTTCCGGATTGAGAATACATCGATTTTAGCTTACTAAAACTCGAGTGGTGTAGGCGAATATAAACTCGAACTAAGTTTGAAAACACTCATATCGATTATGGGCAATTTCGGAATGGTTTCAATACAAGAAGGGGGTGGGGTCTGGCTGGCGGGCTGACGGAAGTGGACGGAGGACCTTCCAATAGCAGCGGGGATTTGACGTCAAGGGAAGCAGAGTGGGGGCAAAGTCGTTCAATGTCAAGAAGTGTCCTTCCTCTGTTTAGTAAGCGCTTTAGCCAGCTTTTTCACCATGATTGTAACATTCTAGGAAAGAAGCCGAACTAGCTTAATCACAATCATCATTAGCATTTGAAAAACCACCGTTGGACATAAGCCTTCCTCGTAGAACGACACAGCTAGATAAAAACTTGATTATAAAAAATCTTGTTAAACTTAAATGGACTCAAATTCAGGAAACAAGTTTGGTATTCATGACAGATATACCTAGAAGGGGGGGACGGCATCAAGGCGAACAACGAGACCGCGCTCCGGTACTTCAGGACAGCCGCCGAACTCAACAACCCGGTGGGGCAGAGCGGACTCGGGCTTATGTACTTACAGGTAATTAAGCTCTCCAATCTAAGGTCATAATAGGCTAGTTGACACTTGCTCAAAAGGTCTTAAATTGTTAATAAATGTTCCATTTGACTGAAAAAAAATTGATTGTATTTTTATAAGACTTAGAAAACTACAAAACTCTAATTTTAAAATCATATTTTCATAAACAGACGAAAACGCTGTCCGCCATTTTGGTCTATAGATTATCTGTGCCATGACGTAGTCTCTCTAGTAAACAAACAAACAACTTAGACGTCTTTACGAATACAACCTCTCTGAATTAATAAAACATGATTTCTAATAGTTTACACAAAAAAATATAGTAATTATCATATGTATTTGATTTTAACAGCCATCTTCTACTTATAAGTATTGAAATCGATATCTTTAGGTTCCTAAAGTCGAATAATATATGAAATAATTCTTTGTTTAATTAATTTTGATACGAGTTAACTAGCCTATTAATTAGTTAATTAGTTCTAAGAGGTGATTGCTCAAATACAACATTTAAAAAAACCACAATCACATACATTTCTTTGATCCTATGGTAGCCAAAGGATTTGTGTTACGATATCAGAAACAGTCTGTTAGTTTTTAGAATGGGTTCCGAGTGTTCCGACAAGGAAATTCTGCTATTAACTTCGTTACTTTGAAGATGCAAAGAATGGCAACGAAAGCAGATGCAAAAAAACAATTTAAGAGGATCCACGGTGCTATTTATTTATTTCGATCTTGCGTTAAGCACGCTTCGCTAACGCTAGGAACTCTTAGCGATTCTGGTTTGATAAGGTCTTTACCGCTTTGACAAAAATTATGGTTTATAATAGGCTAGTTGACTCATATCAAAATAAATTATACAGATGATTATTTCATTTAGTATTTGGCTATATATTATCTAATTATATCAATTTCAATACCTTATAGTGCAAGATGGTTGTAAAAAAGTTTTTTTATTTTTTTAATCTAATTTGAAAGGCCGAAAACGCTATCCTCCATGATCGTGACCTGAGTGACGTCAGACAACTAGTAAACTATTATAAATGTCATTCGCATGTTCCTCGCGGTCTTATTCTTAAACTATTATTTTCCGAAATCTACTTAAAAAGTTGTTATTTATTCGTTTTATTGTTTAAATAGCATAGACGTCGGATTTGTAAAAGCAAATAGCACAAACCTGGCGATAATCGACACACTAATGTTTGGCAAATTCTGTGCATTGAACCCAGATTTTTGCTTTACCGAACTTAGGAACGTCAAAACGTCTATGTAAGCACAGTGCAATTGGTGTTAAAATGTAATACAAGACCTAAAACAAAGAATAGTTCCTAATTACGTATTTGTTTACAAGTGCGGTTACGTCATAGCACAGATAATCTATAGATCAAAATGGGCTGACAGCGTTTTCGTCTGTTCTTAAAAACTTTATTTTGTTATTAAAGTTTAGTAGTATTCTAAGTAAAAAAAATACAATATATATTTTTTTCGGTCTAATAGAACAATTATCATTGACTTATTAAAGACCTATTTCAAAAATGTATTAACTATCCTATTGTTGTTGTTGTACAGGGGCGTGGTGTACCAAAAGACACGGCTGCGGCGTTTAAATACTTCACGATGGCCGCCAACCAGGGCTGGGTCGAGGGGCAGCTGCACCTAGGGTTCATGTACTTTGGTAAGTTGGATCGAGGATTGTTCTAGTGAGCTTCTTAATATCCCACGTAGTTCTAGTTTTAGCTTAAGAGCGCCGTACTTGGCCGCCTTGTGTCTAGTTGTTTTATAAATATACGTGATCTTACAATCAGATAAGAAAAAACTACGCCCGTATGTTCGTGTTTTTCCCAAAAAATGATCATAAAATAATTGCCGTTTACATGAAAAGGAGAACAAGAATGAGGCTCCACCTCACCCCGTCTCGGCAAACGTAGTGTAGGACGCCCCCCAGCTCGATAGACTGACGAACTTAGGAAGATGGCTGGCAGTGGCTGAATAAAAGAAGCAAGAGATTATGCTCTTAGGCACTCTTTGGCGCTCTTTGGGAGAGGCTTACGTTGAGCAGTGGATTTAATTGAGATCTTTTATGTATTCGGAACACCAACAGCATTGATACAATCTATGAGAACAGAGTTATCATATTAACGTAGCTTTTAAGAGGTATTCGCATATACCTCGTGTGTTCATAAGTTTTGAGACAAGGTAAGACTCAAATATTTTTGAAGAAATGGAAAATATTCTTCTTCTATTATTTCTGTAATTTTTTTTTTGTTCTGTAAATTATTGTCACAAGAAGGTCCATATGAAAGAAAAAATAAGGAAGTTAGGCAGAAACTTCTTTATGAATAAACTAAAGACCACGCGAACGAAGTCGCGGGCAACAGCTAGTTGTTTATAAAAATTACAACGTATGACACTAAGAGTTATAAATAAAGGCCTACACAGGGCTTTAATCGCGCGGGCCAATCTTCTATGGCGGCAGAAATCTTTTCAATCGGAATTCGTTCTGATTCCTTGACAAGGTTCGCTTGAGGGAATCTAGGTTTGGGTGAGACTTTCTGCACGCCCTTAGCTCCACTTCTGTCCCTAAGGAATAATCCAAAAGATTCAAATCAGGACTTGACGATGGCCAATCTTCACTTCGAATGAAGCCTGGCAAAATGGTCTCCAGCCAGCCCTGGGTAGACTTAGCCTTGTGAGACGGTGCAGTCCTGTTGGAAAACCCAGTTTTTGCCGGCGAATAGAGTGTCACTCAAGGGCTTGACCACCGCTTCCAAGATGTCATTCTGGTAATTTTGTGCCTTGACCTTGACCCCTTGTTGGTAAAAATAAAGCGAAGTGGCACCCTCGTATGAAACCCCCACCAAACCATAACACTTGAAGGATGATGAGTACGCTGAACATTCCGCGCAGAAGGCTGGACATCCTTAGAACTTCTGGTGTAAACTTTATTTTTCTGCCGGTTAAACTTTTCTTCCACCGTGAAGATCTTCTCATCGGCAAACAGGATATTTTTTGGATCATGTCTCTTCAAAAAGTTCCGATATCGGTCGAGTGGCAATTTACAAAGGCGATATACAGCTTCATAAAAAGATAAACACACACAACCTGAGGAACAATGACAAACTAATGCTTATTAATCCGCGCACTAATTAAGGGAGGAAAACGATATTGTTTCAAGGGGCACAGCTGTACAATAAGTTACCAAATAACGTAAAGGAATGTAATAACATTAACTTGTTCAAGACTAAACTTAAGAAATATATATGTACTACATCATTAGGCCTGTTCTTTTATATGGCAGCGAAGCATGGCCGCTACTTGAACGACACAAGCAGGAGCTGCGTGTCACGGAGATGAATATGCTGCGGTGGATGTGCGAAGTCACGCGTAAGGACCGCGTGAGGAACTCGCGCATCCGCGGTAGCCTTCGTGTCCGTGATATTGCAGACAAACTGCAGGAGAGTCGCCTACGCTGGTACGGCCATGTTTTGCGGAAAGCGGCAAGCTACGTAGGAAACAAATGTCTGGCCATGCCGCCACCGCCAGGTCCTGGCAAAAGGGGTAGACCCAAGAAATGCTGGCTTGAGGTTGTGATTGCTGACATGCGTGCCAATGATCTCACAACTAGAGACGCTCAAGACCGCGCGAAGTGGAGGAGCAAATCAAGGAAAGCGGACCCTGGGCTCCAAAGCAATGGCTTTGGACGCAACCGGGATTGACCGTATAGATGATGATGATGTACTACATTATAATTAAGTAAAGTGAGCGCCTTAGAGGCATTTTAATATTAGAAATAAGTTACTTATGTAAATCTCATTTTAAGTGAACTTGTAAGTTCTTATGGGAAATAAATTCTTTAAACCTAAATAAATAAAGTTTCGGCTACATCCTCAACTTCAGATTTCCCTAAAAGTTTCCATCCATGGTTTTTTTCCCAGCTTCAAAAAGTGAGATAACAGTCGCACGCATATTTTTACTGACTGCCAATATAACTTTATTTTTAAATCGCGTGTAGAAGTTCTTCTCAAAACTTATGAACACAATAGGTAGAAATGTAGTGTGTAAATATACCACATAAGCCATTAGAATTATAAAAAAAAACATTAAAAAAACCGAATTACGGATTTGCTGCATCTTTGGAGCAAGGGCCCTGAAACTCAAAGTTAAACAATTTGTTGGTGGCTTAGTCCGGAATAATTCCAGTTCGCCGTTGCTTTTTGACGGGTATTTAAATATTTACTCGCTCGGACAAAAAAAGTATTGCGACAATAGTTTGTGTTCACTCTGGGTATTGATAAAGATTGAGTATGTCTGATCGGCAATTTGCATTTATAATACATATAAGTATGGATTAAAAAGTAAGCTATTTGTCAGGCGGTATTGGCGTCCGGCGCGACTTCAAGCAAGCGAACAAGTACTTCTCGCTGGCGTCGCAGTCGGGGCACGTGCTGGCGCTGTACCACCTGGGGCAGATGCACGCGCAGGGGCTCGGTGTGCTGCGCTCGTGCAGCACGGCGGTCGAGGTAGGGAACAAGCACTTCTCGCTGGCGTCTCAGTCGAGGCACGTGCTGGCGCTGTACCACCTGGGGCAGATGTGTTGACACACTGCCTCCTGACTCATCTTCCATAAACCACGTCAGGAGTTGGCACTGCAGCTGCAGCAGCAGAGTCCGTTAAACGTCGCAGTATGCAGATCTTACCTACATATTTAAGTCTCGAAACGCTCGGGCCGTGCGAACTTAGCGGCTGTACAGTCAGTTAGCTAAGCGGCTGATTGACTGTACAGGCGAATGGAGGGCTGGCGCATATCTAGGTCAATGTATCAGTTTGGCTATATAGCGTGCAGCGTGGAAATGCGGCCACCCTACTGGGCACTATGTCGCTGTGTTCGGACGGCGATCCGAGACCCATTTTTTTATTTGTAATTTATTTTGTAAAGTTTAGTAGTGCTTCTGGGTCAGTGGCGGCAGCGGTTTTGTTAAAGTTAATCCACCTACGCCGCGGTTGTGAGTCAATGGGTGACCATTTTAACCATATTTAGTGACATTCATCACAAGCATCTCCGTCCTTCGGAAGGCACGTTAAAATTTGGTCCCGGATAATATCGCTCGATACTAGTCGTGAAGCCTAGTTAGAGGCCTTAGGGCGGCTTAATAACATCTGACAGTATGGTTAAGTCACTGGCCTTACAACATCCTTCCACCGCACCGCACCGCACTGGGTCCGCATGGTGGAGTATGGCCCAAACCATCTCATAATTGAGGTGAGGCCTGTGCCCTGCAGTGGGACGTATATAGACATACATACTTTACTTTAAGGTTTAGTATTTTTTCTTGTTATCCATTACCTAATTTGTTCTTTACAAGTTACTAACTTTTTACTTACTTCTTAACATGTCGCATCGGCTAGTTATTCAAGAACGTGTGCGAACGTGGCTGGTGGGGCTCGCGCCTCATGTTGGCGCACGCGGCGTGGCGCGCGCGGGACACCGACTCGGCGTTACTGCAGTACTTGGCGCTGGCCGAGCGTGGGTATGAGGTCGCGCAGTCCAACGCCGCGTATATACTCGACCTTGGTGAGTTTACCTAATTGTATTTGTCGAGTTACTTTGAGGACCCTTAGGGGGTAGTCGAACCAAAAGCATAGTCGATCTATTTTATTAGTTTGTGTTCTAATGTTTGGTGACGTGATAAAGATCAAACTGAGTTCGTACGATTTAAGCCGGATACACAATTTGTGAGACGTGTGGTGCATCGTGGTCGAATGAAATGCTTTGCAATGTGTGTAGCTTCTATACTTGTGCGAGGAAAATTATATCGTACGAGAGCGAGCCAGTGTATGTTGATAACGCTCGCGCTCCACCGCTTGCAAGCTGTGCGTTACGTGTAAAGAGATTTTTTATTAGATACAGACTACACAATAATACTTCTAGAAACAACCTTAAGACTTTTCTATAAACATACAAACTGGAACAGATATTGTGAACCTGTTACAAATACTCAATAATTTATTGCAAAACCATAATGTACATATAGATGTTACAAAAGGAGTCGACTTAAGATTACCCTTTAAAATACCCGAACAGGTTGAAAATGCAATAGAATCACTAAATAAACTAATACATGCAGCGGCTGACTTGTCACCACTAAACCAGAAACCCAAGGGCCAATCGCTCCATCATTACCCTAAGAAGGTTAATAAAGATAAAGTCAACGAAAGGTGACTGTTATGCGTCTACACGCATAACAGTGTTTCTTGGTCAGCTGAGTTTCCTAATTTTCGGAAAATTGGTATTAGTTTTCTTATACGCTTTGTCAGGTTATTAATGTGTACCGACCAATTCGAGGAGCTGTCAATAGTTAGACCCAAGTATTTTATATAAGGGATTCTAGCAATGTCAGGACATGTGCACTTTTCATCTCGACTGCATGAGTGAGCCCTGATGCGAAAACTATCTATAAGTGACAGATCGCACAACGCGGGCGAAAACTAGTAATAAATATGTCATTAGACGTTTTATGTACTTCGAACGCGGCGTCTCGTGGTTAGGATCGCGCGAGCAGAGCACGCGCCAGTTAGTACTTTTGACCAGCCGCCCGGGCGCCAGCATGCCTCGCAGTGTGTATCCTTTTAAGTGCAACACACAGAAGCGTGAGTTGGGCGGTGACAGGTCGGGTCGGAAGTACGGCGGGTCTATTAACATACGTTTAAATGGGCGCCCATAGGCGGCCACCATGCGCAGGCCACGCTCGTCGCGGCACCTTCTGTGTGTGTTGCGTTTAAGTAGCTCGCAAATGTCATGTTGCAGGCGAGAGCGGCGTGTTCAGCGAGCGCGAGCGGCACGTGCGCGCGCTGCAGGCGTGGGCGCGCGCCGCTGCGCAGGGCTGCGCCAGCGCGCGCGTCAAGCTCGGGGACTACCACTACTACGGGCTCGGCACCCCCCAGGACCTGGAGGCCGCGGCGCACCACTACAGGTCACTACACAATCTCACATTTATATTCTAAACTGGAAGACGCAACGGTGGACTGACGGCCTAGTCAAGGTTGCAAGATGCCGCTAGGTGCCAACGGCCAGAGCTGCTTGCTGTAGCGTTTTTAAATAAGCTGTGCAAGGCGCTGTGCAGCCTTTACCCAGATACTTAAGAGCCCAAATCTGAGTAATTTGGGGCCGCTTTTGGTATTACAATAGCACGTAATACCAAAAGCGTATTGTATTGCGCGGCCGCGTGTATTGTGTATTTGCTTGCTTACTCAGCCTTACTGCAGCTGAGATCTTTAATTTAGCGGCTATCATATATATATACATATATATCATATGCTACTTGGGTTACTAATGTGAGTTTATCTGTATAATCCCTGCAGGATAGCGTCAGAACAGCTGCATAACGCGCAGGCCACCTTCAACCTGGGCTACATGCACGCGCGCGGGCTTGGGCTCGCGCGAGACCTGCATCTCGCCAAGAGGTAACATCATTACAGTATAATTATATATTTTTTCTCTGTACTCTTTGTTTCGGGTAATGTGGAATAAATAGTATTTATCTATCTTCCCGGCGATAAATATTGCACATTGGCAGTCATCGCTTTTCCGGATAAAAACGAATGCTAACTTCCAAGTCCGTCAATTAGATTTATTGTTTATTAGAATATGAATTTAGAACTAAGTACTTTATTTCGGCTATAGACCTCCAATGACTTCCAAATTATCCGATTGGAACCGGCTTCCATCCAGAGGCTGCAACCTTTACCAGGTCGTCTGTCCACCTTGTGGGTGGACGTCCTACGCTGCGCTTGCCGATACTTTGCCTCCATTCTAGAACCGTTGGGCTATGCTATGCTTATTTGCGAGATCGAATTATAAATGAGAAGATCCGTAAACGAACCTAAGTCGCTTTCATAGCCCAACGGATTAGCAAGCTGAAGTGGCAGTGGGCGAGGCACATAGCACGTAGAACTGACGGCCGATGGGGCAGAAAGGTTTTAGAATAGAAGCCAAAACTGACAAGCTCTTGAGCTTTATAATATTACTATAGATCAGAGGCTTTCAAACCTATTTAGTTTAATTTTACGCCCCCCTAAACGACTACAACACCTCCAATCTGGGCCACATACTTCCCCCCTCTAGGCCTTCAGCGCCCACAAAGGGGCGTATTTTCACATTGAGAAAGACTGGTATAGATGAATAAATCTGAGTAGATTCATCGATTGATTGGTAGATGCTACGACCTGGCGGCGGACACGTCCCCAGACGCGCGGCTGCCGGCCGCACTCGCGCTGGCCGCGCTGTCGGCGCACACGGCGCTGCACGACTTGCTCGAGGTAACTGTTACCAAACTTGATTATCAGTGATCGGAGTAGGTAGATTGATTTGGGGTCAATGCTCTCAAACATTGATGTTAATACGGACATGCCTCCGGGATTCCGGAATTTCTTTGTATCAGTTTTTGAAAAAAAGGCATATCCATATTATGCTAGCACTACCAAATTACATCAAATCGATCTACCTATTCCGATCACTGGGTGTCTAACCTAACCTTGTGACCGCATAGTCTATGTACTTCATACTGAATAACTTTTGTTCTGCGTGTCTTATAAATATGTATAAAAAGATAGTTTCTCTACACAAATTCAATCAGCTGTTAGTAGTAATTTTGTATGCGAAGTAAATTTTCATGAAAATTTCTTTTAGCCAAAACTCTCTTAATTTTTGCTGGGTGACTGAAGTAGACTGTGTAGTCTAGCGTTATCGTGACAAAAGACTACTCTTTCTATTGATCAATTCTCTGAATTTCTTGCTCTAATCTCATCAGTTGTTGGCAGTAGAGATCTAAATCGATGGTTCTGCCCGGCAGTAAAACCTCATAATGAACAATGCCCTTTCAATCCCTCTACACACACAGCATCACCTTATTGGGAGTCCACCCGGGATTTGCCGGTCTGTAAAACCTAACCGATCTTTGACCACGACATTTTTCGGACCCTCCAAAAACGGTTCGGTTTTACGTCTCAATAAAGAATCGCAAATGAGTACACGGTTCATTAGGTTTTTTTAGTGAAATTAGTTTTTTTTTAAATGTTTTTTAGCCAGATACAAATAGTACAGCCAAAGAGATTTTATTACAAGTTTATACATACTAAATGCGAAAAGCCTTTTTTCCCCGACTCATATTTTGCAAAGGATTGACACATATAAATGGTTATAATGATAATAAAGTAACTAATTTATAAAGTAAAAATACCTTTTTTATTACTTAACACTAGGAGTAATTGTTAATTTTTATCATAGGCGTAATTGACGTCAAGGCGTAATTCGACAAAGCTACTTTACAACATAGTGATATCTCCCCCGCAGTCGTTCTCGGATAGCCCGCTGGCGGTGGTGTTTCTGAGCGGGGAGTCCCCTCTGTCGTCCAACTGGGACCTCTACCTCATCACCGCGCTACTGGCCGCACTAGTTCTCGTCGTGCTCGCCCGCCGCCCGCACCCGCACCCGCACCCGCATCCGCAACCGCAACCGCAACCGCAGAACCAGCCGCAACCGCAGCCGCACTGACCGGTGATTATTGACCGTGCAACTATCAGTTGTAGGCCGGAGATCTCGCTCTTAGATGTAGTTTTATAGTTAAATAAAATAATAAACAATGCCTCATAGCATAAAGTCGATTTTAGTCTATGCAACAGTTTAAATGAAAATAAACATTCGCCCCGGCTTCGCGCGAACCTGTGCTACCGCGATGACGTGTACGGATTTTTTATATTTAAAATTTAAGGCCAATAAGACGAACATTTCAAAATAGCACCTCTGACAAAAATAATCGACAGGACACAAGTCAATAGATATTTTTGATACATAGTAAGATTTGTAGATTATTCGAAATCTTTTCATTACTTACCCTCCGGTAATACGCTATTTATTTGAATATTTTATGTTTGTTTAATACTCCTATGGGATTTACCAGGTCCTGGGAAATGCAATTAAATATGGTACAATTATACATATATTAATTTAAAAAATATAAAACAACGTAAAATATTAAAGTGTTGACGCCAAAGACTACCAAACGTAGACAAAAATTTCCTAATGTACTTATTGCGAATGATTGCGAGTGGACCACGGAAGGAGACCGGCGCTTGCGCAGTTATTTTTAGTTAGGTAATACGATAAGATACGCTGCATAGCAATACTTACTGCCTAGTATGTTAGGAACTATACATTTATTATATTCTACATTATAATATCACAAGAGTGAGATCTCTAGCCCGATAGTAATTAAAATGTGACGCTTCGTCTTGAGACACGCAAATTAAAACTTAATTAGGATTTTAGAAAGTGATTTCTACATTACTAAGTCAGTATCGATAGCAGTGCCTTTTCTAAACCCCATTATGCGGGTTCATTTTATGTTACACCCACATAATGTTATTTTGTCGATAAATGGAACACGAAATCTCGGAACGCTCGGACTCGAACTACTGTCAAGAGTGTTCCGAAATTTCGTGTCGGTGAGCGATGTCTATGAATAAAGCTTAATGTTTTATACCCATAACTATTATTTATTGCCTGTACGCACAGACCAATATTGAAGTAGACGACGCAACTACTTCAAACTGAGGCCCAATTCCCGTAATTTGACAATTGTCGCAATCCGGTGTCGATCCGGTCCCAGTAACATTACTATCACAAACGGTATTCTCGTAAACTTTCAATTTGACGTAAAATTATTAAAACTATCCCAATACGACTAAAAACAGAGCAAAAAAATATCTAATTTTGGTTTCTTTCATTTTCAGTCGCATTACGAACTATAATAGCATTTTTTGAGTTTACTAGAATACCGTTTGGGATCGTAATGTTACTGGGAGCGGATCGACACCGGATTGCGACTATTGTCAAATTACGGGAATTGGCCCTCTGTGTAAAACCAAGCGCTTCAAATTCGTACCTAACCCTCGGTGTGGCAGCTGTGCAGTTCCTGCATGGTCTAGCACGTGGCAAGCCATGCAGGAACTGACTGTTACGGTTCGCGCGTCAAGGTCATTGCAATTGCGCGCAAACAAAACATAATTTGTTGTTGTTGTTTCATAGGGATTTCAAAGGAATACAATACAATCCCCTCAGTGCTGGCTAACCCTTTATAGGTAAGTGTTGCACACGCGTGAAAACTGCTGACGCAATAAAATAACACCTGTTTGACAGGTGCCAAGGCCACCATTTTTATTCGCGAATTCGTGCCAATGCCAGGGCTAATAAACGACGACGACGATGTCACGCGAAAGGAAAAATACTCTGTCGGCTAACTGTATTTATGTCGAAATAGCCACTAACACCATATCTTCTTTTTTTTATTGCAATGAACGTGTATTTCACCCATCGAGCTCATAGAGCAGCAATAACGGACCATCTTTATCTGAAACACGTTAGCGATTTTTCTCTTACATTTAGTATGAACTGACAACTGTCAACTTTCGCCTATACATAAACAGTAGAGCCACAGATTAAATAATAGCAGATGTTTTGTGGAACAAAATAAATGACATATCTAGTCTATAAGGTATGTGCTTCATGGGTATCTCATGGTCGCATTCAATGTTAATTTATAACTTCGAGACTTCGATCATTGCTGTTTTATGGCGCATATTTTTTTACCTCTGACATGTATGTGGGTGTTACACGATAAGGAAAACTTGTAGCGTTTGTATCACAGTGTAACATTAATATTTCACAAGATAAATAGCAGTTCTCAAGACGAGTAAGACGTTAGTGATCGAACTAGAATACTTCTTCAAGTGCTGTGCGCAGGAACTAACTTAAATCGGTTTGAGTGTTATGTATGTGACTGAGATAAATATAAATAAATATTGTTACAAACACTGTTGTTTTAATAAACCTTTATTATTAATTGCTGTTGTTTTACAAAATAGACAAAGATTAACTATATTTAATTTTGTATTCTTTATGTAAACAACTAACATTGGGTAACACACGGCAATCCTACTCCAATTGACCTTGTGTGACTTTCCAAACTGGCCTTCCATTTATCGAATGGTACGATTCCTTATTACCTCTATTATAATGTTAAATTACTATAGTCTTTTCAACTTAGCATGAGCTCTGTGACAGTTCACTGTTGACACTTATAGTGATGCGCCCTAACGAAATCCAATCGATAATCGATTCTTTTTGAATATCGAGAAAGTTTATACTCAAGTCACTTTTTTTTCATATTCTATATAGGTATACTGAAATATTCTGCCGCCAAAGTGCCGTAAATAGTTTTTTGACGAGTAAACGCATAGGTTTTCACAAGACGACCACACCGATTCATCGATTTAGTGTCGATTAAGTACTGTCAATACCTATATGTAAACGTTCTACGCAACAAATATTTTAGGGATATCCTATCTATTTATTTAAAAAAATATTAAGCTATATTATTCGTTTAAAAATTTTGCTTAAGAGTTGTCGAGGCAAAGGTTATTGTGTTTTTACAAAATTTTTGTAAAATTTTGGAAGTATGTATGGGCGAAACGGAAAATTAGAACAGTCTGAATTGTCACAGGACTCATCTTGAAAATAGTATAAGTACTATACAATTGACGTATTAGTATTGTTACGACGCTTGCTTCTCTAAAAGTTCAATCTTCCGCGCTATGTCGTCCGCCGAGAACGTGTACTCCATGGAGTATTCTTCCTTTACTTCTTCCTTAGGGGTGTTGTTTTTCTGTAATTCAATAAGATAACGATACAGTTTATGGTCCTATTTTATTACTTAGCTTCCCCTTAGGGGATTGTTGTACTGCTCAATAGCTAATCACAGGCAAATCTAACCTCGGATGGCGCCAGCGTGTTTGGCCTTGACTAGAGTTGTAAATTGACGGTCATATGCTATAAGCGTCCGTCATTTATGATAAATGCTTGGTCACATTGGACATTTATTGTCACGATGGTCACATATTTTTTTTGTATAAATTAAAATAAAAGAAAATAAAAAAAACGCGCGTAACGATACGACGCTTTTTAGATTGTTCGTGCAGAAAGAGAAATTAATTTTAGAAATTTCATTTCGTTTATGATCATTACTACTAAAGCCTGTCTTTCTTATAATAATGCACTTATTTGTGACCAAATTTTTTTTTATAGTTTGTCAATAAAATTGATTGTGACGTTAGTGACAATAAATGTCCAAAATGTCCGGTCACATTGAGAAAATGTCCAATTTGCTCGTTCATATTGGTCAGACATTTATAACGTGACGGACACACTCTAGTCTTGACAACCAATGTCCACGCAGATGTCAAAGTATTTTATTTTTGCTGTGCTCGTTTTTTTATTTTTATTAATATGAACTCAATCCCGCTCTTTAAGCTGAGCAGTGATTCTGCCAATGTCTAGTGTATTCTTAATATAGTTTACAATAAATAATGGGTGTTTAGTTTTTATTGCTTTTCATGGATTCAGTGGAGGCTACTTTTCCCGTAGAAACAGGTTTCAAGACGCTATCGAGTTGTCTTGACATTCGATGGGCGTTGAATACAATGATATTTCAATAATTCCAGCCAGCATGTCTACCAAAACACGATATGATATGATATGATATAGCGATATATCGACATCAACTTTAAAAATATAAGAGATATAGCCGCCATTTTGATTTTTTATCGAAACCTTAATATGTGACGGCGATTTAACATGGCGGCTATATCTATCATATTTTTACAGTTGTTGTCGATATTTCGCTATATCACATCATATCATATCGTGTTTTAGTGCTCATGTTAGGCAGGCAGATCAACAAAGATAACTGATGTCCGCTGGTCGGCGACTAGTATGGGAAAGTGAAATATTTTTTTGCGATTTCGATGTCGGTCCCATAGAAAAAGTTGTTGTATTTGAGCACCAGAATCAGCCCCAATTGGGTTGTTAATGTTTTTAAAATAACCCCGTATACTGTGTTGTGTATGTAGCTGATTGGAAATCAGGACAGAAATCGTAATGGTATACATACCCAAAACTGCGCATACTCCGGCGAGACAGTTTGCAGATACGCCACCTTGTCTTCTATATCCTTCAGCCTCTTGAATACATCGCGAGACACCGACTTGATGTTGAGGTACCCTTCTACAGCCAACACTCTCTCGGCGATGGACGGGGGGAGGCCAGAGGCGGCGGGGTCCGGGAGGTCTGGGAACGAGTCTCGCCGCTGCACGGTTTGGGGACCCCACTCGTTGTGCACTTTGTGGACTGGAAAGGAAAAACTCTTATATACAGGGTGTAATTTTAGACAATCTTAATATTAACGGAGACGAATGTTTTCATAAATTCGAACAACTTTTAATTCGAAATAGTGAAAAAAAAAAACAGTTGTTTCATACAAATTGTGAACTCACTTGACATGGACTAGTCCATGCAAGTGGGTGTGCTGGGCTGCCATCCCAACTAATAGATATTGATTTATTTTTCCTATGGTAGGTATTTTGTATCTAGTAGCAGTAGTATTTTTAATGTACTTGTGGAACATATCGTTGGTGTGTACTAAATTATAAAATTATTAGATCTTACTGTAAACCAATTTGTACATTACTGTTTATGTTCATCTAATAAAATAAACTAACGCTTTACCTTGACGTATGGAGCGTCTCAATTTTTACAATTTCGATGTTAATTCCATAGTAAAATTTGTTTGTATTGTAGATGAAAACATTTGCCTCTTTTAATATTAAGATTGACTAAACTTACACCCTGTATAAAAATCTCGTGTCACGGTGTTTGTGGCCGCACTCCTCCGAAAAGTCTCGACCGATTTTTTTAAAATGTATATTTGGTAAGTAAACGACCTATCGTATAGTATATTTCATAGGTGATTAGCAGTGATCGGAGTAGGTAGATTCATTTGGGTTCAATGATCTCAAACATTAATGTTAATATGGACATGCCTCTGGTATTCCGGCATTTCTTTGTATCAGTTTTTGAAAAAAGGCATATCCATATTATGCTAGCACTACCAAAGTACATAAAATCAATCTACTTACTCCGATCATTGGTGATGAGGGTGTGACTAAAGATCACGCAAACGAAGTCGCGGGCAACAGCTAATAAGTACTCAATAATACTTATTTATTCAATATACACGGTACATTTTCGTTAATTCAGTTAAAAAGTCATATTCTCCTGCTTAAAAACTTTTTTTATGTAAAAAATTACAAAAAAAAACTATTAACAGCATATATTTTCACAGATGCAAGGGATTGCAGACCTGAGTACTTTAAATTATTTTCAATTTGACATACAGACTGACAACGAAGTGACTTTATAAGGGTTTCTTTTGTTTGAGGTACAGAACCCTTTAAAATACTTTCATACCTACAAAATAACCAATAGTAGTAGGAAGCCGCTGGATGCAGGCCGATTCTAAGCGGTTCATAGGGGTAGGCCTATGTTCAGCAGTGGACGTCCTATGAATGATAATGATGATGAAATAGCTAATCAGCTGTTATGAACTGTAAGAAAAAATAAATAGTCGATGTTGGTGACTCAATGAGTGATCATTTAAGTAGTAAATAAAAAGCAGTAAGTAAACTCCCCTAAAACCTTTTATAACTCGAACCCGGAGTGCCTGGTATTTTGTTTTAAGCTACTACGGTGCCATCATTCAACTTCTGAATAGGATAAAGTTAAAATAACTATTTAATGGACTTACTTTTCAAATGTCCTTTAGAATCTTTTCGCCTAACAAACTGCGTTCGAACACGCGCGCACGTCTCCATATCCTCCGTCTCACTCGCACCCTTACTCGGTATAAAGTCTCTGATATTATTCACATTGACTTGCTCTCTCTTTCTTTCAATGAAGTTATTAATACGTTGCTGTAATTCTTCGCTAGATACATTAATTTGTATTAGGTGCTTGTCTGTTGGTTCAGGACCGGTTTGTGGTGAAGGTGGTGGTGATGATGAGTGTGATGGAGGTTCGGGAGCACCTGCAAGGATATTAGGGTCATGTGAGGTGATTTAGTAGAGCAACGCAGCCTATCTGGCTCGAAGGACCAACATATGCAAATAAAAATCAGCCTGCAATAAAAATATTTATTCCTTATAAATATGCATCTATTACAAATAAATAGTATGCCTTGGTAGAGGCATTTGATTTAACAAATCACTTAATTCATCTAAAGATCAACGCTTAGCTAAAATAAACTATAATTCAAGCAACATTATTTATTTACAACAGTTTTCTCTCAGTACTTTTAACTAATCTATCCTAACACATTTGCGCTGCACAGCACGATTTTCTATGTCGACAGTTATACCATCTAACTTCATGATGAACATTTTACAGATATGTTTAAAAAATAATTATTATATTCAAAATAACGTTGACAGTAAAGATAGATGGTATTGGTCGTTAAGCATCGATACGGGAGTCCGTATGAAGCAAGACACACAAGAGCGACGCAGCAGGCAACTGTAGTTACGAATGCAAAGTTACACACAGCGCTGTGTCACAGTATATGCCTCAGCCAACTGGTTAAAATAGCCATTTAATTGCACGGCTAGCTAACACATTAAACAACTCCACTAAACCTCAGGCCTAGTTTTATACTTGAATCATTATGACATTTAAAACCTTCAACATCCGGATGAATAAAAAGCCGCCTTAACATTGAATTAGTATATTTCTCCGCCACCGCGGCGTTGTTTCATTTTGTTTTTTGATCGTTGTGGGATGTTTTGTAGGTTCCCAATATTATTTGGAAGTACAAATAATAGAGTTACACACTAGCGTTTCAAATGAATTAAAATTTATTGACATTTAACCAGCTAGCTGAGTGGTCGTTTAGTTGTACTGTTGAACGTTGTGTGTTCAGCCATTCGGCTATTTGCCATTTAGTCGTGTGGATGAATGACGTTGTTCAATGAAAGGGCTAGCTATGCAATTAAGCGGCTATTTAAACCAGTTAGCTGCGACATATACACATGCTAAGCTACAGCAGTAAAGTAACTACGTATAATCGTTCGAAATGAAGCATTCCCACAGACGCACGCCTCAACAAGTCCCTAACAATTCGTCGCAGTGCTGTCAGTCGCGGATACCGAATAACGCCGAACCGAAACGAGTTGTCAGTTGCCACCCTTTGCGATTATCTCTATAGAATGCTTACAAACAAAAAACTATTTCAATTAAACAAAATTAAGAGGCCAACCCATTGAAGGATTTATCTCAACAAATAGGCTCAGTTTCAGTACTACTTTAGCCTATTATATATAATGTGGCTGCGTCGTGCAGTGCAAGTTTCAAAATAACAGAAAGAAAAAATAATATCTTAAAGATAATAATGGTAACAGGTGAATTTTAAAACGGTACTAAAGCTGTTGAGGCTCCGATATTTAGCTGTAATTCTGAAATAACGTCAAAGTTAACATACAATATTCCGACTGTCAAGTCTATCCATGATCTTAATGATGATGTTAAGTTAATTCCTTCAAAATAACACTTCGTTTTTTTTTAAATTTGCTTCGAAATAAGTAGTTGAGTTTTAGGTATGGTAACTCGTGACGTCATGGCTTGCTATTGCCATCTATACATTTAATAAAACTGTAAAAAGTCGATTCCTGTACATTGACTAGAAAAAAATTAAAACAGTGTCCAGGCTTTCTCTATGATCAGTGGAGTCAAAAAAATATACTTGTACAAAATATAAATGAACAACATCACATATAATACATTGCTCTGATCCTAAAGTAGCTAAGGCACTTGTGTTATAGAAAACAGAAACAACGACGGTGCCACAACACCCAGACTCGAGACAACATCGAAAATGTTATTTTCTACATTGACCCAACCGAGAATCGAACCCGAAACCTCAGAGATGGCGACTATATGACAGCATTGCGTTTTGACAGTTGACAGTCATAAAAAGTAATGATTGGTGGTGTCAACCATGCTCCGGTCAAGTTGACGTTATGTCGTGATGACGAGCGTTAATAACCGAGTTACAACCTTGAGCTTTGTACTATTAAATAGTAGTATTCGGGGATGAAACATGTTAAAATGGGCACCATATTTTAATGAAAAGATTTCCTACATTATTCTAATCTGTGCATCGAGAACAGCACCTGCACCAACGTTACTTCATTATAATTTTACCCTACTAATATTATCAACAGTTATCGGAGTAGGTAGATTGATTTGGGGTATTGACCCCAAATCAATCTACCTACTCCGATTTCAAACAATGATATTAATATGGACATGCCTCCAGGATTTCGGAATGTCTTGGTATCAGTTTTTGAAAAAAGGCATATCCATATTATGCTAGCACTACCAAAGTACATCGAATCAATCTACCTACTCCGATCACTGATTATCAACCATAAATATAATTTTGCTAATCAACCATTTGCTGCCAAATTTAACACATGTATACTAATATCACAATTTAGAATAAATATCTAATATTATTAAGTCCATGTACGTCTAATGTTATTAAACATTTCAGGACTTATAACTCACTAACATTACAGACACATTTCTCTTTGCATCTCTTATCTTGACTTAACTGGCCGAATGAATTTGGATGTTACCCTCCAGGCTCGTCCAGCGATTATAATGATACTTAGATCTAGTTATATTTATTGTTGAGGCTCGCAACAAAATAGCTAAGTTGCTGTAAAGGCCAATTTAATAGTGATTTTCTGATACTATTCTCCGACTAATTTATTCATAATGCTACATCCGTGAAGGGCGCGGGCAACTCACGATAACGCTTGACGGCTGCAGGCTGAGTGAAAATTTAATAAAATTGGACCTAAAGTATACAGTTACATTGCAAAGGGGTGCCAAATCTTTAGGAGTGGCTCAGAAATCAGTAACTTAATTGAACTATGCAAAGAACAAAAACATTTTTTTTTTACATTTAATTATTCGTATCCGTTGTAAAAAATTGTACGCGTGGATAATTTAACTCATTCATGAAAAAAATTTCACTGCGTAAGGTCCTTGTTGGCTCGCCATACCTACGCCTCTGATGAATGACCGCGCAGCTTTCGTAATCTCTCTATTGACTTTATTTTCGGATATTTTAATTTTTTTATATCGTAAAAAACGATTATTAAAAATAATAACGATTAAGACACTTCTTTAAATTGTTCCCTAGATCTTATATTTTAAATTTGGCACACCTTTGCAATGTAACCCTGTATTGTGTCTAGTTTTAGACAGGAAACATTAGGTGGGAGGGGAAAAATATGTTTTAAAATAAAGATTTTTTTGCATACTACAATCTACAAAAGAAAATTGAAGTAGGTAAAACTTTTAACTCAGCCCTCCGCCCTCGTATCCCCAAATAAATTAGACCCCTCCGAAACGAATTCTTGGCTACGGCCTTGCCACAAACAGCGCAACCGCGATCACAGCGACCTTCACACGGTCTGCCCGTCCGCATTATGTTTACTTGACCACGTACACTCCTTGTTCTCCTTCCACTGCGGCGCGGCGGCGTCGTACACCTCCTTCTTCCAGATCGGCACGCTCGCCTTCAGCCGCTCGATGAGGTGCGCCACCGCATCGAGGGACTCGCGCCGGTGGGGGCTGCTCGCCGCTAACACTACTGACGCTTCGCGGCACGGGACGTTGCCTAGTCTGAAACAATTAGAAAAAATATATAACTAAACAGGCTCCCGATTCAGAACCCTTCGATAAAGAGTTGACAGCCGGTAAATCACGTGACAATAATGTTAAATTCTATAGTGTCACGTGGTTTTCCGATTGACAATTTTCTATCGATGGGTTCTAAATCGGGGTCAAGTCGTCTAAGCAAGTCAAAAAACAAATAAAACAAATTATTTTTACAAATAGGCCTAAATTAAGCTCTTTTACACGTCCTAATTATTATTTAACAATGTTTTATCTCCTGAAGTATCACTTATACACTAGAAATGAATGCTATGCTCAAAATATTTTTAGTAGGCTTTTGAAACCACATGCTAATTTACATTTGGCGACTATACTCGCCTTGCATCAAGGAAAACAATCGCATGTTACTAAAAAAAGTACCTACTAATGGTTCGGCATAATAATCATTTCTTACTGAAATTACGCGGCATTAGCGTAGAACAGAGGAAGTGTGCAATTTGTTACCTACAAAATAGATAACTGTGTGGGTAAGCCGACCTTGTACTACCGTTCAATTATTTGAAATTGCTGTATGAATCCAAGAACGTATCGAATGATATGCGACGTAACTATGTACAAAAGTGAAGCATCGTATCGTATCGTGCTGACTAGTTCCGTTCTTTGGCAAATGACCTCTTGACCCTATCTCTTAAAGAAAACTAGCGTTTCTAATATAAATATAGATCATATAGATAGCGAGTAGGCTCGCGCACGTTAGGGTGGACCGCACCGCACTGGTCCTCATATCTCATTCGTATTTCTAAATGAAAAATAGACATAAGAGGTTTATAGCGTTGCGTTGCGATGCGGTCAGACAGGCACTACGCTGCGGTATAGGTGTCGAAAATTCCTCTTTCAGAGATTTTGACAAAGTTGTTCTTATTCTAGGACAAGATTAAGTGACGATGTTGCGTCATCAATAAACATGGCATTAGTCACAAGTTCCACTTGTAATGACATGCCATTGAGCCCATCGACGGAGTCTTGTTCAGTGGCTGTATTAAAAATAAAAGTCTGCTCAATGTTAACCCATCATTGTACAGTAGGCCAAGAAAGTGGTCTATCATCCTTAGGTTAAAAATCATTCGCGCGTCATAGAACAACAGGGTTGATTTTACCATGAATAAATATTTTGATAGCTACTAAATGGTCTCTTTCTATGACGTCAAAAACAAATAAATAGTACGTCATAATTGTGCATCTCTTTCATTGTTAAAAAGGTTAAGTCCATGAGTTCAACCTTATCGCTATTTTACTTACACATAATATTTTGCCAAAACTGGTAAACCACTTTCTTGGCCGACCGTAACTCATGTACAATGCACAGTACAATCATGATTATGAGTTAACATTAACGACTTTTTAATGAGTCAAGTACTAGTCTAGTACTTTACCGATGATTCATAATCTATTATTATCTTTGTAGCCCTGACATGACCACATCCAAGTGACTGATAAGTGTGACTTGTACAGTTGTACTTATATAACAACACACATCTGATGTAAGTTGTGTAACACAAACATTTTTGAGACAATTTTTTATAGATAGATAGATACTCTTTATTGCACACCACACAAAACGATCAGTACAGAGAAACAATAAATTTAGAATGGTACAATTTAGGCGGTCTTATCGCTAAGAGCGATCTCTTCCAGACAACCATAAGGTAGAGGAAAGTTTGATAAAAAAAAATTATATTTATGGCTTTAGCATTTTAACAAGATAATTATTTCTCAAGATCTATAGCTGTGCTATAAATGTTTGACTTTAGTAATTAATATTCTTAACTTTTAACCGCCATACGTCACGTGGACTCTCAAACAACAGATTTTTTATTCTTAGTTTCGTGGTGTCTAAGGACTAATTTTAGGTATTAATGTTTTTTCATACCATATGTGCTACTTTTTAGTGATAATTGTCTTGTAATTAATTATTTGTAATAAGTTTTTCTTTTGCTTTTTAAAATATGCTTCACTAATATTGTTTCGGTAATTATTAACATAAGCATAATTTCAGAATGTGGATTACAATTATTGTTAACCCTTGTGTCTGCTATAGGCACAGCTCATCGAGAAGGGACCTCAAACCTAATAATACAGTTTATAAACATCTTTAAAGCCATGTACATGACTGCTGTTACATTATTCTGTGGCAAGATAAATATGAAAATCTAGTTAAACAAATAATATTTTAAATAAAGGTCTGAATAACAGATAATTTGTTCTTTTATCAAGTGTTGTTTTGTAGCAGTGCCAAGCACAAACAAAATACATTAAACACTCATACAGTCACACTTATTATTATAACTACAATTCTCACCTGTGGTATATTGCTATGCCGTGCACAGCTGGCCATTTGCTACGTACTTCGTCACATATGCCTTTCATGGCTTTCAGTGCCATTGACTCGTACGCTTCATATTCTAATCGTAACACCTGTAACAATATACAATTAACTCTTACATGTATATGTATGTAGGTATGTATGACAAACATGTTATTCAAACTCAAAACTCCAAGACTTAAAACTTTACAAGGATGTTTTTTGTTCTATTTGGTATTATACTTAATTGATCAAGCATATGTAAATGAGACACAATAGAAATTATATTGTTGTGGTCTCATGAGACCGCTTGGATGTTAACGGATTAACTCATAAAATAACAATGAATTAAATAATGTTGTTTAATGTGTATTTTGCTTTATGCATTATAATAATATCTCAGTGTTAAAACTACACAATATTTAAAATCACTACAAGGATGTATATCACAAAAAACAAAGTTTTGTAAACAAATGACTATTATCTTATCATGATCTTTGTAAAAAATATTTCTACAGACCTTTTTCCCCTCGAAATTATCTCTAGTAGTACCAACAAATATTGACACAGCACCACAGCTGTCGTCAACAACGAGGTCACTTATGGCATCTACAGACAACTTATCTACTGTTAACTTGAGGTGATCCATGTTACTGAATAGTCAGTTAACTCACAATCAACCTCCACTCAAAGGAGGTATCACAGCTATGCTATCTCTTTCACTTATCTCTATATCTACTGTTTCTTCGCACACCTCTTCGTTTTTCGCCAATAATATGTTATTCTTAATAGTTTCTAAATTATAATTAACTGCGATGTAGTTCAGGAGTTGACCGTAGCTGATTTTTTTCGGTAAGCGAACAGTGGTTTCTTTGATGCCCGCTAAGTCTTTAGATTTAGCAAAAAATAATAGCTTCACATTCACACCATGCTCAATATCCATATTTCATTCTGAAACAAAGAAATGCGTGTAAAAATTTTACTTGACAACCATGAATAGATTAGTTCTAGAAAATGCATGTAATTCTAGGTTTATGCAGTTTAAGTAAGTACCTATGTATTTAATTTTTATTTATAATTTTAATTTTTATCGAATCAATACAATATTAATTAAGATACACTAAAAATAGAAATGAAGTTTCCCTTACGATAAAACACTAGATTTCAATGCAGTGAAAATAGCTAATGGATTCAATATGGACAATTTGTCTTTTTTATTTATTAGTTCACTTGTTTTCGGCTTTCCGAGTATTCTACTGTGCCTCCGACGCGGTTGTATGACACAGTGGCTCGCCAAGCCGGTTTCACAACTGTTTTTATCTTTCAATTTGAGCACTGGAGCATAACAAGCTCTTTAAATAATATGTACTTAGACACAAAATAATCCATATGTTAATTGTAGCGATAAACACAGATAGTAACGAGCTGACTCTTGAAGGTCAACGAAATTTAATTACAATAATTTATAAACAATAAAATAAAACTAGTTTTTTTTTCTATAATTTTGGCTTAACTTTATGTGACCTTCTATAACCTTACAATAGGTACATAGCAACATTAAATATAATAAGCTGAATTTATAATCACTTACGATGGGCATTGTTAAATAAAAATTGTAACGACACCGTTTTCCGTGAATTCAATGTAATAGAATAGATAATTGAATTTATTCACGTATTACAAAGACAACCAAAGGCAAGGCGGCCAGCCAGTGTTGCCAGATTCATAGGTTAGAATTATCGTAGTTTTGCTGAAAAATTATCGTGTTTTTATCGCAACCCCAGTTCACAAAATTATCGTTTTTGTAACTCCACCGAATCTAGAAAAAAACAGAATATATGACTGAAAAGTTAAAATCTTGTTACTACCCACTTAAAGTTAAAGTTTCAATCGCCGAGAAAAACAAAAGTTTTAAAGAAAAAACGTGGTGGATGATTTTGACCTTGGAGTTATCAGAAGAAAAATTCATCAGTTTTACGATGTTGAAAAAAAAAACCAAGTGTACGAAAGTTACTATCAAGTTTGAGGCAGGATGGCATATTGAATTGTGGACGGGAATATTTAAGACAGCTTTTAAGCAAAATGGGCTACCGTTACAAAAAATGCAAATCGAAGAGACTACTCCTTATAGAGCAGCCTAATATTACAGTGTGGCGGCAAAAATACCTTACACAAATCAGAAATTACAGAACGCAAAACAGCAACATATATTTTCTTGATGAAACATACATCAACGCCAGTCACCATGCCAGTAAATGTTGGCAATCATCGTCAGAATCTGGAATTCATGCTGATATTGGGAAAGGACGGCGATTGGTTACTCTCCACGCTGGGAGTCGAAATGGCTTGGTGGATGACGAATTGACTATATTCAAATCAGATGCTAAAACTGGCGACTATCATGGAGATATGAACGGGCCTACTTGTTATAAGTGGGTAGATGAAAAGTTAAAAGATAAGTTGCTGCCGAATTCTGTTGTTGTAATGGACAACGCGTCTTACCATAGCGTTCATTTATAATAAATTTGCAAGACTCTGATTCAAGTTCCAATGGCGATAAGGACGATGAAGATGATGACGAAATGGAAGATGAAGTTGAAACACAATCTATGTCAGAATAACTTTACTACTTATACTATATCTATTTGTTTGTAATTATAGTAAATTTTCAATAAAACAAATTCTGATTTGAATTATAAGTTAAGGTATTTAAATAAATATTGAATCGAGTATATGTAGATTACATTTTTATCAACTAATAAGATAATACAACTAATACATTTTTATCAACTAAAGAGCCTCCGACCACTGTTCCGCCACAAGTCTTGCCTTATATGTAAACTGATATCGTAAGATTTGTCCGACGTGTATTGATCTCATGTGAACTCATGCTCTTTTTTCCCCGGCTCCCACGTCGCC